>CM033469.1:324946396-325205170 GCA_019447015.1 Hymenochirus boettgeri
GTAGTCTTTCGACACCAAAGTGCAAAAAAAAATGTACCACCCAGCAAGTGTTGAAATTTAAGATAAAATAACAAGTGGCCAGATTCTACTGTATGGAAGTTCCTGATAAGTGAGTAGTAGCATACTTGACTGTAGATAAAAGCTTACTCTATCCTGTACTGCCTTACATAACCTATACTAATCCTTAACCATAGACCGTTTCTTGTACTGTACATGCAGCTACAATTCTTTTTAAAAAGAAGCTGGTTCCTAAATTTGAATATTGCTTGTTACTAAATTGTAATAATTTAGAGAAAGCTAGACATTGTAGGGAGTGAAAAAGTCGTGAACGTTTAGGAGAATAAGCAAGTTGTTTTGTGTTAAAAAAAATTCTGTAAGGAGTTGCAGTGTGAAGTGTTTACTACAGTATCCGAAACCCTGAACATCAAGGTAATTATTATTTAAAGGGAATGTCCACCCCTCTCTACAAAAATCTATATCTTGTACAATACCCCCCAAAACCTGGACATTGTTTTATACAATTCTTTATAATATTGCTGGCTGGGAGCTGAATTACTTACATGCTCCTCGATCCACCGCCACTTCTGGTCTCCTCAATCTGTCTCCACTGCGGCTGCTGTGTTCTTTTTGTGTTCCTGAGCAGCCGCAGTGGAGACTCCTCCGGGAATGGCAGTCAGTGATTGGCCCTGATGTCACTGTCAAGTCCGATACTGACTGCCTTACCCGGAAGTGCAGAGCCATGGCGGAGGATCGAGGAGGAGCATGAAAGTATAATACCTCTGGCTGGGAGCTTAATTAAAGATTTTGTATAAACCGATTTCCAGGTTTTGTGGGGTATTGTACAAAATATAGATTTTTGTAAAGAGGGGTAGACATTCCCTTTAAATAAATCAGGTGGCTTTTCATACAATCATGTCTTGATTCTAAAACACAGACCCTATTTAATAAACTTTGAGCTGCAGAAGTTTAAACCAAGACTTACAAGAGTGAAAGATTAATGGTATATAGTGGAGCCAGACATAGTTCAGAAATTCACAGAGTAACATCTCCTAATATTGCACATCCAAGCTGTCTGAGCACCCCTGCTATTTACCATAATATTTTGTAAGTTAACATTGAAATTCTGACTGATTTTTTTGTAATGTTTCATAGTGTATATTTTGGACTTCACATTTTGATTCTGTACATTCATTTGTTAATGTCTTAAAACTGCTCCAAAGGCATTTAATAATGTATCATTTGTAATTTATTCAGCCTAACCTAACCTGTGTGAAATAAATAAAGCCCCTGCATTTACTGTCCTCACCCTAGTTCAGTGAGTTTAGCCATGCTCAGTGTGATTCAACTGTAAATAGAATATTTATTGTAGTTAATGATTTACTTATTTCAAACAGTTGTATTTTTGGTTAACTTAGTACATCTTATTACAGCTGTTATTTAACAGATTCTATGCAGTTCTGACAAATAAAATTCTAAACTTCAGGAGGCTTTTTTTAAGCCTGTGTGTAATGATTTTTGACAGAGGCTTTCGAAAATGTGCACCCCCAAATTTATGCCGGCTATACACTTTCCCTAGAACTTTGATTCGGTTGTAACATTGGGCCACTAAGAGGTGTTTTACCTTGCAACGTTCCCAACTTTATGTCTGTTTTTCAGAGTAATGTGGGAACATTGCAGATTTAGGGTTTAAAATTTTCTTTGAGTCTGGTTTTACTAAGGGCTGTATGTTTCAATCCTACTATTATTATGCGTAAATACACTATATTTCACTACATTAAAAAAATGCATTCTTTCTTGAAATGTTTTATCTTTTGGGTTAATTGTTTAATGTAACAGGAAAGTAGTGCAATGAAACCTCTGGATTTTCCTTTACACAGTTTTTTCCGAGTTAAAAGGGGTTGAAATGGTTAAGAATTTTATTGAATCCCTTTCCAAAAACAGGTTTTTATTGGTTAGAATATGGTAAACTACTGTGTGTAGTGCAATGTTAGCCAGAAACAAATATACAACATAAAATATTAGTTGAATTGAAAGGAATGGCAATAATATTTCAAAAATATTACATTAAAAACAATAATGAATAAATTTAATATGCTATATTTTCGTATCCCTTATCAGGGATTTATGGTATGGTTTTTCAGCATTGGGTTGCATTTTATAAAATATAGCCATTAAAATTATCACTGCTGCCATATGTTTGTATTTCTTTTTAAACTATATTTTATTTTAAGGTGGGGATACACTGTCAATATCCCTCTGATCAGATTTTCGATCGTCGGAAACCATCGAAATCCGATTGGAAGAACTCGTCGATTGTCTCTACAGCTTGAAAACAATGGAAAGTATGGTTTGGTAGATGGGGTAGATGCGCCGATAAGTTTTTTTCAATAGACCGATCAATATTGCCGATTGGTCTATCAAAAACCCAAAAAAGGTCATTGATATTCCGATCGATTTGAATAGGTTTTACAGAAACTCCCCGAACTCTACTTACCTTACCTCTCTCCTCCAGGCATTCTCCACTGCCGGGAGCAGCGTCCGTGATTGGCTGACTCTCAGCCAATTACGGACGCGGCTGCCGGTCAGGCCCCTGCTTGCAGTTTCATGCAAGCAGAGGGTCGGGACGGTACGCCGGAGGAAGAGGAAGGAAAGTAATGATCGGGGAGTTTCTGCAAAACTATTATAGTGGTTGGGGCTGGGAGAGGAAGCCCTACACTATATCCAAATTAGGATTTAAAAAAAAGGGGTGGACATGCCCTTTGATTGCATACTTTTGCCCTGTTTGAGATTCAAGCTGCCACTGTTATAATAATAATAGTATTTTTGGGATATTGGTTTCATTTATGAATATTAGATTTAAGTATTAGCTAGTTTGATTGGTTTAATTTAAAGGTAATTGTTATTGGTTTCTTTATAGATGATGTTTATAAGACAGTGAAAGGTGTATTAAAGGGTATGTCACCCTTAACTTACTTTAATATAGGCTTCCCTGGTCCCCCAGCCCCAACCGCATTATTTTTATTTAAGAAAGCTCCCCAAACTCTTACTTACCTCCCCTCTTTCCTCCGCCGCGCTCCCGGCTCTGCTTGCGAGAAATGCAAGCAGAGGGGGGACCGGCAGCCGCGTCTGTGATTGGCGAGCGGCAGCCAATCACGGACGCGGCTGCCGGCAGCTCACTTCAGCGGAGGAGAGGAGAGGAGAGTAAGTAGAGTTTGGGAGCTTTCTAAAATAAAAATGAGCTTGGTTGGGGTGGGGGACCAGTGGGAAGCCTATACTACAAGGATTAAATGCTGAGGAGGGAGGGAGGGAGGAGGGGGGAGGGAGGGGGAGGAGAGGGCTGCAGTACGCATGGCAAAAATCTACTGAGGCCAGGTAGGAGGCAGAGTCCTATATGGACTCTGCTAGCCTCTGGTGGGCAGTTTTGGGACTTTGGGGGGGGGGACTAAGGAGAAACCTATGGAGCTGGGATGTTAGGTAGATTAAACTACACTAATGGTGGGGCCAGTAGTTGGGGGGATTATAGTTTTGGGGGTGGACATGCCCTTTAATGTGAGTACATTCATTTGAAATTAACTAAGTGTCCTTTTAAATGCATATTATTAGTATAAGTAGTTTTCTATTATTTGTATAATAGAAAACTACTTATACTATATTTACTAGTTTGAATATCTAGTTTGAATTTTTTTTTTTTTTACTGCAGAGTAACCTATCATTAAATTGCTGGTTACAAATGCATGTAATAAACAAGGGAAAATATCTGTTGCGGGAAGTTAAATTACAAGTCACCAGTTTTTTGTTTTTAGGGTGGACATGCTATTTAATTAAATGTGTGGATATTTTATATGATTTTATATGATTATTTGTAATTAAGTAGTTTCTTTTAACGTCACTTTTTTTCTCTTATCTACTGTAATTATTTGTTCAAGGTCTATTTATTCCAAATTGATTTAACCAGTATATTTTTGCTTTATTTTGTATATTTATTATTTCAAGTACAGGAGGATTAATTGTCTTTTATTTATTTTTTTTGTTGTTTTTTTGGTTGACCATTGTTTTGACAATATTTATGGGAATTCATTTCCAGGGTCAGATGAACTACATATAATTAGATAGTTTCTTAAAAAGTTACAAGGGGTTTGTTTTAATTTTCTCTTTCTAGTATAAATCGTTTAAGGTCTACCTTTCAAAAATTCTGTGATTTGACAGAATTGTAACTGGGAAAATATTTAACTGTTTTTGTGCTCATGTTCATGAATCTGTTTAATATTTAACAATAGTATGGTTTACAAGAAAATATACTGATTGTTATGGCAAAGAGATGGCAGATCAGTGAGATTCCAGTAGATGGGATTTTTGTGATTGTTGTTTTGTTGCAAAACTAGCCAAACACTCTAAAGTGTATGTATGTATGTTTATTTATATAACGCCACTTGGGGACCCAGCGCTGTACAATATAGAATACAAAAAGTCGTGCAAGGGGGACAATAAATAGATACATAAATAAACAAGTATGTGCATCATGAAATATACAAGTACTTGAAACATTTAACATGAGGAAAGAGGTCCCTTTCCTCATGTTTAGACTTAAACTTGTTTATTGACGGTAGCCACAAGAGAAAAAGGTTAAAGGTGAGAGTGTGAGTGGGGGGGTCTGTGTAAGAGATGGTTAATTAGATGTGTAGAAAATCATCTTAATTAAAAGTGGTTTAGGTTGTTTTATTTTATTTTTTATACAAGATGCACTTTTTAAAAAGTGCTGGGATTTTCATTCTCTCTTCCCCCGACCAGCTAATAAGAGAACATAGAAGAAAAAATATTTCTTACAGGCAGAAAAGTCCCATTTAAGGAAAAGTTCAATGGAAAATATCATTCTTTTTAAAATTTTTGGTTTATATAATGCCTGTTTAGTGATTCTACATGTTCTCATCCATTTTGATAAGTCAGTTTAATTTATACCCCTTGCTATTTCCTGCTGTTGACATTAGTGAGCTGACATTTCTGGTTCTGTAATGGTCCTTCTCCTTCCCAGAATGCATACTACCTTGGAATTGGTAACAGTAATTTCTACTGATTGGCTTTTGGAAAGGTCAAACATTATTATCAGATTATTATCAAATGATTATGGTTATAATCAATAGGAGGGGATTTAAATCAATTGTATGATAAGTTTAAAATTAGAAAGGACAAACTGCTTTAAAAATGTGCTTTGTAGTATAAGCCTGTGGTGCCTTTTCCCTAATAAAAAACCATCTTATCCAGAACAGCCTATAAACTTTCCATTACCAAAAGTAATTTAGGCAAACAAAACCCTAAGTGTCTTGTGTGACATTGACTTAAATTGGTAAACAAAAACTTAAGTGGTTAGTTTAAAAGGAGTTTCTTAAATTAATCATAATGCTCTGGTTGTGTTCTATTGCAGTGCAAAATAACTCTTGGTTACTGATTGCTCCCTAAAGCACTATCTACGTTTAAAGGGGTTTCTTAGATTAGCTAGCTTTAGAGAGCAATTTACAGTATTACTTAGGCTTGGCCGATCCTCGGTCAGTCGGGCAGAAATATCTGCTGGTGTGGGGAGACCAGCTGCGACCGAGCTCGGTCGCCCATTCGCATGTGCCGGTAAATCATGGCCAATATTGCCGCGACCGACAGTCATTTGTCCCGGTTGAGTGCCCGCTCATAGTCCTGCAGTGTGTACCCAGCATAATAATGATATACTGTAAACAAAGATATTCAGATTTTCTCTCCCTTAAAGGGGATCTCTGTGCGAATCTTCTATGCGCATAGCTCACGCATGCGTATAGTAGACAAGGTCCGTCAGGACCTGTAGGGCTTCGTGCTGGGGGCGAGCAGGTAAGATTCTTTCATTCTCTCCTGGCTCCTGCTTGTTTCTATTGAAGAAGGAGGTAAGGCACAGCTCCTTTACCTCCCGTTCTTCAGTAGAACTGGCTTCCCAAAGTCGATATATGAGTGGACTTATCCTTTTAAAGCCACACAAGAAACATCTGTTGTATTCAATTAGATCAACTGGACTTGAAGTTTAGTTCTTGAAGACGTTTCGCTAGTCATCCGACTGGCTTTCTAAATTCAGAATGACTTGTACAAGAATCTGTGGCAATTATGTACCCTGGAAAATCCCAATTAGCATATCACAGTCAGGTGTTAAGGGCTGTGATATGTTAATTGGGATTTTCCAGGATACGTAATTGCCACAGATTCTTGTACAAGTCATTCTGAATTGAGAAAGCCAGTCGGATGACTAGCGAAACGTCTTCAAGAACTAAACTTCAAGTCCAGTTGATCTAATTGAATACAACAGATATACCATGACCTGGATGAATGAGAACTTACAATATGTATCTGAGGTTGTTTTTATATTTTTTTTTTTGTGACAGCGCGAACAAGAAAATGCCATGGCACGCCTTAGGAAGCAACAACAAGAACTTGAGCACATGAGACTGCGATATCTGGCAGCTGAAGAGAAAGAGGTTGTGAATGCAGAGCGTCATGAACTGGAGGAAATCCGAAATGAATTGAACAGGTATACTATATTATAACATTTCAAATACTGTTTTTGGTTATAAATTAGTAAGTAAATTCTAGAATGTTGTCTAAAGGAAATGGACGCACACCATATTAACACATACGCTATGTCTCACCAAGACCAAAGCAACACATTAGGCCTTAGATAAGGTGTATTTTGGATACAAACGCTGTACTGTGGCTTTCAAATGCTCAATCTATCACTGTCATTTGCACAGACTTAAGTCTGTTAATGTTTGGCTAGTTATTTGATTACATCAACATTGAGTGAAAATGTTTCCTTTAAAATATTTCATACACCATGCATTTCTTTTAATTATCACAATTATGAAGAAAAAAATAAATATATGTATTAGTAATTATTTATAGACATGAGAAAGTAATGAATATGTCTAAAGATTTTGTAATGCTCTTTTATAAGTTTGCCGTCCGCACATGTGGTACTTTCCTTACCAACTGGGCGGATCAGTTTAATCCCATTTATTCTGCAGTGTGTTGGACACCTATGTTTTAAACACTTAAAATACCTGAACACATTTAACATGTTGGAGCATATTATTATATATTTTACTCAAGAATAACTTTCCTGACACTATAAAGGGGAAGTTAGCATGTTGCTAGGAGATAAGTTAGCATGTTTATAGGGACAGATACGCATTCTTACAAGGTTTAAATATAATAACTTGTTGAGAGAATGCTAAAAATCGTCATGCATTAGTAAGCTTATTACTTTTAAATTAGCAGGGAGGTAAGAGACGTATGTTTCCTCTTTTTTGTCCCCTAATCCCCATAGAGGTTAGTGAAAAAAAACCTTGTGCTGTTGCTGACCATACCACCACTTCCCCAGCCTGCTCGTTTGGCTCTTCTAATTATCTCTAAAACAGTCATGTATGCATACTATATTAGAGAAGGAGAATGGAAAGCGATGAAGCTGTTTGAGCAAGCAACATTTTGGCAGCCAACTGCAGAGCTTAGTGGGCCAAACAAAAGATTGTAGATTTAGGCTTCATATATATGGAAAACTATAGTAACTATAGTTGCTCTTTAAAGCAAAACAGAGGGTAGGAATACTTGTTTCGACCTCCTATAGAATTATAGAATGGGGGGGAGAAATTGAGTGATCCTTTGATGCATTCATTGTTTAGCATTTATCTTTGTGCTATGTGTACAGATTGCGGCTGCAAGAAGGCACAAAACAGCCTTCTGATGGAATTTCCCAGGCAAATGGAAACTCAGGCATAAAGCTGCAGGATGAAGGTTTGGATGAATTTCTGTCTCGTTTAATAGAAGAGAGAGACACCCTGTTGCGAACAGGAGTGTATACACACGAAGATCGCATTATAAGTGAGTTGGACCGACAAATCAGAGAGTCAATGGCAAAAAGAGGCAACAGATAATATTGAAATTCTTAAAACCTTTAAAATCTTTAAATCTTTGCTTATGATCATGATTTGTCACTTTCGGATCTTGTATTAATGCAATGAGTAGAGCAAATCTGATGTGAAATCCTATTTATTCCAAATGATAAATGATTTAAATAAAAGGCTCATCACAATTAATGGTGAACATTCTAAATAAAGAAATATGTTTTTCTAATATTTATATTTTCAAAGTTTACTGTGTACAGATGTAAACATTTCATACTTTGTAAATCTGTATGTTTGCTGTTGTACATTGCATTTTGTATGTTAAACTAATTGTTTTTAATAAAAACTATATTTTTTATTGTTGTTTTTATCCCCTCTATGTGAGCGATATTTAATGTATATTCCGTATAATTTTATAGCACTGTTGACACAAAATGCTTGGTAAGTAAAATATTCATGTTCAATACAGAATATTGATTCATTTTAATTAGAATCATAAACTTTAAGCTTTGTGAATTGCACTGCACCGTAGGAGTGCGGAAGGTAAATTGCACCTCTTAGCGCTAAAAACATTTTTTGCATCACTTTCAGTGTGAAAAACGTATTTTATATTATTATATCAGTGTTTAAGTATTGGTTTTGGGTTTTCATGCAATTAGGCGCATAGTTCCAGTTCCAATATTTCCCTGGTTTTTTTATTCTCCTGTTTTTGTTGCTAAAATGTATTCATAGTAACAGTAAGTAAACTTTAAAACAGATGATTAATCATAAATATTCTAGACTGTTTATGTAATTGGGCTGATTAAAATCTAAATATCTTATTTTAAAGCAGATTAACTGAAAAAAAACAGTTGAAATGGAATTATGTATGTCTCTCAACACCATTTGTCTAAAACACATATAGAAAAATGTTAGCTAATGGGAAAGGATTAAGTTGAAATTTTTTTTTTTAGTATGCTCCATGTTTTCAAAATGAACATAACCTCATTCTATCTTATTATTTTAGAGCATAAAAAATGAGTTCCTGATACTAGGAAATCTTTTTCTCTTAAAGGGGAATGAAAGTTAAAATCTATGTAATGTAAACCAGTTGTTGTCAAAAGGTAATTTAAATGTGCGGGGGGTTAGAGCAGGATTTCTTGCTTCTCTGGAGGTAACGGATAAATAAAGGCTGAATTTAATTATCTATTCTTCTGCTGGTTTTTTTTTATCTTATCTTCTGGCAAAGAGAAATTTTAATATATATTAATTTGCATAGCATATTGTAATGTTTATTTATTTAGCTAATTTTAAGTATTTATATCTAGGCCTATTTTTTAATTTAAGAGTCTAGTAAAATATTGAATAACCAATATTGCCTTTTTACCAATGAATCAATATTTTACATAAAGTGGTTAATTAAAATTAAACTAAAGCCTATGAACAACACTTTTAGAAGGAAAAGTACCTTAAAGTAAAAGCAGGTGTGTCTCACCTTTTATTTTGATATGGTTGTTGGAAAATTAACCCTTCTAACATGGGTTTATGTTTTAATTCCCAACATCCCAGTATCACAGTGTGGTCACTGGTCAATGTGTTCTTTACACATGCTCAGTTCTAAGAAACTGCAGGTATAGTTGGTCACTTTCACTAGTAGTTTCTAGCCAATCTTCATACAGGACAGATTAGGCAAGGGAGCATGTGACTGTACATTCAGTTGTTCGGGGGATTATATTTAAATTAATTCTATTTACTGTGGTGGGATTTTACAGTTTGTTGGTGATATTTTAAGATCCTGGAGTGTAAAAATTGAGTTTATTTCTCCTTACTTCTCCTCGCCCCTGGCCCTAAAAAATATTTTCTGTTGTCCTTCTATGAAATATGCACCTTCCTAATTTCCTCTGCACCTAGAAACAAGTCTTAAGAGCATGAGAAAATTATTGGACTAATATTCACTGTTTATGCAACTCTCCAAATAGGTTAATTTTGTATGGGTGGGGTCAAGTCTCTAATACATAGGAACTTATTAAATAATGTGCAAACATTTGCCTGTGCTATTAATCTGCAGCATCCTAACCAGTGTTCTCTACCGTGTTCTCTAGACTATTAAAAAAACTATCAACAGTTCCAGATGTACAACGGCACACCACTGTTGGCTCTTTAGCCAGACAAGTTGGTAGGTGCAGTCCTCCTAGCCCCCTACTCCCAGGGCTTCAATATCCAAGCAAGGCAAAGAGTAGAGGAGCACACTACTTCAGTGAATATTTCTTTATTTGTGCAAAAACAACAGCATACAACGTTTCGGGACTCTAGGCCCCTTCCTCAGGTATAACTGGCAGTGAGTGCTACACCCATATATATACCCTTAGGCTCCACCCACATGCCATGTGGCAAGTTGATTGACAGCCCAGGGTTCCACAGTGAGGCTATACATATCACAAACAATCAAAGTGCAATGAGTGCTACATTTAAAAGTGCACTTTTAAATGTAGCACTCATTGCACTTTGGATCAGATAGTGGGGAGACCATGTTAATCTAAAAATAGTAGAGTGCCCATATCTCCTTAACAAATCTAATATGGCTATTAGGAGGGGGTTCTGCACTAAAGGATAAAATGTGAATACATGCAATACTATTGGGTGAGGTAGATTTATTGTAACATAGTAATTGAGGTTGAATAAAGGCGTCCATCTGGTCAAACCTTTTCACCCTCCTTTTTAACCCTATCAAACAGTTGATCCAGCGGAAGGCAAAAAAAAAGAAGGGAGAAAATTCCTTCCTGACTTAAAATGGCAATCGGAAAGAATCCCTGTATCAACCAGAGCTGCATTATATATATTTATACTTGTAATTCTCAATATTTTTTTAGTTTTAGAAACTAATCTAGCCCACTTTTAAAGCTATTCGGTGAACTTGCTATTACCATATCTGCTCAGTTTAACCATTCTCACTGTAATGAAACCTTTCTTAACCTTTTCAATCTTAAAGGTTCTCCACATGTCCTCCGATATGACCAATTCATAAACAATGCACCAGAGAGTTTATTGTATGGCCCATTAATATATTTGTATAAAATGATCATATCCCCGCTTGCTGTTCTCCCTCTACACTATCTCTCTGGGAGAAATAATCAGTTCTTTGGCTTTAAGTATCACTTATATACTGATGATACCCAAATTTACTTGTCCACCCCCGCGCTAACCCCTGAAGTTTAATCCCAAATCTCTTAATATCTGCTGTCTATCTCTTCCTTGATGGTGCACCGCCGCCTTAAACTCAATCTATCTAAAACGGAATTAATCATTTCCCCCCCTAAACTGGGACCTAGTCCACCCTTCTCCATCTCTATTGACAATATGGTCATTTACCCAGTTGAATCTGCACACTGCTTTGGGGTTATCTTTGACTCCTCTCTTTCCTTCCATCATCACATTAACAATGTTGCTA
Organism: Hymenochirus boettgeri; assembly: GCA_019447015.1. NCBI lineage: Eukaryota > Metazoa > Chordata > Amphibia > Anura > Pipidae > Hymenochirus > Hymenochirus boettgeri. Next base: position 324,957,731 of record CM033469.1, read on the forward strand.
GGACCTGTCGTTTTCTCCTTCGTAATATTGCCAAGATCCGCCCTTTTCTCTCTCTCTCTCTCTCTCTCTTCACTACTAAAATGCTCATCCATGCCCTTATAATCTCCTGTCTTGACTACTGTAACATTCTACTACTTGGACTCCTGGCTTCTCATCTCTCTCCTCTCCAGTCTATCTTAAATTCGGCAGCTTGCATCATCTCGCTTTCCTCCTAAAGAGAACCTGCTACCCTGATACTTCATTCCATAGGGTGGCTTCCATCAAACAAAGAAACTTATTCAATACCCTGCTTTTAACCTTTAAATCCCTTCGCTCTATTGCACCTCCCTACTTATCTTCTCTCTTGGTCCCTTGTGTTTCAGGCCGTGCCTTGTAAGGAAATTTCTCCACAAACCCCCAACATACACTGCTGCCTCCCACCTTAAACCATTCTCTATTGCTGCTCCCTACCTTTGGAACTCTCTCCCTCTCTCGCTTTGCCTGTGACATCCATTAATGCTTTCAAATCTAGACTGTTATCCTACCTTTCTGAGCATCAGCAAATAATTGTTAGCCCTTTTAAGCACTTTGTACCCATCCCCCCACTTGTATCTGTATGTTGTCCATTCCACTTAGATTGTAAGCTCTTTGGGGCAGGGTACGCATACCTAATGTGTTGAGGCATGTATATCAACAGTTACAAATTTGTGTACTAGATGAAATGCTAGATGTAAAATCACTTTTCTTTGTTAACATTACATCCTTCAGTGTCAGGCCCAAAAGCACATATAAATTGTATCCTACTTATAAATTTCCCAAGGCACCTGATGAGGGGTTCATAAACCCAAAACATTGTGTTCATCTTGTGAAAATTTAAGCACAGTTGTAGATATGTCCATGTGTGCATCTCTTACAATCATTTACTCCCAATGCACTCAAAATAGGGAAAACGACTATCAGGGAGAAAAGGATGTGTACTCATTTGAGGACATACAGTCCACACTCCAACTCCCTCGCTCCTGCTTTTGTTTTGTTCAATTCCACCAATTTCTTGGAAGCTGAGATATGTTCTATGGATTCAAGAATGGAAATATTCTCTAATGGATGTATTAAACTGCTCTTGTTTACTGAACTAGTTCTGTTGGCAAACCACAAACAATATGTTCTTTCAGCAAAGACCCTTACCTATTGTCCCTTGTTTATATTGGCTTAACCTTCAGTTAACAACGCACTTGGCAATAACAAGTGATCAAGAGGAGGGCGGTGACTGTATCACATCACAAGTATAATATTAGCCAATCCCAAGCATACACATGTATCTATTATCCCATCCCTTCAACTCCATACATCCCTAAAAGTCTGAATAAAAGGACCTTTCAGAGAGATCTGGGGAGAGAAGGACACAGAACTAGGATCTAAACCCTCTGTGTGTGTCATCACTTCAGTTTCCATGTTAAAGCTGAGGAGCATTACAAATCAACCCTAAATAAATAGACAAAAAGTTTTACATACTTTATCAAGTGTATGTTTCCTGTATAATTGCAACCACTGATATCTTCCCCAAATTTGGATATGTGGTTCAGAATTTATAAATTCTGGCCTGGTATATATTTTTGGCCACATTACTACCTATACCCTATGTCTCTGGCACCATGAAGAAGGGTGCTACTCCAAGCAATGCTACTCCAAAATACATTATGTATAGCTAACGAATGTATAGTTTTATGCTATACGCAATTGAAGTTACTTTTGTGAACAAAGATGTTATTTTCACAAAAGTAACAACATTTGTCAATTGTAAAAAAATCACAATCAAGGCTGACAAATTGTTCTAGCCGAGTATAAAGGTATCCATACACTAGTGCTTATCTTCCAACACTTCCGCAGGACAACCTCCAAGCCCGATACCTTTGCAACCAGTGTTATAGGTGTAATGTTGGTCATAAATTGATATCCAGCCAGGGAACATCGCAGGTAAGAACCGCTGAGTCTTTAGACAGTAAAGCTGATTCAGCTTTCGACTGTCAAAACATTAGATTCAATGTTCATTCTTTACAAAGCATTTTGGTCTGGTGGCGCATATGACGTTTTGGCAATGGCAGCATAGGTGAGTACAGTATGTAGTGTGTGGCCTTAAGATTAGTTTTCCATGTTCAAATGTTTTTCATATGAGTGATGTTGACTTAGACCATTGGGGATTTAAATTCTTAGAGAATGACCTCAGGTTATTTGCTGCTTTCTTTTGAGGGGTTTGTTAACGAGGTCAAAGTGTAAAGAAATTCCTAAAGGGTGGAGCATGACCATTGTTAAGGCCTTCTACTCAGAAATCCAATATACCAATAATTCAAAAACAATAAGTCTGCATACTTTCTGGTATCTGACAATAGCTTAAAAGGTTTATTTAAGAGCTCATGGTGGTATTTATAACTGAACATTATTTCAGTTTTACAATAATAATCCTATACCAACAGTGTTAAAAAATACCCACACAGTATAAGATCTCAGATACCCGGATACCTTCTGGACTGGAATAAAAGGGCCCCAAGGAATCAAGGACATATTTATTAAGGCTAGTAGCGGTTGTTTTTACAAATAGGGATCCAGGATGGCCTGTCTGACAGAACCAGATCTACATAATTGCCTTTGCATGGCCATACCATCATTATAAAGATGAGAGAAGATCTTTTTAAGGAATCATGGCAAGGAAAGGAAAGATTAGAACCACACTGAAAGTCAATGGAACTGTCAGATCATATTTCCCTCACTGTCTTTGTTACTTTATGATTGATAAAAATGTTAAAAAGTTGTGGTTCTGTGATGGGACCATCAGATTCACTTCTGGCAGAGCCCAATGCTGGCAAATTCAAAAGACTTGTTCAAAGCCCATTCTGGGAGACTCCAATGCTGCAGTGTTTATTAGAAGACTTCCTTGTTCAAAGCCCAGCTGGCGACTTGTGCCCCCCAAACTTTCCATTCAGGACCTGAACCACTCTCCCCACTGAGGTGTGAGGTGGGCTGAAATACTCAAAAAGCCCCAGGGACGGCTATATCTTTCCTATCCTGGTCATGATTAAAGATACCAGTGCTAAAATGTTTTCTTTCATCAGATGCTTTAGCAACTAATGTAGGAATGTTTTCATAACGGTAGTCTTTTTATTACTGCTTGGTCATAAATTTGGAAAATGTAGTCTACATATGATACATATGTTTACATATGATACATATGTTTCTCAAAAATCTTGACATATTTGGTGGCCTTTCATAGAATAGACCTTTTAAGAACACAAGAATTAACAAAATGTACACAATGTATGTTTATAGATAACAGTCTTATCACCATTGTAGCAAACCGGAAGTGCACCATATCATTTAAGAGATGTCATTATTCCCAGGTTGTGCAGAAGTCACTCTAATAAGCCAAAGGAGGAACACTGGTAAAAGTCCTGAGAATCATCCAGACAAGGCATATTTTATATCCAGACTTAACATTACATTATTGGGTCTAAAACAAATTTGTGTCCCTAGATTTAAGGTTATTTCCCACAGAATCACAAAATAACAATTACATATTAGTAGAGTTTGCAAATGAATAGGGCAAGTGATTTGTAAACACATTTGTTAATAATTTAGTTAAGAGAAAATAGGAAACTATGGTCCTTGGGTTTTTACACTTATGTCTTCAGACATTAATTCATGTAGAAGTGTCTAGAGACAGTCTAAGCTTAAAACTGAACTGTCTGGATTAAATGTTTGTTGTCACAAATGTCTGTAACTATTCAAAAACTGGTAGCATGCCAATTGTATGAAACCTCTGTAAGCATCAACCCATCTAGAGATTTATTTAATGTGTCCGAGACCCACAAAGAAATTTGATGCCAAAATGAATTTCCAAGATGGAAAAAAAAACATTTAAATGTCCATATTCCTGCATTATTACTCTTGTTTAACTGTGTGCAGAACAGGGTTCGAAAGCACAGGGGTCATAAAATGACATTGTCTCTACAAATTTGTTGTTTTAAGCTGAAAAACTGGACTGTTAACATATGTGCAATATTTATTACAGTAATCCAAAAAATAATATTTTAGTTTTTATCTGCAGAGATTACTGAATTCTCCTTGGAGGAAGTTCATTTTCTGCAAAGTAACATTCCAATTTAAAGGAATAAAAACCATTAGGGAGCTTATTATGAAATATATATTGCACAAATAGATATGCAAGTCCAAGTGAACTCTTCCACACTTTCCAACCAGGTGCCTCCAGGTATGGTATCACAGGTATATATAAGTCAAGATCCTGGGTACTCTGGATTTCATAAAATGATTTTTATTGTTAGGTAATCCACGGTTTGGTGATTTACAGTGCACCCTTATCAAGATACAACACTGTGCAAAAATGTGCCAAATTATACAAACCCTTTCACCACTCCACCCATCTGTGCTCAAGTGAATCCTCCATTATTAACACTTCATAAACCAGCTTATTGACAGAATATCCAAAATATTACTGTATTCCATTTTTTGTCTATGAAAGTGAAAATGCAATTGTAAAATACTAATATACTGAAATAAATTGATAGGTATTTACTAAAGTGCTGCACCATTTGCACTGTCACAGACAAACAATGGAATACAGTAATATTGTGGATATAGTCTGGCCTTTATTCAACCCCTCCCCCCCCCACAATGTAACCTTTTCTAAACCAAAAGTAATGAAAATTCTTTTGACATTAAAATTGAGATATGCTGCTGGCACCAACAACTTTAAAAGGCATGTCCACCCCAAAATAAAAGACTACATACCTTTTTGTATTTTTAAATAAACCATAACTACCATTTTATTTTTCAAAAGATATGGTTTAATCTACATCACCTCAGTGAAAATCCGGATGCTTCAACAAGTCATAGCTTGACCAGTGATCGACTTTGGTTTCTCTTACAAATCACGCTGGGAATACTCAAGCTTATAGGTTGCACAGTGCCCTGGACATGCTCAAGCTCATTGAGCAGTTATCAGTGGCAAACACATTTAGCATGGAATGGCTCGAATATTGTTGAGGTGATGCAGGTTTTGGAAGATTAGAATGTGGTGGTTATGGTTTATTTTAAAAGGAAATTTTTTTGTAACTACTTTTTTTGTAACTATGTTTTTCTTAAAGGTTAAGTGGATCCAGACACATGTTTATACAATGGTAATCCCAGTACTTTGTGATATATTCAGCTTCTTGATCTTATTCACAACAAGCCAGTTGCCTCACATGGAAAGTGCTCTGATAAAGCTTGTTAGGAAAGATTCCAAGTTGTAAAATATTAGGATTACAAAGTGACATATTATTTTCACTCACTGTACCAGAATCACTGAATTTCTACTACCACCAAATAATATCTTTAAGTTATAGTTTCACCATGATAAAATAGAAATATTTCTAGTTATTAAACTAAACACACACACATAGTTTCAAGGAAGACAGGATTTGAAAGATATTTGTAAATTTAGAACTGTAACTCCTTAAAGGGTCACTATACTCAGGGAAACAACTTTGTAAAATCTGAAAGTACAATGTTAGGGTAGTAAACTGATGTTATTACATATGTGTCTGTGCCTGCTTTAGTAGTGAATTTTCCATGTTTAGTGACTGCTCCAAGTTGGCCCCCACCTCCCTTAGTCACTGCCCACTTGTAATGCAGCCGACACTGGATACATTCATTTATATAATAAAAAGCCTATTCAGCCCGACACTATACAGCTCATTAACATATCTTCCTGACACTGCTGAGAGTGGGTGTGGCTGCTACTACTGTTAGACACTTCTCCCTTTCTAAGTACATACTGTGAAAGTGGGTGGGGCAGGGGCTCCTGCTGCTGTGTGAGACACTTCTCCCTTCTGTCGAATAGATAGATGATAGATAGATAGATAGATTTGGGGTTGTATTAATAAATGTTGTGACATGTTTTGGGAGATCCTAGTAAGAGGTCACTGGAGGGACACAAATTAGCATACCTGGTTTGAGTGACAGGTCCTTCCCTGTACATGCTGTTATTTAAAATGAAGATTTCTGAGAATCTACAGCTCAGATTTCTGAGAATCTACAGCTCAGATTTCAAATCTGAAAAATGTGTTAGAGTAGTGGACCATTACACTATCTAAAGGTATGATTTTTGAAAATTTAATTTTTGGGAGTATAGATACCCTTTAAATGATTCCCCGTATAATAAGGAAGTGTTATATTTTTAACATTTAAATTATTAGCTACCTCCTGTCCCAAGATCCTCTGCTTCTTTATATTGGACTAGCCCTATAGAATTCAATGGGGGTAGATATTTTTAGCAATCTGGTAAATTCGATACACTCAAAATATCGAAAACTTTTTTCCATTTTTCCAGTCGACTGCTTGAGCAGAGGGAGCATTGAAGATTGGAATATTTTTTCCTCCCATTGTAGCTGATACACTACCAGCTGGGAACAAATGGTGTGGGGACTGGTATTTATTATGGACCTTATTTTTAATCTAATGTAGAAGTCCTGGAAATGCAAAAATTTGAGAAATACTTCTCCCAAGAAAAAGCAATTAAAGAAAATAGGTCACTGGAAAAGTGAAATATTCCTTTAAAGGGCATCTATACCTAAAAAAGGTTATTTTAAATTGACCATAACTGGAAACTATAATTCTTCCCAACCACCACTGTATTATTTTGTTGGTCTGCCCCTTATTTCTTTAGATATCCAATCTAAAACTTCTTATATTTCAGCTGTCAATCAAGTTCCTTGCTCTCAAAAACTATTCTTCTGTGAGTAGTTTTACTGTAGCTGGAATGGTGACAGAGTTTTGACAGTTGGAATGCTGTGTGCAGGTTTAGTTGGTTTGTGGGAAATAAGTCAGGTCTGATGGAAGTGGGAGTGGTTAAAAGAGGGGGGATACTGCTCCCAAACAAAATGTGTGCTGGATTGAAGGCATGCAGCAACATACGCAAATCAGAGCAAGTGCCACTTACATGTATTCAATTATAGATTAAGGTGAGGAAAAGTCATTTTTTCAGTATAGTGTCCCTTTAATGCACTGAATGTAGAACGGGAGATTAAGGAGCTATCCCTTACCTTCCGTTCTTCAAATAATTTTACAGGACTCAGGAATAAAATGTTAAATATTTACCTTTCACATGATACACCGCAGACAGGTCCCGACCACTTCCTGTTTCACTTTAAAGGATATGTACACTGAAAAAGTAACCTATTTTATTAGATAGCTGGTGCTATAATCTGGACATGTATTGCTTTTTTTTTAATACAAATATACTATATCCCGCGCTTACCCCTTTCTACTATAAATGGTACTGTACACATATGAATGTATCATAAAATACAAAATATATATATTTATTAGCACATCATAAGTCATAAAACCACATCTAAATTAAAAGAAATTTGCTAAACAATATCCTAAAAACAATCCCCTTAAGAGTAAACCCTTAAGACACCCTTAAGCCACGCAGCGCTCCTTTCTCTCCTTAACGTCACGCTAACTGATTTACGATTGGTTAGCACGACATTAAGTCTCATTTTGCGGCAGCTGCGCGAGTCCCGGAAGTGGCACTCACGCAAAGTGCAAAGTGATTTACCAGAGGCTGCGTGGGTCTTAGCTCATAAGTATGTATTGCCAGCTATAGCTGGCATTAAATACTTACGTGCGGGTGAGATATACGATATCTGCATCCTGTTTAGGCTTAGGACACTCCCCCAATAAGATTACTACGGAACCACGTGATTTATGATGGACGAGGTGCACTAAGGGCTAGGCCACACTAGCGCGTTGTTTGCGCACGCGTTTCCCGCTCGCGTCTGCGCCCGCGATTTTCGCTAAAATGGAAATCGCGGGAATTTTTGTGTTCCCGCATGCGATTGCGCGTCCGTTCGCGTTATGGTAACGCATGCGTTCACCATTTTTGGTGCATTAACGCATGCGTGTCCATAACGTGAAAAGGCGAAAACGCATGCGCAAAACGCAAACGCGAGCGCGAAACGCGCAAGAATTGCACACACAATCGCGTGCGATAACGCTCGCGATTTTGTGCGCGATTCCTGTGCGTTGCAGTGTGGCCTCACCCTAAAGGAGACTCAGACCCAAGTTAGCCCTTACAGTGAGAAGCAAAAAAGGTAGAAGTTCGGGCTGCCGAGGCCATCCACAAGGTCTACTTATGCAAACAATTCCCGATTAGGGAGACCGTCAGAGCAGGATTGGAGCCGCAGAACCGTATGATCTACACTGAAGGAGTCCGAGACAGACGCTGATACGCCTAAACAGGACACAGGTGTCGTATAATACATACTATTGTATTTATTTGAGTTGGATACATCTTTCAAGTGGAAAGACTCTTTGCCTCATTTTCCATATAACAGCTACTTATGCTACTTGTGCTACATTGCAAAGAATGAACCATCAGTTGGATACATACTTGTCTACAGATAGATCATTATAGTGGACTTTTGCAGTAATCCGATACATTGCAGCAAATAAAGTGGGTTGATGATCCATTGCTACTTGGTTCCTTATATGATGTTATAGTATATATATTTCATTAATATTGTATTTTTATAAGAGTGTGGAGTATATTATTAGTGGGCACCTACAAAGAGAGCTTTTTTTAACCTGCCGGCAGGGTATAGAGTTATATAGGGAGATTCACACAGAGCCGCAAATGCTCTGGGTAAATCTCCCATATTGGGATGGCCGAACTTTCGAAAGTTCAAACTATTTATAAAGTTTGAAAACGGACCCATTAAAGTCAATGGGAGGCAAATAGTTAGAAAAGTTTGAATGAAATACAACTACTATATCTATGGTAACTTAAGGAAAATGGCTGTGGGACCTGGGAAATGGTCTGGGGAACACATTGGAATATCCAGGACTTATGAAAAATCGATTTTACTCAGACGCGCTACTTTCGAGTTATCACGTTCGAACATTCGAACATACCCATGGAACGACTCGCGGATTCGATAATTCAATATTTACTCGTGTATAGGTATAATAGACCTTTGACTCGTGGATTCGATACTCACGTATTGTTTTAATGGACATTTTACTCGCATATTCAATATTTACTCATAGTTACATTGAAATTTTACTTGCATATTCGTTTATTCGGTATTTACTCGCGTATTGGTATATATAGACATTTTACTCGCACATTCGATTTTTATGCATTTGATTTGATCCACTCTTCCCGTTGACTTCTATATGCAATCCAGGATCTAAATTCGAGCCTGGAAAGTGGGTGTAGTCATTCCACTATTACATTTCCTTACAGAAAAAATGGCCACCATGCAATGGCAGCGTCTAATGGTGGAATATCTCACCCGGCGTTCAATTGTTCAGTGGAATCCCACCAGGTAGCTTGTGAGGTGCACTCCCTATAGCCTGTGCCACATCAGGAAAACATCAATTTCAGTTCATAAGGAAGCACACTCCAATAGAATATAGTTATAGCAATTCCATTTATTTAGTGCTCAAATCACAAACAAGGTACACAACGTTTCGGGGGGTCCAACCCCCTTCCTCAGGTGTTTGGCATCCCGGCGGGGGTATGACGGGATGCCAAACAACATAAAGGAGCGCAAATGGCGCATAATGCGCCACCTGCAGAATAAACTGCGGACATACTTTCGCATAGGTCTGACCACCTCTCAACTCCAAAAAAGGTGGTCAGATCTCAAGCAGCAACGGCGGAACTACGTCCAGGACATCCAGCAGAATGTCCAAGGCAAGTATCACATTTATATATTAAATTTTATCTGTGATTGAGTTGTATAAAACACCACCTTTTGCACCACTAATCAGGCGGTTCTGCGGCAGATTTTTCTGACAAGCTCTGTCTGAGTATCACCACTATATGAAGTTACTGCACTTCTCTTGTTACTTTTATAGCACTTGTGATTGTCGATAGCGCTTCGCAAACTTCCACAAACGATTGCGGGCCTAGTGCTTTTCTCCTAAAGGACTCAAAGTGCATATGTTAGTGTTAGTAAGTGTTAGTAAATTTTAATGTAACTGTTAGTTAATGTTAGTAGATGTTAGTTAAAGGACAAGTACACACGAAAAATATTTACAATATTTACATATAATACAAATTTTGAAAGCTCATTTTCATAAACGACTCAAAGTATATTTTTTTAAATGTTAGTTAATGTTAGTTAGTGTTAGTATTAGTAAATGTAACTGTTAGTTAATGTTAGTAAATGTTAGTTAAAGGACAAGTACACACGAAAAATATTCACAATATTTACATTATTTTTTATTATTAATATTTTTTATTATTAAAATGTACTTTTTTATATATAAATTTGCAGATGAAGATTTCTGCCAGTGATGCAGAGGAGGGTGGGTCATCACCTCCAACAGCACCCCCACCAAGGCCACAGGTGCGGCCTCCAGTCTCCCCTTCACCTCCACCACCACCGCCAGCACGCCAGCGCCAGCTGGATGAATTAAATCGCTGTGTGAAGCGCATGGAGAGACGCATGGAGAGACCATAGATGGCCCTACCAATAGAAAAAATTAGCCATTTGCCAGCTAAACTGGCATCAGCTAAGCCTCGAGTTGGAAAATGAGGCGGAAGGAGCAGTACATGTGGCCAGGGGCAAGAGGCCTTCAGTCACAGGCATCAGCAATAGGGGTGCTGTACTGAGATGTGATCCACGCCTCATTCATCTTGATGAATGTAAGGCGGTCCACATTCTCAGTGGAGAGATGGGTCCTCCTCCGCACTGAAGGCCCTCTCTGAAAGGACACTGGATACCGGGCATGAAAGGACCCGGTGAGCCAACTCGGGCCATATATCCAGCCTCGCCACCCAGTAGTCCAGTGGATCCTCAGTCTCTGAGGTGACTACATCGGCCCTGGATCCAATGTAGTCGGTGACCTGGCAACTGAGGTATTGCCTAGTAGAGTTGCCAGTAGATGTGCCTGGCAACTGTGGTTGGAAGAACAGCCTGAAGTTAGCCACAAGGCCGCCTCCAGAGCCTCTCAGGCACAGGGGAACGTGAGCCCTGCTCATTCCCACCATCAGGTGCTGTAGGCCTGCCAGCACCTGGGAAAGCAGAACAGAGGCAACGTAGCAGTATCCCTCTAAGATGCGGGAATGAACTCCGACACTTTACCCTTATAGCGGGGATCTATAAGGGTGGCCACCCAGTACTGCTCCTTCTCTTTGATGGCCTTAATCCTGGGGTCCTTGCGTAGGCATTGCAGCATATGCATACCCATATGCCGCAAAGTGCTGAACGCAGAGGACCCCATGTCCTCATCGTCACTGAAGACAATAGTGTCGGGCTCAACCACTCCCCAACCACGGATGACATGTGGTACTTGGGAGGGTTGAGACGTTCCCCTAGAGGAATGCCCCATTTCCTCTCGGTCCAGATCACCTAAATCCCCCTCCTCATCATCTGCCGGCTGCTCTGCACCGTGATGCCCAGGCTCAGAAAGCACAACGGTGTTTGCGTCCTCCTCTTCTAGTAGCTGCTGCTCGGCAGCTAGTGCCCTGTCGAGTATGCCGCGCAGCGTGTGCTCAAGGAGGAACACCAGTGGGATGGTATCCACTATGGTGGCATCATCACGGCTTACCATCCTGGTGGCCTCCTCAAATGGCGCGAGCACATGGCAGGCATCCCGAACAAGCAGCCACTGCCTGGGTAAGAGAAATCCCAGGTCCCCAGAGCCTGATCTAGCCTCATACTCATACAAATAGTCCATGATGGCTCACCTCTGCTGGAGCAGCCTCAGCAGCATCATAAGACTAGAGTTCCAGCGGGTGGGGGTGTCACAAATCAAGTGGTTCTGCGGCAGACTGTGCTGCTGCTGGAACTTGGCCAGATGAGCTGTGGCCGTGTATGACCGCCTGAAGTGACTGGAAACCCTCCTAGCCATCCTCAGTACCTCCTGCAGACCAGGGTACTTGGTGAGGAACCGCTGGATGACCAGGTTGAGTTTGTGTGCCAGGTAAGAAACATATGTGACTCTACCCAATCGAAGGGCAGACAGGATGTGGCTGGTCGTAGTGTCACACACTACCTTGCCTATTGAGAGGTGGTGTGGGGTCAGCCAACTCTCAGCCTACTCTTGCAGTGCTGCCAGCAACTCCCCAGTGTGGCTCCGAGGCACAGAAGCTGCAACACCGCATGGCACAGTCTTACCATGTAAGGAGGTTGATGAGGAAAGCTGGGTAATTCAGTCTACTACCCGCCTTCCTAGATCAGAAGGGATAGCCCTAGCACAGCTACCCCTGAACATATCGGGTATAGATACGGCCAGCACCTTGCATTGGCCCACCTCTCCCTCCACATGCCGATGCACCCCTGCTTCTGCCTCATCCTCTTGCCGTGACAGACATTTCCCTCTCCCATATTTTTTAAATAAGCTACAATAAGCTACAATATTGCACAGAAAACAAAGCACACAAATACACACACAGTAGCAAACAATTAAACAGAGCTTTTTTTGAAACCAACAAAAGGCAGACACAAACAACAGATACATTTTTTTACACTAACAAGAAAAGCACACAGATGCCAGCACAAGAGCAAATCAGACAGCAAAAGCTGCTGATTGCTGCTAAAAGGCAGCCCTTCTATTTCTCTCTCAAAATCTCCAAGAGTTTTTACCAAGGTGATGATATCGCTGGTGTAATTTCTCAGAACAAGGGAGTTTGCGGTATTCCACTACTAGACCATGTGTTGATATTCACCATGGAAATGGCTCAATGGCATACACAAGTAATTTAAAGTGTAAGGAGCCCATTCACAAGGGCACTGACTTCCCTCCTGAGCAATGCCATCAGAAGCTTGAGTGGGAGATTTGTATAAAGCTGCCAAATGGTCGTCAGCCAAACATTTCTGAAATGTTACAATTAGACATGGTGTCTTCCCAAGATTAAACTGCCATACATGCTGTTTATTAATATTTTTCTTTCTTAAACATCAGATTAAATTCCCTTCCATTTCTTTGTATAGTTTTTTACTTGGTACATCCTATTAGTGTATGCTGCCATGACAACTAGTAAAATAAAAATCAATACAAGTACTGATAGCATAGAGTATAGTAGCAATAATGGTGTAAAAGATGCAATTGCACTTTGGTTAACCAAGGATATGGTACAGAACAACTAGTAAGGTTAATATAATCCCCTGGACCAGAAAAATACATCATCGGGTCTTTAGGGAGCTAAGTTCAGTTTTATCTAGTTGTATTGTTTCTTATTTTTGCAGATTCTCTCATGTACGGAAGGTCCCTCTGGATTGGAAAAAGCTGGTGTAATTCCAACATTCAAAAAGGGTAGTAGTTCACAGCCAGGTAATTACGGCCTGTAATTTTAACTTCAGTGGTGGGGAAGATACTGGAAAGTTTGATATGGGAACATATTCTATAGTATGTTCAAGGACTGACCTTATAAAATAATCACATGGATTTAGGAATAATATCTTGTCAAACTAACGTGCTTGGCTTTTATAGATGTAGTAGAATTTAGACTCTGGCACTAGCAGTAGATGTAGTATACTTATATTTTGCTAAGGCTTTTGATACATCCCCCATAGCGACTAATGTATAAGCTATGGTCTGTTGGCTGGGTTGGCACATTTGTACATGGATAGAAGTTGTTAATGGATAGGATGCAGAGAGTAATTGTTATGGGCTTATCAATATGAACTAAGGTTCTAAGTGGGGTCCACGGGTTCTGTGTTGGGTATTGTGATAAGGTTTCTGTGTTTGTTAATGACACAAAAACTTTGTTGACCATTAAAAACAGTGTGCAATCATGCAGGCGGATCTAGATAGATTGACACATTGGGCTGCTAAGTGCAGGATTCAATGTTATAAATGTAAAGTGATGCATTTTGGACTTAAAGGGCATGTCTACCCTGAAATCTATCTTTTGTCCAAAGGTAGGTGCCAGCTGCCTACCCCCAACTGCCATGATATTTCTTTAAAAAAAAAAAAATCCTCAGATTGTTACTTACAAAGGCTTCTCTCCCGCGACATCTCCGATCCGGCTCCCTGTGTGTGGAATTTGCAAGCAGGGGCCGGACCGGCAGCCGCGTTTGTGGTTGGCTAAGACGTGGCCAATTACAGACGCAGCTGACATCATTGAAAACGCCGCAGGAAGAAGGCTCTGTAAGTAACAATATAAATATTTCGTGGTTGGGGTTGGGAAGGGCTCACTTACCTTATGCAAAAGGGATTCAGCAGGTGCCACGGCTGCAGAGGATGGATCCGGGGGTGGGGGAGGGCTCCCTGCGCATGTCACTTGCCATTGCTGAGGTTGATGAAGAAACAGGCACCGGATGAGTCACTGACAGCTTTTACTCTGCACTTTCCTGGACTTTAAAAGGTATCAGGAGAACCTAAAGGAGCAGTGTTGTAAGGAAGTTTTATTTTAAACTACAGAGTGGGACCAGTATAGGTTATCTTAGTTTTGGGGGGTGGACATGCCCTTGTGCTGCTTATACTCCCATGAAATCCTTGTGGCTGCTATTACTATAAATGGTGCTGTTGTAAGTAATCCCTTTTGAAAATAATCTAGAGTATTTGACCTTTACAGGTCCATGACAGTGGAGTGGAAATTAACCTATTAATGAATGCAGCCATGAAGAATTACTGGGAAGCCAAAATCACCGTAAGATTTGATTTTTATTGTTTTACAGAAATCAATGTTCCTCAAGCACCCTTTGATACTCACTATACTTGAATGAGCATACGCTCAGACATCAACCCTTAATGGTCTTATGGCTTTCTAGCCGAGTATAAAGGTATCCATACACTAGTGCTTATCTTCCAACACTTCCCAGGACAACCTCCAAGCCCGATAACCTTTGCACCAGTGTTATAGGTGTAATGTTGGTCATAAATTGATATCCAGCCAGGGAACATCGCAGGTAAGAACCGCTGAGCTGTCTTTAGACAGTAAAGCTGATTCAGCTTTCGACTGTCAAAACATAAGATTCATGTTTCATTCTTTACAAAGCATTTTGGTCTGGTGGCGCATATGACGTTTTGGCAATGGCAGCATAGGTGAGAACATAGTATGTGTGTGCCTTAAGTTTTTTTTCCATGTTCAAATGTTTTTCATATGAGTGATGTTGACTTAGCCCATTGGGGATTTAATTCTTAGAGAATGACCTCAGGTTATTTGCTGCTTTCTTTTGAGGGGTTTGTTAACGAGGTCAAGTGTAAAGAAATTCCTAAAGGGTGGAGCATGACCATTGTTAAGGCCTTCTACTCAGAAATCCAATATACCAATAATTCAAAAACAATAAGTCTGCATACTTTCTGGTATCTGACAATACTTAAAAGGTTATTTAAGAGCTCATGGTGGTTTATAACTGAACATTATTTCAGTTTTACAAAATAATCCTATACCACCAGTGTTAAAAATACCCACACATTATAAGATCTCGGATACCCGGATACCTTCTGGACTGGAATAAAGGGCCCCATGGAATCAAGACATATTTATAAGGTAGTAGCGGTTGTTTTTACAAATAGGGATCCAGGATGGCCTGTCGACAGACCCCAGATCTACATATTGCCTTTGCATGGCCATACCATCATTATAAAGATGAGAGAAGATCTTTTTAAGGATCATGGCAAGGAAAGGAAAGATTAGAACCACACTGAAAGTCAATGGAACTGTCAGAATCATTTTTCCCTCACGGTCTTTGTTACTTTATGATTGATAAAAATGTTAAAAAGTTGTGGTTCTGTGATGGGACCATCAATTCACTTCTGGCAGAGCCCAATGCTGGCAAATTCAAAAGACTTGTTCAAAGCCCATTCTGGGAGACTCCAATGCTGCATGTTTATTAGAAGACTTCCTTGTTCAAGCCCAGCTGGCGACTTGTGCCCCCAAACTTTCCATTCAGGACCTGAACCACTCTCCCCACTGAGGGTGTGAGGTGGGCTGAAATACTCAAAAAGCCCCAGGGACGGCTATATCTTTCCTATCCTGGTCATGATTAAAGATACCAGTGCTAAAATGTTTTCTTTCATCAGATGCTTTAGCAACTATGTAGGAATGTTTTCATAACGGTAGTCTTTTTATTACTGCTTGGTCATAAATTTGGAAAATGTAGTCACTATATATCATATGTTCTCAAAAATCTTGACGTATTATATTGGTGGCCTTTCATAGAATGACCTTTAAGAACACAAGAATTAACAAATGTACACAATGTATGTTTATAGATAACAGTCTTATCACCATTGTAGCAAACGGAAGTGCACCATATCATTTAAGATGTCATTATTCCCAGTTTGTGCAGAAGTCACTCTAATAAGCCAAGAAGGAACACTGGTAAAAGTCCTGAGAACATCCAGACAAGGCATATTTTATATCCGACTTAACATTACATTATTGGGTCTAAAACAAATTTGTGTCCCTAGATTTAAGGTTATTTCCCACAGAATCACAAATAAACAATTACATATTAGTAGAGTTTGCAAATGAATAGGGCAAGTGATTTGTAAACACATTGTTAATAATTTAGTTAAGAGAAAATAGGAAACTATGGTCCTTGGTTTTTACACTTATGTCTTCAGACATTAATTCATGTAGAAGTGTCTAGAGACAGTCTAAGCTTAAAACTGAACTGTCTGGATTAAATGTTTGTTGTCACAAAATGTCTGTAACTATTCAAAAACTGGTACATGCCAATTGTATGAAACCTCTGTAAGCATCAACCCATCTAGAGATTTATTTAATGTGTCCGAGACCCAAAAAGAAATTTGATGCCAAAATGAATTTCCAAGATGGAAAAAAAACATTTAAATGTCCATATTCCTGCATTATTACTCTTGTTTAACTGTGTGCAGAACAGGGTTCGAAAGCACAGGGGTCATAAAATGACATTGTCTCTACAATTTTGTTGTTTTAAGCTGAAAAACTGGACTGTTAACATATGTGCAATATTTATTACAGTAATCCAAAAAATAATATTTTAGTTTTTATCTGCAAGATTACTGAATTCTCCTTGGAGGAAGTTCATTTTCTGCAAAGTAACATTCCAATTTAAAGGAATAAAAACCATTAGGGAGCTTATTTGAATATATATTGCACAAATAGATATGCAAGTCCAAGTGAACTTCTTCCACACTTTCCAACCAGTGCCTCCAGATTGGTATCACAGGTATATATAAGTCAAGATCCTGGGTACTCTGGATTTCATAAAATGATTTTTATTGTTAGGTAATCCACGGTTTGGTGATTTACAGTGCCCCCTTATCAAGATACAACACTGTGCAAAAATGTGCCAAATTATACAAACCCTTCACCACTCCACCCATCTGGCTCAAGTGAATCCTCCATTATAACACTTCATAAACCAGCTTATTGACAGAATATCCAAAATTTACTGTATTCCATTTTTTGTCTATGAAAGTGAAAATGCAATTGTAAAATACTAATATACTGAAATAAATTGATAGGTATTTACTAAAGTGCTGCACCATTTGCACTGTCACAGACAAACAATGGAATACAGTAATATTGTGGATATAGTCTGGCCTTTATTCAACCCCTCCCCCCCCCACAATGTAACCTTTTCTAAACCAAAAGTAATGAAAATTCTTTTGACATTAAAATTGAGATTTGCTGCTGGCACCAACAACTTTAAAAGGCATGTCCACCCCAAATAAAAGACTACATACCTTTTGTATTTTTAAATAAACCATAACTACCATTTTATTTTTCAAAAGATATGGTTATCTCCATCACCTCAGTGAAAATCCGGATGCTTCAACAAGTCATAGCTTGACCAGTGATCGACTTGGTTTCTCTTACAAATCACGCTGGGAATACTCAAGCTTATAGGTTGCACAGTGCCCTGGACTGCTCAAGCTCATTAGCAGTTATCAGTGGCAAACACATTATCATGGAATGGCTCGAATATTGTTGAGGTGATGCAGGTTTTGGAAGATTAGAATGTGGTGGTTATGGTTTTATTTAAAAGGAAATTTTTTGTAACTACTTTTTTTGTAACTATGTTTTTTCTTAAAGGTTAGTGGATCCAGACCATGTTTATCACTGGTAATCCCAGTACTTTGTGATATATTCAGCTTCTTGATCTATTCACAACAAGCCAGTTGCCTCACATGGAAAGTGCTCTGATAAAGCTGTTAGGAAAGATTCCAAGTTGTAAATATTAGGATTACAAAGTGACATATTATTTTCACTCACTGTACCAGAATCACTGAATTTCTACTACCACCAAATAATATCTTTAAGTTATAGTTTCACCCATGATAAATAAATATTTCTAGTTATTAACTAAACACACACACATAGTTTCAAGGAAGACAGGATTTGAAAGTATTTGTAAATTTAGAACTGTAACTCCTTAGGGTCACTATACTCAGGGAAACAACTTTGTAAAATCTGAAAGTACAATGTTAGGGTAGAACTGATGTTATTACATATGTGTTCTGTGCCTGCTTTAGTGTGAATTTTCCATGTTTAGTGACTGCTCCAAGTTGGCCCCCACCTCCCTTAGCCACTGCCCACTTGTAATGCAGCCGACCCTGGATACATTCATTTATATATAAAAGCCTATTCAGCCCGACACTATACAGCTCATTAACATATCTTCCTGACACTGCTGAGAGTGGGTGTGGCTGCTACTACTGTTAGACACTTCTCCCTTTCTAAGTACATACGTGAAAGTGGTGGGGCAGGGGCTCCTGCTGCTGTGTGAGACACTTCTCCCTTCTGCGAATAGATAATGATAGATAGATAGATAGATTTGGGGTTGTATTAATAAATGTTGTGACATGTTTTGGATCCTAGTAAGAGGTCACTGGAGGGACACAATTAGCATACCTGGTTTGAGTGACAGTTCCTTCCCTGTACATGCTGTTATTTAAAAAAGATTTCTGAGAACTACAGCTCAGATTTCTGAAATCTACAGCTCAGATTTCAAATCTGAAAAATGTGTAAGGTAGTGGACCATTACACTATCTAAAGGTATGATTTTTGAAAATTTAATTTTTGGGAGTATAGATACCCTTAAATGATTCCCCGTTAATAAGGAAGTGTTATATTTTTAACATTTAATTATTAGCTACCTCCTGTCCCAAGATCCTCTGCTTCTTTAATTGGACTAGCCCTATAGAATTCAATGGGGTAGATATTTTTAGCAATCTGGTAAATTCGATACACTCAAAATATCGAAAACTTTTTTCCATTTTTCCAGTCGACTGCTTGAGCAGAGGGAGCATTGAAGATTGGAATATTTTTTCCTCCCATTGTAGCTGATACACTACCAGCTGGGAACAAATGGTGTGGGGACTGGTATTTATTATGGACCTTATTTTTAATCTAATGTAGAAGTCCTGGAAATGCAAAAATTTGAGAAATACTTCTCCCAAAAAAAGCAAAAAGAAAATAGGTCACTGGAAAAGTGAAATATTCCTTAAGGGCATCTATACCTAAAAAAGGTTATTTTAAATTGACCATAACTGGAAACTATAATTCTTCCCAACCACCACTGTATTATTTTGTTGGTCTGCCCCTTATTTCTTTAATATCCAATCTAAAACTTCTTATATTTCAGCTGTCATCAAGTTCCTTGCCTCAAAACTATTCTTCTGTGAGTAGTTTTACTGTAGCTGGAATGGTGACAGAGTTTTGACAGTTGGAATGCTGTGTGCAGTTTAGTTGGTTTGTGGGAAATAAGTCAGGTCTGATGGAAGTGGGAGTGGTTAAAAGAGGGGGATACTGCTCCCAAACAAAATGTGTGCTGGATTGAAGGCATGCAGCAACATACGCAAATCAGAGCATGCCACTTACATGTATTCATATAGATTAAGGTGAGAAAAGTCATTTTTTCATATAGTGTCCCTTTAGGCACTGAATGTAGAACGGGAGATTAAGGAGCTATCCCTTACCTTCCGTTCTTCAAATAATTTTACAGGACTCAGGAATAAAATGTTAATATTTACCTTTCACATGATACACCGCAGACAGGTCCCGACCACTTCCTGTTTCACTTTAAAGGATTGTACACTGAAAAAGTCCCTATTTATTAGATAGCTGGTGCTATTCTGGACATGTATTGCTTTTTTTTTAATACAAATATACTATATCCGCCGCTTACCCCTTTCTACTATAAATGGTACTGTACACATATGAATGTATCATAAAATACAAATATATATTTATTAGCACATCATAAGTCATAAAACCACATCTAAATTAAAAGAAATTTGCTAAACAATATCCTAAAACAATCCCCTTAAGAGTAAACCCTTAGACACCCTTAAGCACCAGCAGCGCTCCTTTCTCTCTCCTTAACGTCACGCTAACTGATTTACGATTGGTTAGCACACATTAAGTCTCATTTTGCGGCAGCTGCGCGAGTCCCGGAAGTGGCACTCACGCAAAGTGCAAAGTGATTTACCAGAGGCTGCGTGGGTCTTAGCTCATAAGTATGTATTGCCAGCTATAGCTGGCATTAAGTACTTACGTGCGGGTGAGATATACGATATCTGCATCCTGTTAGGCTTAGGACACTCCCCCAATAAGATTACTACGGAACCACGTGATTTATGATGGACGGCGTGCACTAAGGGCTAGGCCACACTAGCCGTTTTGCGCGTTTGCGCACGCGTTTCCCGCTCGCCTGCGCCCGCGATTTTCGCTAAAATGGAAATCGCGGGAATTTTTGTGTTCCCGCATGCGATTGCGCGTCCGTTCGCGTTATGGTAACGCATGCGTTCACCATTTTGGTGCATTAACGCATGCGTGTCCATAACGTGAAAAGGCGAAAACGCATCGCAAAACGCAAACGCGAGCGCGAAACGCGCAAGAATTGCACACACAATCGCGTGCGATAACGCTCGCGATTTTGTGCGCGATTCCTGTGCGTTGCAGTGTGGCCTCACCCTAAAGGAGACTCAGACCCAAGTTAGCCCTTACAGTGAGAAGCAAAAAGGTAGAAGTTCGGGCTGCCGAAGCCATCCACAAGGTCTACTTATGCAAACAATTCCCGATTAGGGAGACCGTCGAGCAGATTGGAGCCGCGAACCGTATGATCTACACTGAAGGAGTCCGAGACAGACGCTGATACGCCTAAACAGGACACAGGTGTCGTATAATACATACTATTGTATTTATTTGAGTTGGATAACTCTCAGTGGAAAGACTCTTTGCCTCATTTTCCATATACAGCTACTTATGCTACTTGTGCTAATTGCAAAGAATGAACCATCAGTTGGATACATACTTGTCTACAGATAGATCATTATAGTGGACTTTTGCAGTAATCCGATACATTGCAGCAATAAAGTGGGTTGATGATCCATTGCTACTTGGTTCCTTATATGATGTTATAGTATATATATTTCATTAATATTGTATTTTTATAAGAGTGTGGGTTTATTATTAGTGGCCACCTACAAAAGAGCTTTTTTTAACCTGCCGGCAGGGTATAGAGTTAATAGGGAGATTCCCACAGAGCCGCAAATGCTCTGGGTAATCTCCCATATTGGGATGGCCGAACTTTCGAAAGTTCAAACTATTTATAAAGTTTGAAAACGGACCCATTAAAGTCAATGGGAGCAAATAGTTAGAAAAGTTTGAATGAAATACAACTACTATCTATGGTAACTTAAGAAAATGGCTGTGGGACCTGGGAAATGGTCTGGGGAACACATTGGAATATCCAGACTTTGAAAATCGATTTTACTCAGACGCGCTACTTTCGAGTTATCACGTTCGAACATTCGAACATACCCATGGAACGACTCGCGGATTCGATAATTCAATATTTACTCGTGTATAGGTATAATAGACCTTTGACTCGTGGATTCGATACTCACGTATTGTTTTAATGGACATTTTATCGCATATTCAATATTTACTCATAGTTACATTGAAATTTTACTTGCATTCGTTTATTCGTTATTTACTCGCGTATGGTTAATATAGACATTTTACTACGCACATTCGATTTTTATGCTTTGATTTGATCCACTCTTCCCGTTGACTTCTATATGCAATCCAGGATCTAAATTCGAGCCTGGAAAGTGGGTGTGGTCATTCCACTATACATTTCCTTACAGAAAAATGGCCACCATGCATGCACAGCGTCTAATGGTGGAATATCTCACCCGGCGTTCAATTGTTCAGTGGATCCCACCAGGTAGCTTGTGAGGTCACTCCCTATAGCCTGTGCCACATCAGGAAAACATCAATTTCAGTTCATAAGGAACCACACTCCATAAATATAGTTATAGCATTCCATTTATTTAGTGCTCAAATCACAAACAAGGTACACAACGTTTCGGGGGGTCCACCCCTTCTCCTCAGGTGTTTGGCATCCCGGCGGGGGTATGACGGGATGCCAAACAACATAAAGGAGCGCAAATCGCATAATCGCCACCTGCAGAATAAACTGCGGACATACTTTCGCATAGGTCTGACCACCTCTCAACTCCAAAAAAGGTGGTCAGATCTCAAGCAGCAACGGCGGAACTACGTCCAGGACATCCAGCAGAATGTCCAAGGCAAGTATCACATTTATATATTAAATTTTATCTGTGATTGAGTTGTATAAACACCACCTTTTGCACCACTAATCAGGCGGTTCTGCGCAGATTTTTCTGACAAGCTCTGTCTGAGTATCACCCATAATGAAGTTACTGCACTTCTCTTGTTACTTTTATAGCACTTGTGATTGTCGATAGCGCTTCGCAAACTTCCACAAACGATTGCGGGCCTAGTGCTTTTCTCCTAAAGGACCAAAGTGCATATGTTAGTGTTAGTAAGTGTTAGTAATTTTAATGTAACGTTAGTTAATGTTAGTAATGTTAGTTAAAGGACAAGTAACACACGAAAATATTTACAATATTTACATATAATACAAATTTTAAAAGCTCATTTTCATAAACGACTCAAGTTATTTTTTTTGTTGTTTGTTGTTGGTGTTAGTTTTTTGTATTGTGTTTGTTGTATGTTAGTTGGCGTCGTATTCCTATTTATTATTTTTTTTTTTTTTTTTTGTTTTATATTTTTTTTGCGATGAATTTTCTGCCAGTGATGCAGAGGAGGGTGGGTCATCACCTCCAACAGCACCCCCACCAAGGCCACAGTGCGGCCTCCAGTCTCTCCTTCCCTTCACCCCACCACCCCGCCAGCACCCACGCCAGCTGGATGAATTAAATCGCTGTGTGAAGCGCATGGAGAGACGCATGGAGAGACCATAGATGGCCCTACCAATAGAAAAAATTAGCCATTTGCCAGCTAAACTGGCATCAGCTAAGCCTAGTTGGAAAATGAGCGGAAGGAGCAGTACATGTGGCCAGGGGCAAGAGGCCTTCAGTCACAGGCATCACAATAGGGGTGCTGTACTGAGATGTGATCCACGCCTCATTCATCTTGATGAATGTAGGCGGTCCACATTCTCTAGTGAGAGATGGGTCCTCTCCTCCGCACTGAAGGCCCTCTCTGAAAGGACACTGGATACCGGGCATGAAAGGACCCGGTGAGCCAACTCGGGCCATATATCCAGCCTCGCCACCCAGTAGTCCAGTGGATCCTCAGTCTCTGAGGTGACTACATCGGCCCTGGATCCAATGTAGTCGGTGACCTGGCAACTGAGGTATTGCCTAGTAGAGTTGCCAGTAGATGTGCCTGGCAACTGTGGTTGGAAGAACAGCCTGAAGTTAGCCACAAGGCCGCCTCCAGAGCCTCTCAGGCACAGGGAACGTGAGCCTCTGCTCATTCCCACCATCAGGTGCTGTAGCCTGCCAGCACCTGGGAAAGCAGAACAAGGCAACGTAGCAGTATCCCTCTAAGATGCGGAATGAACTCCGACACTTTACCCTTATAGCGGGGATCTATAAGGGTGGCCACCCATTACTGCTCCTTCTCTTTGATGGCCTTAATCCTGGGGTCCTTGCGTGGCATTGCAGCATATGCATACCCATATGCCGCAAAGTGCTGAACGCAGAGGACCCATGTCCTCATCGTCACTGAAGACAATAGTGTCGGGCTCAACCACTCCCCAACCACGGATGACAGTGGTACTTGGGGGTTGAGACGTTCCCCTAGAGGAATGCCCCATTTCCTCTCGGTCCAGATCACCTAAATCCCCCTCCTCATCATCTGCCGGCTGCTCTGCACCGTGATGCCCAGGCTCAGAAAGCACAACGGTGTTTGCGTCCTCCTCTTCAGTAGCTGCTGCTCGGCAGCTAGTGCCCTGTCGAGTATGCCGCGCAGCGTGTGCTCAGGAGGAACACCAGTGGGATGGTATCCACTATGGTGGCATCATCACGGCTTACCATCCTGGTGGCCTCCTCAATGGCGCGAGCACATGGCAGGCATCCCGAACAGCAGCCCTGCCTGGGTAAGAGAAATCCCAGGTCCCCAGACCTGATCTAGCCTCATACTCATACAAAGTCCATGATGGCTCACCTCTGCTGGAGCAGCCTCAGCAGCATCATAAGACTAGAGTTCCAGCGGGGGTGGGGTCACAAATCAAGTGGTTCTGCGGCAGACTGTGCTGCGCTGGACTTGCCCAGATGAGCTGTGGCCGTGTATGACCGCCTGAAGTGACTGGAAACCCTCCTAGCCATCCTCAGTACCTCCTGCAGACCAGGGTACTTGGTGAGGAACCGCTGGATAACCCAGGTTGAAAACTGTGGCCAGGCAAGGAACATGTGTTACTCTGCCCATGTAAAGGGCAGACAGGAAGTTTGTGGCATTGTCCACACCTACCTTGCCTATTGAGAGGTGGTGTGGGGTCAGCCACTCTCAGCCTGCCCTTGCAGTGCTGCCAGCACTCTGCCTCTGCCCGGTGTACTCCTATCACCGAGCACACAGAAGCGCAACACTGCATGGCACCGTCTCACCTGGCATGAAGCATAGGCTCTGGGGGGGCACGGGGCTGTCCGGGAAGAGGACTCACCGGATGAGGAGGGGGGGTGGAGACTGGTGTATCACCAATATGTGGTGGTACCACCATCTCACCACTTGTGCCCCATGTCGCGTCTCTGCCGGCTAGCAGAATGGCCCACTGGGCGATAAATGAGACATACCGCCCCTGGCTGTACTTACTGGACCACGCGTCCATAGTAATGTGGACATTCTTGCCCACACTGTGGTCCAGCGAAGCAGATATATTGCCCTGCAGATGGTCTTGCAGGGCTGGTGCTGCCTTCTGGGAAAAGTACCTATGGCCAGGCACCTGCCACTGTGGTGTGCCAATGGCCACAAACTCCCTAAACGCTGCACTGTCTACCAGTTGAATGGTAGCAGCTGCACCGCCAGGAGTTTGGCTAAGCTGGCTGTGAGACGCTGAACTTGGGGGTGACTGGGGGACAATTTCTGCCTCCGCTCCAACAACTGGGGAAGAGAGACCTGACTTATACCTGACGAGGCCTCTTAACACCGCGTGCTGGGGCCAAAGGTTGTCTCTCTTCCCTAACTTCCACCAAGGAAGCAGCTGATGGGGCCGGAGGGGGAGGAGGAGGAACGGTGGCTACCTGGGCACGAGGAAGGGAACGCGTGGGTGCCTGCACGTTCCCTGACCGTTGCTTCCACCGGGCAAAGTGGTGGAGCATCATTTGCCTCCTCATAGAAGAGGTGCCCAGAGTTGCTGCATTCTTCCCACGGCTAGCACGCTGCCGGCACAGACTGCACACTGCAACCGTGTTGTCACCGAGAAGAACTCCAATACAGCAGAGCCACCGGCACGCATAGGAGCAGAGGTCACCTGCCGTTGTGGGGCACTGGCACCAGTTGGCATTGGTGCCGTACCTCCACGAGCAGCACTAGGTGCACTAGACGCACCGCCTCTGCCCCTACCCCTGGTCCCAGTCTTGCCTCTGGGTTCAGGCTCGTGCTCGCACTCTGAGGGCTCCCCCTCAGAGACACTATCCTCCTCTCTCACTTGTGGCACCCATGAACGATTGTCCACTTCCACCTCCTCAATACTGGAGGCTGTGTCACTAATAGCAGCAGCAGCATCTGGGACCTCACCCCCTACAATAGTTCTCTGGCTGCTCATGGACTGCTGCCTGACATTACCAGCCTCCTGTCCCCCTGTGCACTGAGCACTTTCCTCCGCCTCGGGGGACAGGAAAGATTGTGCATCAGTGCACAGCTCCTCCTCAAGCACACTAGCCCCACACACAGTGTGCAAAAAGATATCCTGAGACTCCTCCGGATTCCCGAAGGTAGTGGACATGTGGGCAACGAACTCCTGATAAAGAGGATCAGGGTCCATGCCCACAGAAGAAGCCTCAGGTGAGGAAGGAGCAGGCACAGTATCTACAGAAGCAGCTTGGCTGCTCTATGCCTGTGAGGAGGTGGATGAGGAAGGCTGGGTAATCCACTCTACTACCCGCCTTCCTTGATCAGAAGGGATAGCCCTAGCACGGCTAGCTCCCAACCATATCGGGTATAGAAACCCGTCTTCCTTGCGAAGGGCCAGGTAGCTCCTGACCAGAGCCCTATCTTGGCTTTAAGAGTATTTAACTCCTCACTAATGAATTCCAAATTTAGCATCATAATATCGAGTGAGCATTTATTTAGAATCCGGGTGAACTTGTGTTTAAATGTATCATTTTCCATAAACAAAGTGGGACGTAAATTGACCCGTAGCCCACGTGGAATACGATTTTGTTTACAATATTCAGACAGCGTGAGTGCATGTAGCTCCATGTCTATCTTCCGTTTATTCAACATCTCCAGTCGTCTCCTACCTGCTATAGAAGCAGGTGTAGTTAGGAACTCACTGGAACCTTGGATATCTCCCAATATCCTGTTAATGTCACTGTCTGTGTAGGAGAACAGTTGTGGCTCCATCAGGGTGCAAGTATTTCAGCAATATATATAACAATCAGAAAATATATCTTATATATTCTTTCTGCTTTTAATGCAGCTCCCTCAAGGAGTTTGAATGGGTACCCCCTTTCAGCCAGTTTCAAGTGCATCTGTTCCTGTTGTATTCTCCTAGTTTCTTCCTTGCTTACAATCCGATTAACCATCTTGAATTGACTGATTGGAATCGATCTCTTGACATGGGGCGGATGAAAGCTCCCATATGCAAGAATCTGATTCCGATCAGTGGGCTTTGTATATAATTCAGTGCTGAAGCCTCCATCATTTTTTATTTTCACATCCAAAAAATTGATCTCGATATCACTAAACTCTAAAGAGAACTTGATCTCAGAATGAACCTTATTCACTTGCTCATGGAATTGGCGTAAAGAACCAACGTCGCCCCGCCACAGAAGGAAGACATCATCTATATATCTCCACCAGGCAAGACAATGTCTGGTGAAGGATGTTAAACTATAGATGAAGTCCTCCTCCAGCCAAGCCATAAAGGCATTGGCATACGACGGAGCGACGTTGGATCCCATCGCCGTCCCTCTCATTTGCATGTAGTACAACTGATCGAACCTGAAATATGATTTATGTAATATCAGACTCAAACATCCAATGAAAAAATCAACTTGTGTCCCAGTGTAACCTCCACATCTCTCCAACAGCCGGTGGCAAGAAGCCAACCCGTCCCTGTGAGGTATGGACGTGTACAGAGAAGACACATCCATAGTGGCCATAATAATACTCCCCCAATCATCACATTTGATATTTTTTAATCTTTCCAGAAAGTGAGATGTATCTCTAAGGTACGCTTGCGAACCCTGTACCAAGGGCGCAAGAATCCCATCCAGCATAATGGCCATAGGGCTGAACACAGAACCTATGCCAGCAACAATAGGTCTTCCAGGCGGCTGGACGGTATTCTTGTGCACCTTGGGCAGGGCATACAAAACAGGAGTAATGGGGTGATTGACAGTTAAAGTGGCCTTTAAATCTTCAGAGATATGCCATATTTAGTAGCACTGGATAAATACACATCAATTTCTTTTTTTATGTCCCCTAAGGGATCTCTCTCAATTTTACAATATACATTCGTGTCTCCCAATTGGCTTCTTATCTCCTGAAGGTAATACTCAGTGTCCATTATCACGATCGCACCTCCTTTATCGGAGGGTTTGATCGTGATATTGGATCTACATTTCAATGTTTCTAACGCTTGATATTCCATTTTACTCAGATTTTGCATCCTAGATGAACAATTAATTTTTTCTAAAACTGGACTCATATCATGCTTAACTTTATTAACAAAACTTTCGATCCCAATGTAGGTGGTAGGCGGCACAAAATTGCTTTTTGATGATAATCCAACTGATAAAGTTGTTAATTTGTCCAACCCTTCAACATGGGTCACTCCAGGTTTAGGGGGTTTATGTAGAAAATGAACTTTTAATCTTAAACGGTGAAAGAAGGAATATAAATCAATGTCCAACTTGAAGGGGTCCAATTTTGTCACTGGACAGTAACCCAATCCCTTGGATAACACGGTAAGTTCAGATGTAGTTAAACTTACTTTAGACAAGTTTATGACAGCTACTTCCTCCTGGGACGCAGTTCTCGCCTCGGTTGCGGCTCTCTCCGCTCGCGGTTGGGGCCTGCGTCTCCCCCGCCTACACGGTCTCCTACGGCGTCCGGAAAAGGGCGTCCTCCATTTCTATCTCCCACTCTTAGTTCCGGATCCGAACGCCAATGGCGTAATCTTGCCGGACGTTCCCGTGTCTCGCGGGACCAATCATACACGTGACCTCGCTCGTAATCCTCCTCATCTCGGGCAAACTTCGTTATCTTGAAGTCCTCCCCTTTCCTCCTATAGGTCAGCATCCGTTGTTCGAGATCCACCCCCAGCTTGGCAAACTCCTCACTCGGCAGGTTTGTATTTAATTCCAATTCCAATGTCCCGTGGATAAGTAAAGGTAATTCCTTATATCTCGTTTTTCTAGAGACTCTGTCTCGATGCCATTACCCACCCACCGATCAGGACGTACCACCGCGCATCAGCCGCCCGGTCCTGACCTCACATTTATTTGTCCATTTCACCTAAATTCGCCCCCCCCCCCCCCCCCCCCGCCCTTTGCAGACACCTCTGTGGGTTCTTTCCTTAGGAACCGATGGATTTCACAGGAAAAAAGGTAACTGAGGGTCGCACTCCAAATCTTTAGAAATATTTATATAAACCACACATAACCACGTCACAACGTTTCGGGGGAACGTTGTGACGTGGTTATGTGTGGTTTATAAAATAAATTTCTAAAGATTTGGAGTGCGACCCTCAGTTACCTTTTTTCACGTAAGGCATAGCTCCTTAACCTCCGGGCTTCAATCAATATATTAAAGGAAAAGTTCACTTTGAGAGTTAACTATTCTTTAACTTTTGTCACAAAAAGATTACCATGTAACAGTAAAACTGCTATATTCCACAACACGTCCGTAACAACGTTATAGAAAATAACTAGGACTAAAGTTGTGTAATGTAGTTACACAGATCCACAGATGTGCTGCACTAATAATCAACTTAGACATTTTTAATCTTTGAGTTTCAAACCTATTGCTGCTTAAGGGCTATTATAAAACCCAGACAAATGGCTGGATAATGTATTACACAAACACACACACTAGCTTGTTTTACATACATGATTTATTATCGTTTCATTTTGTAACTGTTTGACGGACATAAAAGACATTGAGCTGCCTTCTGCTTATCCAAGTTAAATCCGTTTGTTAACATAAACAGTCCTAAATCCTTAATTCATTATAAACTAGGGTTAACATGTGATCTTTAAAAATGTGAAATGTGATATTTTAAATGATGGTTCACAGGCTAATTTATTTGAGAATTGTCAAACATACTGCAAAATTTAGACTGCATTCTAGCTCTCTCCGAGACACGTAGCAGACAATTAGGACTAGGCACATAACACATTACTCACGCGCTAACGAACACGTTTGCACTGAGAATCACAGAGCAGATATGTGAATGTGGGTGGCCACATATGCATGCACTGCGATCTTGTTTTGGAGAACATGCGGTCACTAATCTTTTGCGGATCACGTGCTCCTATTCTGGTATTCTTCACGTAAAACCGCACAAATGGCGGGTAACGAGCTGAAACACACTCCAATGTGCTTTTGCTTTTCACGCATGCTGTCATAGTGTGGCCACAGCCTTATATATTGTAAATACAGGTACTAGCTATCTATTACAGACAGCAGTCAGGAGACTGTAGGAAGTGTGAACTATTCCTTTAATGTATTGATTGAAGCCAGGAGGTTAAGGCGCTATGCCTTACCTCCAGTTCTTCATTTAAACTGAGCAGGAGCCAGGGATGAAGGTAAGTATATGAACCTTTTGCACGATCCACCGCTGCAGAGATAAGAATCTCTGACCTCTTCCTGGTCATTTTTTTCTTCTTCTACACAGTTCCTGACTGATGTCTGTAAATAGATAGCTAGTACCTGTATTTACAATATATAAGGCCGTGGCCACACTATCACAGCATGCGTGAAAAGCGAGAAAATAGGAAAGGGGGAGGAATAATGTGTTTATGTTAAACAAGAGTTGAAGCCAAATTTAAAAGAAGAGATAACTGGCAATAGGATGTTGAAGCGGAGACAATATGGGTGGAATTGGGCAATAGGAAGTTCATGGTGGCGTATGCTACAAGCCACCAATGCTAGTAGGGAGGAGGAAGTGAGTCCGCTTCATACGCAGATGGGAAGGGCCGCAAGTTTGTTCTGATTATGGGGAACTTTGATTAACCTGAAATTTGAGAAGTGAAACTGCCAACACAGAAATGGGTGATGGGTTCCTGAATTTGCTGCATGATCATTTTTTTTCATAGGTGAGTTCCTATTAGAAAAGGAGCTCTGTTGGTCTGGTAATATCTAACATTGTGGAGACATTATAGATATAAAGGTAACTGGAGACTTAGGGAATAGTGACCATCAAATAGTTGTTTAGTGTATGTTATCGAAAGGAAAAAGTGCACTGGGTTAACAAAGACTTTTAATTTCAGAAAAACATATTCCCCAGATTAAAAGTAGCCTTCCGCATGTCAACTAGGATGTTATATTATTTAAAGGGGATTTTAAGCCATTTCACATCTAAATTTACATTATTTGGGAAATAAATGTATAAAAAAAAAGTCTGCACCCATGTGGCTTCATTCTGATGTGAAGAGGTAAATGCTAAGAAAGAAAAAGGCATTAAAAACCTTAAAGGGCATGCCCACCCAGCCCCAAATTAAAAAAACCCTACTGGCTCCACTGTACAATTTAAAAAATCCTTACCTTACATCCCTGCTCCTTATGGTTCTCCTGTAGAGCCTGCTTAAAGTTCAGGAAACTGAAGGGTAGGAGCAGTCTTCCTACCCAAAGGTTGCTGCCTGATCTGTCCTCTTAGTTGCTTCTGACATGCGCAGAAGACCCTCCCCCCCCCTCCCTCCCTGGCTGCTGATCATGTAGCGTAAAATGTAATGGCCGAAACGCTCGTGTTGGTTGTTTTTGCACTAGTAAAGAGGGGCGTTGCCCCTAATTGCAGAAATTGGAGATTGGACAGACCTTTTTTTGCTAGTAGGACAATGTGCTCTTGGTCCCCGTTAGTGTTAAAAAAAGTCACTCCAAATGCAACCAATTCCTATCTATACCTTATTAAATTGTTTGCAATGTAAAGAAGAGAAGTAACTATAAAGTTAATGGTGAGGCGAGCTTAAAGGATCCTAAAAGCCCTACACTAAACATAAAATGCAGACATGCCTTATTATGATGCAAATTAATAACATGGGCAAACTTCTGCAGTTTTGTACATCAGCCCTTAGTGGTCATTCAAACAAGGTTGTGTTTTGGTGCAATTTCATGAGTGGAAATCGCACCAAAACGCAGAGACAATAAAGTGAACAGTACCATTACCACTTGGCTGGTAAGAGTGGTGCGTTATAAAAACGCATGCAGCAGTTTTGTGCGGTACCACATAGCAATAAAGTTGAAAATAATTTACACCACTGTGCGATGATGCAGGGGAACATTGCACTAGGTTACCGTATGGCTAGTGTGAATGTAGCCTTAAACTGTATTGCATGTTGTAACACAGCAGTTCTGAAAAACATGGCCACAGGCAGGGGTGTTGCTTAAGAGGCAAGGTGATAATTTTTCCACAGGCGGAACCCATGGGGAAAGTAAAAAGGCGTCAGGTTTTATTTGATGTTTTAGAACTGCTCTATTCTTTTAGCTATAATTTTCCTGCGAGCTTGCTCCCTTTGTTACTTACTCGAATCCTGAAAGTAGGATGTCTCTCAGGCCTCTGAGTTGTTACAAACACTGGTCCATAACACACCCCATGCGAATGATCCTGATCTGCCACTGAGCTGTAGACCTAGTGTTGTGGGAATTGAACTATCTACAATAACATTGATCATAAAATAGAAAAATATATATAATTATTAGCACATCATAAGTCATAAAACCACATCTAATAAATAAAAAAAAACATTTGCTAAACAATATCCTAAAACAATCCCCTTAAGCGTAAACCCTTAAGACCCTTAAGCCGCGCAGCGCTCCTTTTCTCCTTAACGTCAAGCAACTGATTTACGATTGGTTAGTGGACATTAAGTCTTGCTTTGTGGTGGCTGCGTGAGTCCCAGAAGAGGCACTCACGCAGCCATCGCAAAGTGATTACCAGAGGCTGCCCGGGTCTTAGCGCGTAAGTATTTAACGCTAGCTATGGCTGGCACTAAATAGTTACGTGTGGGTGAGATTCACCCAGAGGCGCCTCTGGTAAATCCCATATGGGAGTAGAGATGGCATAGGACTCAAACCCAAGTTCAAGCCGAACTATTGGAGTCCGGACAGCCCCGGACTTCTCGAACTATCCCTGACTCTGACTTTCAATATTTTCTGGACTTTGAACGGTCGAAGATCAATAAATCATCGAATTAAAAAAAAAAAGTGCCCACATGTCCAAAATCACCCAATGGCAGCTAATATGATCATTGCCAGCCCCTAGGTATGAAAGGCCATGCAACCAGCACATTTTGTCAGTGTGTTGGAGTGTGTTTAGTGGAGACCTGACAGTGTAGGAGTTGGAGAGAGATTTTTGCGCTTTTTGAGCTTTCTGTGTGTGGATTTCAGCGTGGTGGTTTAGCTCTTGTAGTTACCACCCCTGATAACACATCTTTGAGACCCAACAGCCTTTTAGGACTACCCTTGTTAGACCCCAAAGTCCTTTTAAGGACTAACCCCCCTATAAGTCCTTTGGACAAATTTTGTGTTAGACCTTTAGAGGTCTAGGTGTCCTGGTTTTTTGTTTGTTTCTGTATCTGTGTGTCAGTGTCTGTATGATTGTGTAACTGACAGTGCTGCATTTAGCAGCAATCAGCAGCTTTTGCTGTCTGATCTGCTGTTTGCTGTCAGTTGTGTCTGTGTCTATTGTGCTTTTAGTGTACAAAAAAAAAATATGTTTTTTTGTGAAAAAAAAAAGCTTTGTGTTTATTTGTTTGCTTCTGTTTATGTTACTGTGTGTTTTGTCCTCCGTGTCATTTTGTTGCTTGGTCTTTTGTGTTTGTGTGTATGTATTGTGGTGTATTATATAATATATATATATATATATAATATAACAATCAGAAAACAGGTACTGCACACCTTATATCTTCATCTGGTGCTTGTGTGGAGGAGGATCGGCTGTATAGCTCCCAAAATATCCAGAAAAACAGTTTCACACCGCACACAGGTTTTAATCTTCAATTTTCTTTTATTTACATTAGCCCATAAAACGTACAACGTTTCGGGGTTGGACACCCCTTCCAGGTACAACAAAGGCTATCACATGTGATACAAACCCATAACCCTATATACCCTCCCCCACAGGATCTGACATCAATAATCCAACCTGTTAACCCCGTGCAACATCACCATTAACCCTGAAGCACCTATGAGACTACCCTCATATATATTTTATTTTATATTTTTATTATTATTATTTATTGAGGAAGATATCCATGGTTCCTTTTCAACTATAGTGTTATAGATAATGTACAGATGTAATCTCTATTAAGTCCCAATGGGTATAGGTTTGTAATTGGTACACCCACCAGACTCCCCAAAGCACCGAACCCCCCGTTCCCCGGGGGAACTACCTCTAATAATCTATATTTTAAATCATTTTCCGTATGCCCTAACTCTCCAAAATGCTTAGGTACGGCAATTTAATTTCTTTTGAATGCTAGAGCGATGCTGAGATATACGGGACTTGACCATCTGCGTGGTTTCTCCCACGTAGATGAGACCACACGGACACCACAAGGCATATACCACATAAGCAGAATCACAAGTACAGAATTCTCTGTTTTTATATTCCCTGCCCGTCCGTGGGTGCTTAAAAGAGGGTCCTTGGCTACAAATCTGCACTGTACACAAGCAGGCAAGGGTACATCCCACATTTACTAGACCTCATTGTCTTGCCCTCCTCATTTTTTCTGAAAGTGGCTCTCACCAAACGATTGCCTATAGGAAACCCCTTACGGTAAGAAATGAGCGGCGGAGATTTAAATTCCTCAATCTCCGGGTATGATTCACTTAACATATGCCAGTTCTGTCTGATAACCTTATTAACGAGATCACTACCCACCGCATAATCCATAATTAGGGGAATTCTCCTGTTCTTGGTGTTGGTTCCTTTCGTTATGTTTCCTTCCATTCTTTCTGCTTAGCAAGTGAATAAGGTTCATTCTGAGATCAAGTTCTCTTTAGAGTTTAGTGATATCGAGATCAATTTTTTGGATGTGAAAATAAAAAATGATGGAGGCTTCAGCACTGAATTATATACAAAGCCCACTGATCAGATCAGATTCTTGCATATGGGAGCTTTCATCCGCCCCATGTCAAGGATCGTTCCATCAGTCAATTCAAGATGGTTAATCGGATTGTAAGCAAGGAAGAAAACTAGGAGATACAACAGGAACAGATGCACTTGAAACGGCTGAAAGGGGGTACCATTCAAACTCCTTGAGGGAGCTGCATTAAAAGCAGAAAGAATATATAAGATATATTTTCTGATTGTTATATATATTGCTGAAAAAACTTGCACCCTGATGGAGCCACAACTGTTCTCCTACACAGACAGTGACATAACAGGATATTGGGAGATATCCAAGGTTCCAGTGAGTTTCTAACTACCTGCTTCTATAGAGGTAGGAGACGACTGGAGATGTTGAAAAACGGAAGATAGAACAGGAGCTACATGCACTCACGCTGTCTGAATATTGTAAACAAAATCGTATTCACGTGGGCTAGGGTCAATTTACGTCACTTTGTATGGAAAATGATACATTTAAACACAAGTTACACCGGATTCTAAATAAATGCTACTCGTATTATGATGCTAAATTTGGAATTCATTAGTGAGGAGTTAAATACTCTTAAGCCAAGATCCCATATTTAGTAGCACTGGATAAATACACATCAATTTCTTTTTTTATGTCCCCTAAGGGATCTCTCTCAATTTTACAATATACATTCGTGTCTCCCAATTGGCTTCTTATCTCCTGAAGGTAATACTCAGTGTCCATTATCACGATCGCACCTCCTTTATCGGAGGGTTTGATCGTGATATTGGATCTACATTTCAATGTTTCTAACGCTTGATATTCCATTTTACTCAGATTTTGCATCCTAGATGAACAATTAATTTTTTCTAAAACTGGACTCATATCATGCTTAACTTTATTAACAAAACTTTCGATCCCAATGTAGGTGGTAGGCGGCACAAAATTGCTTTTTGATGATAATCCAACTGATAAAGTTGTTAATTTGTCCAACCCTTCAACATGGGTCACTCCAGGTTTAGGGGGTTTATGTAGAAAATGAACTTTTAATCTTAAACGGTGAAAGAAGGAATATAAATCAATGTCCAACTTGAAGGGGTCCAATTTTGTCACTGGACAGTAACCCAATCCCTTGGATAACACGGTAAGTTCAGATGTAGTTAAACTTACTTTAGACAAGTTTATGACAGCTACTTCCTCCTGGGACGCAGTTCTCGCCTCGGTTGCGGCTCTCTCCGCTCGCGGTTGGGGCCTGCGTCTCCCCCGCCTACACGGTCTCCTACGGCGTCCGGAAAAGGGCGTCCTCCATTTCTATCTCCCACTCTTAGTTCCGGATCCGAACGCCAATGGCGTAATCTTGCCGGACGTTCCCGTGTCTCGCGGGACCAATCATACACGTGACCTCGCTCGTAATCCTCCTCATCTCGGGCAAACTTCGTTATCTTGAAGTCCTCCCCTTTCCTCCTATAGGTCAGCATCCGTTGTTCGAGATCCACCCCCAGCTTGGCAAACTCCTCACTCGGCAGGTTTGTATTTAATTCCAATTCCAATGTCCCCCTTCTATTTCTCTCTCAAATCTCCAAGAGTTTTTACCAAGGTGATGATATCGCTGGTGTAATTTCTCAGAACAAGGGAGTTGCGGTATTCCACTACTAGACCATGTGTTGATATTCACCATGGAAATGGCTCAATGGCATACACAAGTAATTTAAAGTGTAAAGGAGCCCATTTCACAAGGGCACTGACTTCCTCCTGACAATGCCATCAGAAGCTTGAGTGGAGATTTGTATAAAGCTGCCAAATGGTCGTCAGCCAAACATTTCTGAAATGTTACAATTAGACATGGTGTCTTCCCAAGATTAAACTGTCCATACATGCTGTTTATTAATATTTTTCTTTCTTAAACATCAGATTAAATTCCCTTCCATTTCTTTGTATAGTTTTTTACCTTGGTACATCCTATTAGTGTATGCTGCCATGACAACTAGTAAAATAAAAATCAATACAAGTACTGATAGCATAGAGTATAGTAGCATAATGGTGTAAAAGATGCAATTGCACTTTGGTTAACCAAGGATATGGTACAGAACAACTAGTAAGGTTAATATAATCCCCTGGACCAGAAAAATACATCATCGGGTCTTTAGGGAGCTAAGTTCAGTTTTATCTAGGTTGTATTGTTTCTTATTTTTGCAGATTCTCTCATGTACGGAAGGGTCCCTCTGGATTGGAAAAAGCTGGTGTAATTCCAACATTCAAAAAGGGTAGTAGTTCACAGCCAGGTAATTACGGCCTGTAATTTTAACTTCAGTGGTGGGGAAGATACTGGAAAGTTTGATATGGGAACATATTCTATAGTATGTTCAAGGACTGACCTTATAAATAATCACATGGATTTAGGAATAATATCTTGTCAAACTAACGTGCTTGGCTTTTATAGATGTAGTAGAATTTAGACTCTGGCACTAGCAGTAGATGTAGTATACTTATATTTTGCTAAGGCTTTTGATACATCCCCCATAGCGACTAATGTATAAGCTATGGTCTGTTGGCTGGGTTGGCACATTTGTACATGGATAGAAGTTGTTAATGGATAGGATGCAGAGAGTAATTGTTATGGGCTTATCAATATGAACTAAGGTTCTAAGTGGGGTCCACGGGTTCTGTGTTGGGTATTGTGATAAGGTTTCTGTGTTTGTTAATGACACAAAAACTTTGTTGACCATTAAAAACAGTGTGCAATCATGCAGGCGGATCTAGATAGATTGACACATTGGGCTGCTAAGTGCAGGATTCAATGTTATAAATGTAAAGTGATGCATTTTGGACTTAAAGGGCATGTCTACCCTGAAATCTATCTTTTGTCCAAAGGTAGGTGCCAGCTGCCTACCCCCAACTGCCATGATATTTCTTTAAAAAAAAAAAAATCCTCAGATTGTTACTTACAAAGGCTTCTCTCCCGCGACATCTCCGATCCGGCTCCCTGTGTGTGGAATTTGCAAGCAGGGGCCGGACCGGCAGCCGCGTTTGTGGTTGGCTAAGACGTGGCCAATTACAGACGCAGCTGACATCATTGAAAACGCCGCAGGAAGAAGGCTCTGTAAGTAACAATATAAATATTTCGTGGTTGGGGTTGGGAGGGCTCACTTACCTTATGCAAAAGGGATTCAGCAGGTGCCACGGCTGCAGAGGATGGATCCGGGGGTGGGGGAGGGCTCCCTGCGCATGTCACTTGCCATTGCTGAGGTTGATGAAGAAACAGGCACCGGATGAGTCACTGACAGCTTTTACTCTGCACTTTCCTGGACTTTAAAAGGTATAGGAGAACCTAAAGGAGCAGTGTTGTAAGGAAGTTTTATTTTAAACTACAGAGTGGGACCAGTATAGGTTATCTTAGTTTTGGGGGGTGGACATGCCCTTGTGCTGCTTATACTACCCATGAAATCCTTGTGGCTGCTATTACTATAAATGGTGCTGTTGTAAGTAATCCCTTTTGAAAATAATCTAGAGTATTTGACTTTACAGGTCCATGACAGTGGAGTGGAAATTAACCTATTAATGAATGCAGCCATGAAGAATTACTGGGAAGCCAAAATCACCGTAAGATTTGATTTTTATTGTTTTACAGAAATCAATGTTCCTCAAGCACCCTTTGATATCTCACTATACTTGAATGAGCATACAAGCTCAGACATCAACCCTTAATGGTCTTATGGCTTTCTAGCCGAGTATAAAGGTATCCATACACTAGTGCTTATCTTCCAACACTTCCCAGGACAACCTCCAAGCCCGATACCTTTGCAACCAGTGTTATAGGTGTAATGTTGGTCATAAATTGATATCCGCCAGGGAACACGCAGGTAAGAACCGCTGAGCTTCTTTAGACAGTAAAGCTGATTCAGCTTTCGACTGTCAAAACATAAGATTCATATTTCATTCTTTACAAAGCATTTTGGTCTGGTGGCGCATATGACGTTTTGGCAATGGCAGCATAGGTGAGAACATAGTAGTGTGTGTGCCTTAAGTTTTTTTTCCATGTTCAAATGTTTTTCATATGAGTGATGTTGACTTAGCCCATTGGGGATTTAATTCTTAGAGAATGACCTCAGTTTATTTGCTGCTTTCTTTTGAGGGGTTTGTTAACGAGGTCAAGTGTAAAGAAATTCCTAAAGGGTGGAGCATGACCATTGTTAAGGCCTTCTACTCAGAAATCCAATATACCAATAATTCAAAAACAATAAGTCTGCATACTTTCTGGTATCTGACAATACTTAAAAGGTTATTTAAGAGCTCATGGTGGTTTATAACTGAACATTATTTCAGTTTTACAAAATAATCCTATACCACCAGTGTTAAAAATACCCACACATTATAAGATCTCGGATACCCGGATACCTTCTGGACTGGAATAAAGGGCCCCATGGAATCAAGGACATATTTATAAGGTAGTAGCGGTTGTTTTTACAAATAGGGATCCAGGATGGCCTGTCGACAGACCCCAGATCTACATATTGCCTTTGCATGGCCATACCATCATTATAAAGATGAGAGAAGATCTTTTTAAGGATCATGGGCAAGGAAAGGAAAGATTAGAACCACACTGAAAGTCAATGGAACTGTCAGATCATTTTTCCCTCACGGTCTTTGTTACTTTATGATTGATAAAAATGTTAAAAAGTTGTGGTTCTGTGATGGGACCATCAATTCACTTCTGGCAGAGCCCAATGCTGGCAAATTCAAAAGACTTGTTCAAAGCCCATTCTGGGAGACTCCAATGCTGCATTGTTTATTAGAAGACTTCCTTGTTCAAGCCCAGCTGGCGACTTGTGCCCCCAAACTTTCCATTCAGGACCTGAACCACTCTCCCCACTGAGGGTGTGAGGTGGGCTGAAATACTCAAAAAGCCCCAGGGACGGCTATATCTTTCCTATCCTGGTCATGATTAAAGATACCAGTGCTAAAATGTTTTCTTTCATCAGATGCTTTAGCAACTATGTAGGAATGTTTTCATAACGGTAGTCTTTTTATTACTGCTTGGTCATAATTTGGAAAATGTAGTCACTATATATCATATGTTCTCAAAAATCTTGACGTATTATATTGGTGGCCTTTCATAGAATGACCTTTAAGAACACAAGAATTAACAAATGTACACAATGTATGTTTATAGATAACAGTCTTATCACCATTGTAGCAAACGGAAGTGCACCATATCATTTAAGATGTCATTATTCCCAGTTTGTGCAGAAGTCACTCTAATAAGCCAAGAAGGAACACTGGTAAAAGTCCTGAGAACATCCAGACAAGGCATATTTTATATCCGACTTAACATTACATTATTGGGTCTAAAACAAATTTGTGTCCCTAGATTTAAGGTTATTTCCCACAGAATCACAAATAAACAATTACATATTAGTAGAGTTTGCAAATGAATAGGGCAAGTGATTTGTAAACACATTGTTAATAATTTAGTTAAGAGAAAATAGGAAACTATGGTCCTTGGTTTTTACACTTATGTCTTCAGACATTAATTCATGTAGAAGTGTCTAGAGACAGTCTAAGCTTAAAACTGAACTGTCTGGATTAAATGTTTGTTGTCACAAAATGTCTGTAACTATTCAAAAACTGGTACATGCCAATTGTATGAAACCTCTGTAAGCATCAACCCATCTAGAGATTTATTTAATGTGTCCGAGACCCAAAAAGAAATTTGATGCCAAAATGAATTTCCAAGATGGAAAAAAAAACATTTAAATGTCCATATTCCTGCATTATTACTCTTGTTTAACTGTGTGCAGAACAGGGTTCGAAAGCACAGGGGTCATAAAATGACATTGTCTCTACAATTTTGTTGTTTTAAGCTGAAAAACTGGACTGTTAACATATGTGCAATATTTATTACAGTAATCCAAAAAATAATATTTTAGTTTTTATCTGCAAGATTACTGAATTCTCCTTGGAGGAAGTTCATTTTCTGCAAAGTAACATTCCAATTTAAAGGAATAAAAACCATTAGGGAGCTTATTTGAATATATATTGCACAAATAGATATGCAAGTCCAAGTGAACTTCTTCCACACTTTCCAACCAGTGCCTCCAGATTGGTATCACAGGTATATATAAGTCAAGATCCTGGGTACTCTGGATTTCATAAAATGATTTTTATTGTTAGGTAATCCACGGTTTGGTGATTTACAGTGCCCCCTTATCAAGATACAACACTGTGCAAAAATGTGCCAAATTATACAAACCCTTCACCACTCCACCCATCTGGCTCAAGTGAATCCTCCATTATAACACTTCATAAACCAGCTTATTGACAGAATATCCAAAATTTACTGTATTCCATTTTTTGTCTATGAAAGTGAAAATGCAATTGTAAAATACTAATATACTGAAATAAATTGATAGGTATTTACTAAAGTGCTGCACCATTTGCACTGTCACAGACAAACAATGGAATACAGTAATATTGTGGATATAGTCTGGCCTTTATTCAACCCCTCCCCCCCCCACAATGTAACCTTTTCTAAACCAAAAGTAATGAAAATTCTTTTGACATTAAAATTGAGATTTGCTGCTGGCACCAACAACTTTAAAAGGCATGTCCACCCCAAATAAAAGACTACATACCTTTTGTATTTTTAAATAAACCATAACTACCATTTTATTTTTCAAAAGATATGGTTATCTCCATCACCTCAGTGAAAATCCGGATGCTTCAACAAGTCATAGCTTGACCAGTGATCGACTTGGTTTCTCTTACAAATCACGCTGGGAATACTCAAGCTTATAGGTTGCACAGTGCCCTGGACTGCTCAAGCTCATTAGCAGTTATCAGTGGCAAACACATTATCATGGAATGGCTCGAATATTGTTGAGGTGATGCAGGTTTTGGAAGATTAGAATGTGGTGGTTATGGTTTTATTTAAAAGGAAATTTTTTGTAACTACTTTTTTTGTAACTATGTTTTTTCTTAAAGGTTAGTGGATCCAGACCATGTTTATCACTGGTAATCCCAGTACTTTGTGATATATTCAGCTTCTTGATCTATTCACAACAAGCCAGTTGCCTCACATGGAAAGTGCTCTGATAAAGCTGTTAGGAAAGATTCCAAGTTGTAAATATTAGGATTACAAAGTGACATATTATTTTCACTCACTGTACCAGAATCACTGAATTTCTACTACCACCAAATAATATCTTTAAGTTATAGTTTCACCATGATAAATAAATATTTCTAGTTATTAACTAAACACACACACATAGTTTCAAGGAAGACAGGATTTGAAAGTATTTGTAAATTTAGAACTGTAACTCCTTAGGGTCACTATACTCAGGGAAACAACTTTGTAAAATCTGAAAGTACAATGTTAGGGTAGAACTGATGTTATTACATATGTGTTCTGTGCCTGCTTTAGTGTGAATTTTCCATGTTTAGTGACTGCTCCAAGTTGGCCCCCACCTCCCTTAGCCACTGCCCACTTGTAATGCAGCCGACCCTGGATACATTCATTTATATATAAAAGCCTATTCAGCCCGACACTATACAGCTCATTAACATATCTTCCTGACACTGCTGAGAGTGGGTGTGGCTGCTACTACTGTTAGACACTTCTCCCTTTCTAAGTACATACGTGAAAGTGGTGGGGCAGGGGCTCCTGCTGCTGTGTGAGACACTTCTCCCTTCTGCGAATAGATAATGATAGATAGATAGATAGATTTGGGGTTGTATTAATAAATGTTGTGACATGTTTTGGATCCTAGTAAGAGGTCACTGGAGGGACACAATTAGCATACCTGGTTTGAGTGACAGTTCCTTCCCTGTACATGCTGTTATTTAAAAAAGATTTCTGAGAACTACAGCTCAGATTTCTGAAATCTACAGCTCAGATTTCAAATCTGAAAAATGTGTAAGAGTAGTGGACCATTACACTATCTAAAGGTATGATTTTTGAAAATTTAATTTTTGGGAGTATAGATACCCTTAAATGATTCCCCGTTAATAAGGAAGTGTTATATTTTTAACATTTAATTATTAGCTACCTCCTGTCCCAAGATCCTCTGCTTCT
This sequence comes from Hymenochirus boettgeri, assembly GCA_019447015.1. Lineage (NCBI taxonomy): Eukaryota > Metazoa > Chordata > Amphibia > Anura > Pipidae > Hymenochirus > Hymenochirus boettgeri. Next base: position 325,000,530 of record CM033469.1, read on the forward strand.
TTAATTGGACTAGCCCTATAGAATTCAATGGGGTAGATATTTTTAGCAATCTGGTAAATTCGATACACTCAAAATATCGAAAACTTTTTTCCATTTTTCCAGTCGACTGCTTGAGCAGAGGGAGCATTGAAGATTGGAATATTTTTTCCTCCCATTGTAGCTGATACACTACCAGCTGGGAACAAATGGTGTGGGGACTGGTATTTATTATGGACCTTATTTTTAATCTAATGTAGAAGTCCTGGAAATGCAAAAATTTGAGAAATACTTCTCCCAAAAAAAGCAAAAAGAAAATAGGTCACTGGAAAAGTGAAATATTCCTTAAGGGCATCTATACCTAAAAAAGGTTATTTTAAATTGACCATAACTGAAACTATAATTCTTCCCAACCACCACTGTATTATTTTGTTGGTCTGCCCCTTATTTCTTTAATATCCAATCTAAAACTTCTTATATTTCAGCTGTCATCAAGTTCCTTGCCTCAAAACTATTCTTCTGTGAGTAGTTTTACTGTAGCTGGAATGGTGACAGAGTTTTGACAGTTGGAATGCTGTGTGCAGTTTAGTTGGTTTGTGGGAAATAAGTCAGGTCTGATGGAAGTGGGAGTGGTTAAAAGAGGGGGATACTGCTCCCAAACAAAATGTGTGCTGGATTGAAGGCATGCAGCAACATACGCAAATCAGAGCATGCCACTTACATGTATTCATATAGATTAAGGTGAGAAAAGTCATTTTTTCATATAGTGTCCCTTTAGGCACTGAATGTAGAACGGGAGATTAAGGAGCTATCCCTTACCTTCCGTTCTTCAAATAATTTTACAGGACTCAGGAATAAAATGTTAATATTTACCTTTCACATGATACACCGCAGACAGGTCCCGACCACTTCCTGTTTCACTTTAAAGGATTGTACACTGAAAAAGTCCCTATTTATTAGATAGCTGGTGCTATTCTGGACATGTATTGCTTTTTTTTTAATACAAATATACTATATCCGCCGCTTACCCCTTTCTACTATAAATGGTACTGTACACATATGAATGTATCATAAAATACAAATATATATTTATTAGCACATCATAAGTCATAAAACCACATCTAAATTAAAAGAAATTTGCTAAACAATATCCTAAAACAATCCCCTTAAGAGTAAACCCTTAGACACCCTTAAGCACCAGCAGCGCTCCTTTCTCTCTCCTTAACGTCACGCTAACTGATTTACGATTGGTTAGCACACATTAAGTCTCATTTTGCGGCAGCTGCGCGAGTCCCGGAAGTGGCACTCACGCAAAGTGCAAAGTGATTTACCAGAGGCTGCGTGGGTCTTAGCTCATAAGTATGTATTGCCAGCTATAGCTGGCATTAAGTACTTACGTGCGGGTGAGATATACGATATCTGCATCCTGTTAGGCTTAGGACACTCCCCCAATAAGATTACTACGGAACCACGTGATTTATGATGGACGGCGTGCACTAAGGGCTAGGCCACACTAGCCGTTTTGCGCGTTTGCGCACGCGTTTCCCGCTCGCCTGCGCCCGCGATTTTCGCTAAAATGGAAATCGCGGGAATTTTTGTGTTCCCGCATGCGATTGCGCGTCCGTTCGCGTTATGGTAACGCATGCGTTCACCATTTTGGTGCATTAACGCATGCGTGTCCATAACGTGAAAAGGCGAAAACGCATCGCAAAACGCAAACGCGAGCGCGAAACGCGCAAGAATTGCACACACAATCGCGTGCGATAACGCTCGCGATTTTGTGCGCGATTCCTGTGCGTTGCAGTGTGGCCTCACCCTAAAGGAGACTCAGACCCAAGTTAGCCCTTACAGTGAGAAGCAAAAAGGTAGAAGTTCGGGCTGCCGAAGCCATCCACAAGGTCTACTTATGCAAACAATTCCCGATTAGGGAGACCGTCGAGCAGATTGGAGCCGCGAACCGTATGATCTACACTGAAGGAGTCCGAGACAGACGCTGATACGCCTAAACAGGACACAGGTGTCGTATAATACATACTATTGTATTTATTTGAGTTGGATAACTCTTCAGTGGAAAGACTCTTTGCCTCATTTTCCATATACAGCTACTTATGCTACTTGTGCTAATTGCAAAGAATGAACCATCAGTTGGATACATACTTGTCTACAGATAGATCATTATAGTGGACTTTTGCAGTAATCCGATACATTGCAGCAATAAAGTGGGTTGATGATCCATTGCTACTTGGTTCCTTATATGATGTTATAGTATATATATTTCATTAATATTGTATTTTTATAAGAGTGTGGGTTTATTATTAGTGGCCACCTACAAAAGAGCTTTTTTTAACCTGCCGGCAGGGTATAGAGTTAATAGGGAGATTCCACACAGAGCCGCAAATGCTCTGGGTAATCTCCCATATTGGGATGGCCGAACTTTCGAAAGTTCAAACTATTTATAAAGTTTGAAAACGGACCCATTAAAGTCAATGGGAGGCAAATAGTTAGAAAAGTTTGAATGAAATACAACTACTATCTATGGTAACTTAAGGAAAATGGCTGTGGGACCTGGGAAATGGTCTGGGGAACACATTGGAATATCCAGACTTTGAAAATCGATTTTACTCAGACGCGCTACTTTCGAGTTATCACGTTCGAACATTCGAACATACCCATGGAACGACTCGCGGATTCGATAATTCAATATTTACTCGTGTATAGGTATAATAGACCTTTGACTCGTGGATTCGATACTCACGTATTGTTTTAATGGACATTTTATCGCATATTCAATATTTACTCATAGTTACATTGAAATTTTACTTGCATTCGTTTATTCGTTATTTACTCGCGTATGTTAATATAGACATTTTACTACGCACATTCGATTTTTATGCTTTGATTTGATCCACTCTTCCCGTTGACTTCTATATGCAATCCAGGATCTAAATTCGAGCCTGGAAAGTGGGTGTGGTCATTCCACTATTACATTTCCTTACAGAAAAATGGCCACCATGCATGCACAGCGTCTAATGGTGGAATATCTCACCCGGCGTTCAATTGTTCAGTGGATCCCACCAGGTAGCTTGTGAGGTCACTCCCTATAGCCTGTGCCACATCAGGAAAACATCAATTTCAGTTCATAAGGAACCACACTCCATAAATATAGTTATAGCATTCCATTTATTTAGTGCTCAAATCACAAACAAGGTACACAACGTTTCGGGGGGTCCACCCCTTCTCCTCAGGTGTTTGGCATCCCGGCGGGGGTATGACGGGATGCCAAACAACATAAAGGAGCGCAAATCGCATAATCGCCACCTGCAGAATAAACTCGGACATACTTTCGCATAGGTCTGACCACCTCTCAACTCCAAAAAAGGTGGTCAGATCTCAAGCAGCAACGGCGGAACTAGTCCAGGACATCCAGCAGAATGTCCAAGGCAAGTATCACATTTATATATTAAATTTTATCTGTGATTGAGTTGTATAAACACCACCTTTTGCACCACTAATCAGGCGGTTCTGCGCAGATTTTTCTGACAAGCTCTGTCTGAGTATCACCCATAATGAAGTTACTGCACTTCTCTTGTTACTTTTATAGCACTTGTGATTGTCGATAGCGCTTCGCAAACTTCCACAAACGATTGCGGGCCTAGTGCTTTTCTCCTAAAGGACCAAAGTGCATATGTTAGTGTTAGTAAGTGTTAGTAATTTTAATGTAACGTTAGTTAATGTTAGTAATGTTAGTTAAAGGACAAGTAACACACGAAAATATTTACAATATTTACATATAATACAAATTTTAAAAGCTCATTTTCATAAACGACTCAAGTTATTTTTTTTGTTGTTTGTTGTTGGTGTTAGTTTTTTGTATTGTGTTTGTTGTATGTTAGTTGGCGTCGTATTCCTATTTATTATTTTTTTTTTTTTTTTTTGTTTTATATTTTTTTTGCGATGAATTTTCTGCCAGTGATGCAGAGGAGGGTGGGTCATCACCTCCAACAGCACCCCCACCAAGGCCACAGTGCGGCCTCCAGTCTCTCCTTCCCTTCACCCCACCACCCCGCCAGCACCCACGCCAGCTGGATGAATTAAATCGCTGTGTGAAGCGCATGGAGAGACGCATGGAGAGACCATAGATGGCCCTACCAATAGAAAAAATTAGCCATTTGCCAGCTAAACTGGCATCAGCTAAGCCTAGTTGGAAAATGAGCGGAAGGAGCAGTACATGTGGCCAGGGGCAAGAGGCCTTCAGTCACAGGCATCACAATAGGGGTGCTGTACTGAGATGTGATCCACGCCTCATTCATCTTGATGAATGTAGGCGGTCCACATTCTCTAGTGAGAGATGGGTCCTCTCCTCCGCACTGAAGGCCCTCTCTGAAAGGACACTGGATACCGGGCATGAAAGGACCCGGTGAGCCAACTCGGGCCATATATCCAGCCTCGCCACCCAGTAGTCCAGTGGATCCTCAGTCTCTGAGGTGACTACATCGGCCCTGGATCCAATGTAGTCGGTGACCTGGCAACTGAGGTATTGCCTAGTAGAGTTGCCAGTAGATGTGCCTGGCAACTGTGGTTGGAAGAACAGCCTGAAGTTAGCCACAAGGCCGCCTCCAGAGCCTCTCAGGCACAGGGAACGTGAGCCTCTGCTCATTCCCACCATCAGGTGCTGTAGCCTGCCAGCACCTGGGAAAGCAGAACAAGGCAACGTAGCAGTATCCCTCTAAGATGCGGAATGAACTCCGACACTTTACCCTTATAGCGGGGATCTATAAGGGTGGCCACCCATTACTGCTCCTTCTCTTTGATGGCCTTAATCCTGGGGTCCTTGCGTGGCATTGCAGCATATGCATACCCATATGCCGCAAAGTGCTGAACGCAGAGGACCCATGTCCTCATCGTCACTGAAGACAATAGTGTCGGGCTCAACCACTCCCCAACCACGGATGACAGTGGTACTTGGGGGTTGAGACGTTCCCCTAGAGGAATGCCCCATTTCCTCTCGGTCCAGATCACCTAAATCCCCCTCCTCATCATCTGCCGGCTGCTCTGCACCGTGATGCCCAGGCTCAGAAAGCACAACGGTGTTTGCGTCCTCCTCTTCAGTAGCTGCTGCTCGGCAGCTAGTGCCCTGTCGAGTATGCCGCGCAGCGTGTGCTCAGGAGGAACACCAGTGGGATGGTATCCACTATGGTGGCATCATCACGGCTTACCATCCTGGTGGCCTCCTCAATGGCGCGAGCACATGGCAGGCATCCCGAACAGCAGCCCTGCCTGGGTAAGAGAAATCCCAGGTCCCCAGACCTGATCTAGCCTCATACTCATACAAAGTCCATGATGGCTCACCTCTGCTGGAGCAGCCTCAGCAGCATCATAAGACTAGAGTTCCAGCGGGGGTGGGGTCACAAATCAAGTGGTTCTGCGGCAGACTGTGCTGCGCTGGACTTGCCCAGATGAGCTGTGGCCGTGTATGACCGCCTGAAGTGACTGGAAACCCTCCTAGCCATCCTCAGTACCTCCTGCAGACCAGGGTACTTGGTGAGGAACCGCTGGATAACCCAGGTTGAAAACTGTGGCCAGGCAAGGAACATGTGTTACTCTGCCCATGTAAAGGGCAGACAGGAAGTTTGTGGCATTGTCCACACCTACCTTGCCTATTGAGAGGTGGTGTGGGGTCAGCCACTCTCAGCCTGCCCTTGCAGTGCTGCCAGCACTCTGCCTCTGCCCGGTGTACTCCTATCACCGAGCACACAGAAGCGCAACACTGCATGGCACCGTCTCACCTGGCATGAAGCATAGGCTCTGGGGGGGCACGGGGCTGTCCGGAAGAGGACTCACCGGATGAGGAGGGGGGGTGGAGACTGGTGTATCACCAATATGTGGTGGTACCACCATCTCACCACTTGTGCCCCATGTCGCGTCTCTGCCGGCTAGCAGAATGGCCCACTGGGCGATAAATGAGACATACCGCCCCTGGCTGTACTTACTGGACCACGCGTCCATAGTAATGTGGACATTCTTGCCCACACTGTGGTCCAGCGAAGCAGATATATTGCCCTGCAGATATCTTGGCTTTAAGAGTATTTAACTCCTCACTAATGAATTCCAAATTTAGCATCATAATATCGAGTGAGCATTTATTTAGAATCCGGGTGAACTTGTGTTTAAATGTATCATTTTCCATAAACAAAGTGGGACGTAAATTGACCCGTAGCCCACGTGGAATACGATTTTGTTTACAATATTCAGACAGCGTGAGTGCATGTAGCTCCATGTCTATCTTCCGTTTATTCAACATCTCCAGTCGTCTCCTACCTGCTATAGAAGCAGGTGTAGTTAGGAACTCACTGGAACCTTGGATATCTCCCAATATCCTGTTAATGTCACTGTCTGTGTAGGAGAACAGTTGTGGCTCCATCAGGGTGCAAGTATTTCAGCAATATATATAACAATCAGAAAATATATCTTATATATTCTTTCTGCTTTTAATGCAGCTCCCTCAAGGAGTTTGAATGGGTACCCCCTTTCAGCCAGTTTCAAGTGCATCTGTTCCTGTTGTATTCTCCTAGTTTCTTCCTTGCTTACAATCCGATTAACCATCTTGAATTGACTGATTGGAATCGATCTCTTGACATGGGGCGGATGAAAGCTCCCATATGCAAGAATCTGATTCCGATCAGTGGGCTTTGTATATAATTCAGTGCTGAAGCCTCCATCATTTTTTATTTTCACATCCAAAAAATTGATCTCGATATCACTAAACTCTAAAGAGAACTTGATCTCAGAATGAACCTTATTCACTTGCTCATGGAATTGGCGTAAAGAACCAACGTCGCCCCGCCACAGAAGGAAGACATCATCTATATATCTCCACCAGGCAAGACAATGTCTGGTGAAGGATGTTAAACTATAGATGAAGTCCTCCTCCAGCCAAGCCATAAAGGCATTGGCATACGACGGAGCGACGTTGGATCCCATCGCCGTCCCTCTCATTTGCATGTAGTACAACTGATCGAACCTGAAATATGATTTATGTAATATCAGACTCAAACATCCAATGAAAAAATCAACTTGTGTCCCAGTGTAACCTCCACATCTCTCCAACAGCCGGTGGCAAGAAGCCAACCCGTCCCTGTGAGGTATGGACGTGTACAGAGAAGACACATCCATAGTGGCCATAATAATACTCCCCCAATCATCACATTTGATATTTTTTAATCTTTCCAGAAAGTGAGATGTATCTCTAAGGTACGCTTGCGAACCCTGTACCAAGGGCGCAAGAATCCCATCCAGCATAATGGCCATAGGGCTGAACACAGAACCTATGCCAGCAACAATAGGTCTTCCAGGCGGCTGGACGGTATTCTTGTGCACCTTGGGCAGGGCATACAAAACAGGAGTAATGGGGTGATTGACAGTTAAAGTGGCCTTTAAATCTTCAGAGATAATAAGGAAACATAACGAAAGGAACCAACACCAAGAACAGGAGAATTCCCCTAATTATGGATTATGCGGTGGGTAGTGATCTCGTTAATAAGGTTATCAGACAGAACTGGCATATGTTAAGTGAATCATACCCGGAGATTGAGGAATTTAAATCTCCGCCGCTCATTTCTTACCGTAAGGGGTTTACTATAGGCAATCGTTTGGTGAGAGCCACTTTCAGAAAAAATGAAGAGGGCAAGACAATGAGGTCTAGTAAATGTGGGATGTACCCTTGCCTGCATTGTGTACAGTGCAGATTTGTAGCCAAGGGACCCTCTTTTAAGCACCCACGGACGGGCAGGGAATATAAAAACAGAGAATTCTGTACTTGTGATTCTGCTTATGTGGTATATGCCTTGTGGTGTCCGTGTGGTCTCATCTACGTGGGAGAAACCACGCAGATGGTCAAGTCCCGTATATCTCAGCATCGCTCTAGCATTCGGAAAAAAGAAATTAAATTGCCGGTACCTAAGCATTTTGGAGAGTTGGGGCATACGGAAAATGATTTAAAATATAGAGTATTAGAGGTAGTTCCCCCGGGGAACAGGGGAGGTGATCGGGTGCTAAAATTAAAAAGGAGAGAAGTCTGGTGGGTGTACCAATTACAAAGCCTATACCCATTGGGACTTAATAGAGATTACGATCTGTATCATTATCTATAAACACTATAGTTGAAAAGGAACCATGGATATCTTCCTCAATAAATAATAATAATAAAAATATAAAATAAAATATATATGAGGGTAGTCTCATAGGTGCTTCAGGGTTAATGGTGATGTTGCACGGGGTTAACAGGTTGGATTATTGATGTCAGATCCTGTGGGGGAGGGTATATAGGGTTATGGGTTTGTATCACATGTGATAGCCGTTGTTGTACCTGAGGAAGGGGTGTGCCAACCCCGAAACGTTGTACGTTTTACATGGGCTAATGTGAAATAAAAGAAAATTGAAGATTAAAACCTGTGTGCGGTGTGAAACTGGTTTTCTGGATATTTTGGGAGCTATACAGCCGATCTCCTCCACACAAGCACCAGGTAGATGAAGATATAAGGTGTGCAGTACCTGTTTTCTGATTGTTATATATATATATATATATATATATATATATATATACACACACATACATACACACAAACACAAAAGACCAAGCAACAAAATGACACGGAGGACAAAACACACAGTAACATAAACAGAAGCAAACAAATAAACACAAAGCTTTTTTTTTTTCACAAAAAAAACATATTTTTTTTTGTACACTAAAAGCACAAATATGACACAGACACAACTGACAGCAAACAGCAGATCAGACAGCAAAAGCTGCTGATTGCTGCTAAATGCAGCACTGTCAGTTACACAATCATACAGACACTGACACACAGATACAGAAACAAACAAAAAACCAGGACACCTAGACCTCTAAAAGGTCTAACACAAAATTTGTCCAAAGGACTTATAGGGGGGTTAGTCCTTAAAAGGACTTTGGGGTCTAACAAGGGTAGTCCTTAAAAGGACTGTTGGGTCTCAAGATGTGTTAATACAGGGGTGGTTAACTACAAGAGCTAAACCACCACGCTGAAATCCACACACAGAAAGCTCAAAAAGCGCAAAAATCTCTCTCCAACTCCTACACTGTCAGGTCTCCACTAAACACACTCCAACACACTGACAAAATGGTGCTGGTTGCATTGCCTTTCATACCTAGGGGGCTGGCAATGATCATATTAGCTGCCATTGGGTGATTTTGGACATGTGGGCACTTTTTTTTTTTAAATTCGATGATTTATTGAATCTTCGACCGTTCAAAGTCCAGAAAATATTGAAAGTCAGAGTCAGGGATAGTTCGAGAAGTCCGGGGCTGTCCGGAACTCAATAGTTCGGCTTGAACTTGGGTTTGAGTCCTATGCCATCTCTACTCCCATATGGGATTTACCAGAGGCGCCTCTGGGTGAATCTCACCCACACGTAACTATTTAGTGCCAGCCATAGCTAGCGTTAAATACTTACGCGCTAAGACCCGGGCAGCCTCTGGTAAATCACTTTGCGATGGCTGCGTGAGTGCCTCTTCTGGGACTCACGCAGCCACCACAAAGCAAGACTTAATGTCGCACTAACCAATCGTAAATCAGTTAGCTTGACGTTAAGGAGAGAAAGGAGCGCTGCGCGGCTTAAGGGTGTCTTAAGGGTTTACGCTTAAGGGGATTGTTTTTAGGATATTGTTTAGCAAATGTTTTTTTTTATTTAGATGTGGTTTTATGACTTATGATGTGCTAATAATTATATATATTTTCTATTTTATGATACAATGTTATTGTAGATAGTTCAATTCCCAACACAACTAGGTCTACAGCTCAGTGGCAGATCAGGATCATTCGCATGAGGGTGTTGTTAGTGGACCAGTGTTGTAACAACTCAGAGGCCTGAGAGACATCCTACTTTCAGGATTCGAGTAAGTAACAAAGGGAGCAAGCTCGCAGGAAAATTATAGCTAAAAGAATAGAGCAGTTCTAAAACATCAAATAAAACCTGACGCCTTTTTACTTTCCCCATGGGTTCCGCCTGTGGAAAAATTATCACCTTGCCTCATTAGAGCAACACCCCTGCCTGTGGCCAATGTTTTTCAGAACTGCTGGTGTTACAACATGCAATACAGTTTAAGGCTACATTCACACTAGCCATAGCGGTAACCTAGTGCAATGTTCCCCTGCATCATCGCACAGTGGTGTAAATTATTTTCAACGTTATTGCTATGTGGTACCGCACAAAACTGCTGCATGCGTTTTTATAACGCACCACATCTTACCAGCCAAGTGTGAATGGTACTGTTCACTTATATTGTCTCTGCGTTTTGGTGCGATTTCCACTCATGAAATTGCACCAAAACACAACCTTGTTTGAATGAACCACTAAGGGCTGATGTAACAAAAGCTGCAGAAGTTTGCCCATGTTATTAATTTGCATCATAATAAGGCATGTCTGCATTTTATGTTTAGTGTAGGGCTTTTAGGATCCTTTAAGCTCGCCTCACCATTAACTTTATAGTTACTTCTCTTCTTTACAGTGCAAACAATTTAATAAGGTATAGATAGGAATTGGTTGCATTTGGAGTGACTTTTTTTAACACTAACTGAGGACCAAGAGCTACATTGTCCTACTAGCAAAAAAAAGGTCTGTCCAATCTCCAATTTCTGCAATTAGGGGCAACGCCCCTCTTTACTAGTGCAAAAAACAACCAACACGACGTTTCGGCCATTACATTTTACGCTACATGATCAGCAGCCAGGGAGGGAGGGGGGGGGGAGGGTCTTCTGCGCATGTCAGAAGCAACTAAGAGGACAGATCAGGCAGCAACCATTTGGGTAGGAAGACTGCTCCTACCCTTCAGTTTCCTGAACTTTAAGCAGGCTCTACAGGAGAACCATAAGGAGCAGGGATGTAAGGTAAGGATTTTTTTAAATTGTACAGTGGAGCCAGTAAAGGGTTATTTTTAATTTGGGGCTGGGTGGGCATGCCCTTTAAAGGTTTTTAATGCCTTTTTCTTTCTTAGCATTTACCTCTTCACATCAGAATGAAGCCACATGGGTGCAGACTTTTTTTTATACATTTATTTCCCAAATAATGTAAATTTAGATGTGAAATGGCTTAAAATCCCCTTTAAATAATATAACATCCTAGTTGACATGCTGAAAGGCTACTTTTAATCTGGGGAATTATGTTTTTCTGAAATTAAAAGTCTTTGTTAACCCAGTGCACTTTTTCCTTTCGATAACATACACTAAACAAACTATTTGATGGTCACTATTCCCTAAGTCTCCAGTTACCTTTATATCTATAATGTGCTCCACAATGTTAGATATTACCAGATCCAACAGAGCTCCTTTTCTAATAGGAACTCACCTATGAAAAAAAATGATCATGCAGCAAATTCAGGAACCCATCACCCATTTCTGTGTTGGCAGTTTCACTTCTCAAATTTCAGGTTAATCAAAGTTCCCCATAATCAGAACAAACTTGCAGCCCTTCCCATCTGCGTATGAAGCGGACTCACTTCCTCCCTACTAGCATTTGGTGGCTTGTAGCATACGCCAACATGACATTCCTATTGCCCAATTCCACCCATATTGTCTCCGCTTCAACATCCATATTGCCAGTTATCTCTTCTTTTAAATTTGGCTTCAACTCTTGTTTAACATAAACACATATTCCTCCCCCTTTCCTATTTTCTCGCTTTTCACGCATGCTGTGATAGTGTGGCCACGGCCTTATATATTGTAAATACAGGTACTAGCTATCTATTTACAGACATCAGTCAGGAGACTTGTAGAAGAAGAAGAAAAATGACCAGGAAGAGGTCAGAGATTCTTATCTCTGCAGCGGTGGATCGTGCAAAAGGTTCATATACTTACCTTCATCCCTGGCTCCTGCTCAGTTAAATGAAGAACTGGAGGTAAGGCATAGCGCCTTAACCTCCTGGGCTTCAATCAATACATTAAAGGAATAGTTCACTTTTAAAACTAGTAATTTAGTTCAGCTTTAAAAATGTAATTTTTCCTCTTCTTCTACAAGTCTCCTGACTGCTGTCTGTAAATAGATAGCTAGTACCTGTATTTACAATATATAAGGCTGTGGCCACACTATGACAGCATGCGTGAAAAGCAAAAGCACATTGGAGTGTGTTTCACGCTCGTTACCGCCATTTGTGCGGTGTTACGTGAAGAATACCAGAATAGGAGCACGTGATCCGCAAAAGATATAGTGACCGCATGTTCTCCAAAAACAGATCGCAGTGCATGCAATGTGGCCACCCACATTCACATATACTGCTCTGTGATTCTCAGTGCAAACGTGTTCGTTAGCGCGTGAGTAAATGTGTTAATGTGGCCTAGTCCTAATTGTCTGCTACGTGTCTCGGAGGAGGCTAGAATGCAGTCTAAATTTTGCAGTATGTTGTGACAATTCTCAAATAAATTAGCCTGTGAACCATCATTTAAAATATCACATTTCACATTTTTAAAGATCACATGTTAAGCCCTAGTTTATAATGAATTAAGGATTTAGGACTGTTTATGTTAAACAAACAGGATTTAACTTGGATAAGCAGAAGGCAGCTCAATGTCTTTTATGTCCAGTCAAACAGTTACAAAATGAAACGATAATAAATCATGTATGTAAAACAAGCTAGTGTGTGTGTTTGTGTAATACATTATCCAGCCATTTGTCTGGGGTTTATAATAGGCCCTTAAGCAGCAATGAGGTTTAGAAACTCAAAGATTAAAAATGTCTATAGTTAGATTATTAGTGCAGCACATCTGTGGATCTGTGTAACTACATTACACAACTTTAGTCCTAGTTATTTTCTATAACGTTGTTACGGACGTTGTTTGTGGAATAATAGCAGTTTTACTGAATTACATGGTAATCATTTTGTGACAAAAGTTAAAGAAATAGTTAACTCTCAAAGTGAACTTTTCCTTTAATATATTGATTGAAGCCCGGGAGGTTAAGGAGCTATGCCTTACGTGAAAAAAGGTAACTGAGGGTCGCACTCCAAATCTTTAGAATATTTATTATAAACCACACATAACCAGTCACAACGTTTCCCGAAACGTTGTGACTGTGGTTATGTGTGGTTTATAATAAATATTTCAAAGATTTGGAGTGCGACCCTCAGTTACCTTTTCCTGTGAAATCCATCGGTTCCTAAGGGAAGAACCCACAGAGGTGTCTGCACCCTAGTTTGGTAAAGTGCACCTCCACCATTGTTATTCAGCTATGCTTACGTCCTGATCTTTAATCAATAAAGCAGAGTCCTAGAACGAAGATATAATGGAACTTACCTTTTACGTGATCCACTGTGGCCAAGCTGAAATCTCCGACTGCTTTCCTCTCCCGCACAGCTGTAGCACTTTGAGAGTGAACTATTCCTTTAACAGAAGTGCCGAAACCATATCAATCATGTTAATTTAGATGATCGTTATTTTACACGGTCATGATTTTACACGGTCGTTATTTTACACGGTCGTTATTTTACACGGTCCTTATTTTACACGATCGTTATTTTACACCGTCGTTATTTTACACCGTCGTTATTTACACCGTCGTTCTTTTTTACACCGTCGTTATTTTACGCGGTCGTTATTTTACGCGGTCGTTATTTTACGCGGTCGTTATTTTACGCGATCGTTATTTTACGCGATCGTTATTTTACGCGATCGTTATTTTACGCGATCGTTATTTTACCTGATCGTTATTTTACATGGTTATTATTTTACATGATTGTTATTTTACATGATCGTTATTTTACATGGTTATTATTTTACATGATCGTTATTTTACATGGTTATTATTTTACATGATCGTTATTTTACATGTCATTATTTTACATGTCATTATTTTACATGATCGTTATTTTACATGGTTATTTTACACGGTTATTTTACACAATCGTTATTTTATATGGTCCTTATTTTACATGATAAACAAATATTTTTATTTGGATTTACTGCAGCACACATTTATGTCCGGAAACTGATCCGTTTTTAGCAAAAAAATAGGGAAAAACATGGACTGTGTTTTGGTTCATGTGTAGTATGAACAAGCCCTAACAAAGTTTTATAAATATTGTCCTTACTGTAGTTACAGATTTTAAGGAACGTAAGTTAGCGATATTGGTCATATCATTACAGAATACAACCAAGGCATGCGGGGAGTTGTAGTTTCCGAACATCCAGAGTGCCAAGGTTAAACATCACTGATGAACTAGATTGCACGTATTTCTTTATTCAACCTTCAGTTCTATGTTACTTTATTTATGTTTCTAAGGGCCGTATTTATAAAGCTGCTGTATCACTTTCTAGTGATACCGTGGGTTAGTTAATTTATGATCGCGATCATACATATACGACCAAACGTTTGGTAATTAACAAATGTTCTGTCGTAGAATACCATGCGGTAGTAAACTACCGCAATGGTATTCTATGGGGATCGTGAATCTACAATTTCGTTATCATAGATTTACGGTCGGTAAATTTACATTAACTATCGTTAAATGTGCTTTTTAGCGATACCGTGCCTTTAATGATCGGTAAAACAATCGTTAAATCGATTGTTAATTTACGATCAGCTTAACGATAGTTAATTTACAATCATTATCAGAAATTTACGATCGGAAATTTACCTTTTTAGCGATACCGTAGGTTAGTTAATTTACGATCGTGGTCCTAAATTTACGATCACGACCATACATTTATGACCGAACGTTTGGTAATTAACGAATGTTCTGTCGTAGAATACCGTGCGGTAGTAAACTACCGCAATGGTATTCTATGGGGATCGTGAATCTACAATTTCGTTATTGTAGATTTACGATCAGTAAATTTCTGATCGTAAATTTACGATAACGATCGTAAATTAACGATGGTTAGGTTAAGCTGATCTCAAACTATCGTTTTTTACGCATCGTTAAAGGCGCGGTGTTGCTTTAACGATCGGTAAAACAATCGTTAATTTACGATCAGCTTAACCATAGTTAATTTACAATTGTTATCATAAATTTACAGATCGTAAATCTACGATAACAAAATCGAAGATTTACGGTCCCCATAAAATACCATTGTGGTAGTTTACTACCGCATGGTATTCTATTACCGAAACCTTTGTTAATTAACGAACGTTCGGCCGTAAATGTACGATCGCGGTCGTAAATGTACCATTACGTTTTCTAAATATGGCCCTATGTAACAAGTAATAAGGCACACTGTCAAACGACAATACCTTTACTGCAAGTAGAGATGATTTGTCTTTCATTCCCTGGAGAGGTTTGTCTACCTGTAATGAAATCATAGTTTACCATTTGGTTCTCAGTTTAGAATTGACAGCTTTAGAAAGCATTCAACCGATAAAGTTCATAAGAAGGTACAATAAATAAATAAATAACAAAAATGCTTTTGTAGCAAGATCAAATGAATGTTAAGAATGGGGAAAACTGCATTAAAATGGTCTAAATTAATCCTGGAGTTTTATTATCCGACTGTGTGGGCACCTACGTAAGGAAACTAGGATTATCGGAAACTTTGAATTGCTTCCAAAACAATCTATTTCATGGGTGTTAAATGTCATAAATCACACTTCTCTTTGCACTAATTATTATGATGTAGGTTAACGGTCTGCATTGTTTTAGCGCTGAACACCTCTCCAAATGAGGTTCTCTGTACAAAATGATGTGACAGTTGATAGAGTTACAAAGGTTCCTAATCTTCCCTCTAATGAGCTATTTCAGTGGTGAACTTTTGATATATTTTTTCTGGAGAGCTGGGTTTTTCTTGTGCCTGAAAGATGTTTCATTTATTTGAATAAACAATAATCTTTAGAAACTTGAGTTCTTATTAAAAGGAACCACCAAATTGGATAAACCTTTACATTTATTCTGGTTCGCATATTCTGGTGATGAAAACTTTTGGATCCTCAGATATGGCCATTGGCCTCTATATCAGCCAGAGAACTATAACCCAGTGGCCACACACAGACTGATTCCCATGAGCCCATCTTCCATTTTGGCAATAAACATACTTGGCTTGTTTGGACAGATCCAGGGATTCAGTCCATTCTGTGATATGGATAATTATAAAGAACTATAGATTTATAACTTGTTTCACTGTAATCTTAACAACCATGAACTGAGTGAAAAATAAACCTTCATGTTCACAGTAAAAAGGTTTATAATTTCTCTCTAATATCAAGGACATCAAAAAAGTATTTGTAGAGCAGAAAACAAATAAAATAGAAAACCGAATGTACCATAAGAACCACCCAGGGATATACACACTTCATACACATTCATAAGGCGCCCAAAGGATGGTAAACACCTTGAACCTTACACAACAGACACCAATTCAACTGTAATTGCAGATTGTCATCACAGTGAATGGCAATAAAAACTGTAACAAGGATCAGTGGTGTCACTATGTTAAAACATTCGGGGGAAGGATCTTTGGCAATGTGCACTCAATGTTTTAACACTACATACCTAATAGAAGTGCCCCGAATCTCTCCTAATAGAACTCTGTGGCTGTGCGATGACGTCATGACACGCTCACGCAAGGCGGTGCAATGACATCACAACGATACATATCAGACTGCCCCTACTTCCTACCCCTGCTACTATAAAAGACCACTTCCTCTGTCTGATGACAGAAACAGCTGCTGAGCTTGGTTTAGGATATGAGCAGGCTTTTGGACAGTCTGGTAAGTATGGATTTTATGTGAGAAGACCAGCACTTGGATACAAGTATCCATATCATGCAAGATTGCTGTACACAACATATGCGAGTTTGCTGTACAGAGCAGGTTTTTGTATCTGTCTTTCTGTATATATCTCTCTATATCAGCCTGTCTGTATCTTTCAAGCTGGGTACACACTATACAATCCTTCCTTCTGACCGACCGCTCAAGGCTTTTGACCGGTAGGCCAGGAGGAAGGACTGTCGGCTGCCGCAAAAGCAGCCATGTCCGACAGTTAGGCATGACCGTCCATAGTGGACCACACAATTGGTTGTGATTTTCCGACCTGTCTGATCGTTCGTTCGATTTGGACAAACAAACGGTTGGCGATCAGTCGCGGCCGCAAAAAGCCGCCATACAATAATTTGGCCCGATTATTGTATCGTGTGTACCTAGCTTAAGTCTATAAATCTTACTGTAAATTATCCATTGGAGGCGTGGCCTGATCAGTGTGACGAAAGGGGCGTGGCCTGAACTTTGCGTGACATATATGGTGCCCAAGAGTGCCCCAGATCCTTTGGGACCCTAGGAACACCCCTGACAAGGATTGTAAGAAAGCAATTAACCTGGCTAAAATATAACTAAGGGTTCGTTCACATTAGAAACTGACAGAAATGCACAGCATGTGTTTGTTAGATTGTATCCATTTTTTTTTCATACATTTGTATCCATTTTTTAACAATGTGTACTCCATAGATTTCTATAGAAAATGCATGAAAAAATGGACAGAAATGCTGCATGCAGTGCGTTTTTTAAACGGACTGAAACGGATTATATTGCAGCAGGTGGGAACGATATTATGAAATCCTATGGGGTTTTACGGTCTGTCCATTTTTTTTAAACGCACCTGCGTTTGAAAAACGAATACAAACTGATGTAGTGTGAACGAGCCCTAAACAATTTTTAAGCACGTTAATAATAATAAGATTAGGACTTCTAATGTAATTAATAGGGATAAGTTAGTTACAGGGTTGCCAATAAAGCAAATGTCTTTAACAAGTTTTTTTCCTTTGTATACACTATAGAAAAAGTATAAATAGATAAAGTATACTAGCAATAATGGTAGAAAGGATGCAATTGCACTTTGTTTAATTGAGGTTATGGTTCCAATACTATCAATAAACTCCTGGATTGGATAAAATACATCCTCAGCTGATCTACAAGGCAGACATGCCAAATTTATAACACAATGGACTATATGGATCCTATTCAAAGACTGACAACAATATAAATCGCTATTGTTAAATTGAATCCTATGTGGATTATTTGTTAAATTAACATAAAAATGTAATGATATAAATCTGAAACTCTATTTACAAGGAATGTAAGATAATAGAAAAACTAAATCCGTGGACTTCTCTCTCTTCCTTTCTTTCTTCTTACCCTCCTTCTCCTACCCAAACCCACACTGTTTAAAAAGCTCAAATTAAGTTAAACTTTCAGATATGTTTGACAGATCTTCTCAAAAAACTTGTTTGGCTTTTATAAGAATGTAAGTAGGAATTTGGACTAGCATAGCAGTTGATGTTGCTAAGGCCTCTGATACAGACCCCCATAGTTAACTTATGTATAAGCTAAGGTCTGTTTGGCTTGGGCAGTACATTTGCACATGAATGAAATATTGGTTGATGGATCAGATACAGAGTAGCTGTTCATGGGGCTTCATCGATGTGGAGTAACGTTTCAAGTGGTGTACCAAAAGGTTCTGTGTTGGGGCCACTGTGTACCGTATTAATGATTTGAAAGTGGGTATTGTCAGCAAGATCTCTGTGTTTGTGGATAACACAAACTTTGTAAACCATTAAAAGCTACAGATAATGTGCAGTTGTTGCAGGCGGATCTAGATAGATTGTCACATTGGGCTTCTAAGTGGCAGATTAAATTCAAAGTTGATAAATTTAAGAAAGAAAAAATGTAATGCTTATACTATAAATGGGTGTATGCTAAGTGAATCTGTTTTGGAAAAGGATCTTGGGGTCTCGGTGGATAACAAAATGTAGCAAAGCAGTTCCAGGTGGCAACAGCTAGAGCCAACAAGATATTGTCTTATTTAAAGGAATAGTTCACTTAAAAAGTGAATTATTCCTTTAATGTATTGATTGAAGCTCAAGAGGTTAAGTAGCTATACTTGGCTTTTCACTTTTGCAGTGAACTATTCCTTTAAAGAGGGGATTCAAGGGACAAAAATATTATTCATCCTCTTGACAAAGCACTGGTATAAGGCCTCATTTGAAATATGCGGTGCAGTTTTGGACAAAAAACATCTTGGAAATGGAAAAGGTTCAGAAAATGGCAACTAAATTAATAAGGAGACTGGGCGAGCTTGAATATTGGATAAGCTTGTAGAACAGTATTTTATCAACTTGCATTTTAATCTTCTATTTAAAATGGTTGCTGTCACTTGCTGCCCCCCCTTGCACGTTTTGTGGCTGAGCCCCTGACACATACCCTTCCCCGTGGCACTGCGATCAGCCGTTTTTAAACCACTGATTAGGTGTATGTGGAAAAGGAACATGCTGGTTAAAACACTGGTAAGTTGGCTGGCAGCATTTTAAAACAGCTGATTGCTTTTACCTTTACTTATATATGTGCTGATCAACTGTTTAAAAACAGCTGATCAGCATCCCCTCTTAGTACCCCACACCCCTTACCATCATGGGCCCTGTAATTATGTTACTGGTTGCTGAATTAAGTTTTCTGTCAATTTTTAATCTGTCATCTGTTGAATTCTTCAGGCAGACCCCAACGTAAATATATCTATGTGATCTGATGATAAATGGATTGTAAAGAAGCCTTTAATTGCTGTTACTTTTATGCATTGGTTCCCATGCAATGCTAAATCAGGATTGATTTAGTTGTATCTTCATATGGACGGTTTAAGGTCCCACTAGATTTATGTTCTGATTTTTATTAATTAATTTCTCAGCATTTCTTTCCAAAAAATGAATAGTTGTGTCTAGACATAAAAAAATGTGCTGGAATTGTTCTTGATCCATAAAACTGATAAACAGCCACAGTAACCATTCAGAACATCATTACTTGAATCTTTCTGCCCATCACCGTGATTTTTCTACAAAACCACATGGAACTGTCAACAGAAAAAAAGAAATTGTCAATTTTTTACAAAGTAACTTATTAGTCAAGACATATGAACACGTAGTTTAACCCTTTAACTCTTTAACCCACAGAACCACAATGGGTTCATTCATTGTGACAACCTAGGATCAAACCTTGGTACAATACTGTAAAGTTCAGCCATTTGGGGTAGCCAATGGATTTAGTATATGAATTGATCTACTGCCAGACCCTAGTGCTTAAGAAGAACTAATTTATGTTTGATCAGGCCTATTACTGGCAGAAACAGGGTACATGGGTTCTTTGTTGGCCCCGCCCTTTGCAAATATTTTGATGCTTGTGATTGAGGAAAGACTGTTCCTGAATACTAAATACAAGCCACTGCTTATTAAGTACTTTAGGTATGTGGATGATGTTTTGTTACTATGGGGAGGTTCACCATCAGAGTTTAATACAATGGTAGAGAAAGCAAATTCAGCACACCCCACAATTAAATTCAAGTATGAAATTTTAGATATATCTATTCCTTTCTAGCATGTGTAATTGAAATTTAAATCCATAAAATACAAACATCTCTCTTACAATCCAATAATTATAGCTGTGTACAGCTATATAAATCATATAGTAATAAACTGCTAGTGAAGAACATTTATATGTAAATATATGAAAACACAAAAGAAAAGAACCCTAAGGCGCACACTTCGTACAAATCAAACTTTAAACTTTATTAAATACCAGTAAAAGGAATCAAGTGACGGAATAAACAGTAAAAGCATTTAGAAACAGAGCTGGAGGTACATACCCATAACATGTATCATGCCATATAGCACCCTCTAATTAAGCAATATACATGGTATTAATCCCTGGTCTCAAAACAGATTGGAATAAATTGTTAAACTTCCAAGATACAAGGCAGCTGGGACCAAGCTAATTGATAAATTCCTGGAAAAAGTGATTTGTAAACAAAAACTCGTTAAAGTGTTTTATGAAGTTAGACAAATGCCCCAGGCGAACAGTCACATAAAAAACATCAAGCAAAAGATAGACTACCTTGGGAGATACAGATCTTCAGCTACAAAATGGGCTCAACACTTATTAAGATAGGCTTTGCCCAGCAGATACATACCCCCACAGAATGTGTTGCAAGGGAAACCCAAAATAGACATTTACCCATGCTTAAAGTGCATATGCTGCTCATCCATTATTCAAGGCAACATGTTCACACACCTACTGAAGGGCACAGCGGTCAAATTAAAATGCTACAGGCCTTATTCAATAACCCGTTATATCGGCAACTTTCGACTTGCGGGTTATTGTAAAAGTGTCATGGCTGTAAATGTAGGAGCTATCATTCATACAATAGCATGATGTACTGTAATTGTACGGCTGCAATTCATATTGTACGCATTAATGCTCTATTTTGTGATACCGCACATTTCTCAATATGGCCTTACGCTTACTGTTCTACACCACATGCTCAGATGCCCATGTGCTACCTATTACAGTATGCATGTGCTACCTATTACAGTATGTAAGTCAGACATCTAGACCAGTTAAAAAACATATAAAGGAGCAAAAATGAAATATTAAAGGGCATGTCCACCCCCAAATCTAAAATTTGCCCCAGTGCTGACCCTCTGTATAGTTTTAAAAAATTCTTACCTTACATTCCTGCTCCCTATGGTTCTCCTGTAGTCCATGTCCAAAATCCAGGAAACTAAAGAGTGGTGGCTATCTTCCTGTCCAAAGGTCTCTGCCTTCTGTCTTGCCTGCGGGAGGGGTGCTGACACGTGCAGGGCTCTTTCCCTCCCTTCCCTCCCATTGGATCCCATCTGGCTGCCCATTTCAAGAACCTAACTTGATGTATGATATATATATACTTTCAGTTGTACCCGCTGCCTGTGTACACATGTATGTTTGTTTGACTTAGATAGAAGATACCACTGTACATCATTGCATACATAACCATACATATTAACCATCTTAGCCTGTAACGAGACGGCATGTACTGGCTCCATAATTATAACCAGCAAAGGTTGTAGCCACCCGCAGCGACTCCAACAAGCCTAACAAAACATTTAGAACAGGGTTCCCCGGTCACAAACAAAAAATGACGCTGGTGACCATGTGGAGCCACCCCTTTAAAGGCATGTGAGGACGTCATCACACCCAGTGCTGCATCGTGTTAGATTACCTTCTTAAGGACCTCTTAACTCCCTTGGGGCAGCCTACCACTTTAATATCCCACACACACAGTCAGCATATAGTAATGCAGACATTAATATAAAATTGGAAAAGACTTTGCCAACTACTACAAATGGTTAGAGAAAAGTGTATTTTTTTCATTATCATTCCACTGAACAATGGCAGCCATCTATTAGCAGATCCACTGGAATGGCATACCCTTTTACAGGTTATTGTGGACAGCACACAGGTAAGCAAAGAACTGTCAAGCACCCATTTTCAGCCCCTCCCCCTGGCACACTATATGTAGAAACTATACATTCTATAAAAGCAAAGCTTATTTCTCTGTCTTTGATTGGCTAATTAATTCAGCATTAAGATCATGAAAATGAATAAGCAATAACTTAGCTGCAGGCACA
This sequence comes from Hymenochirus boettgeri, assembly GCA_019447015.1. Taxonomy (NCBI): domain Eukaryota; kingdom Metazoa; phylum Chordata; class Amphibia; order Anura; family Pipidae; genus Hymenochirus; species Hymenochirus boettgeri. Next base: position 325,022,948 of record CM033469.1, read on the forward strand.
GACAGAGCACAGAGCATAACACCCAGTCCTGCAGTTAGCTGCTGTTTGTGCTGCCTGTGTTAAGGAAGTCCCAGTGTAGCACTGTACCTAAATAAATCAATTACAAAGTCCCCCCACCACACACACACTCCCCTTTTGACTCCTACAGTTAAAGGAAAATCCTATTTGATTCTAGCAGTGATAACAGCTGCCAGTGAGCCTTACCTTCCCATAGCAAAGAAGTTTAACACAAAATCACTGGGTGAATGCTGTTGGCTGTATGAGGGCACAGATCATCTCCACTGCACATGCTCCACACTCTAGATGTACCTCCAATTTTGAGAGGGGGTGGATACAGAGAGAGGAGAAATGCATAATAACTAGGATTCATCTGGACAGGATATGAGGAGATCTAGTGACAGGGAGCACTGGGAGCAAAAAGCGATCATGTTCCTGGCAGCACTAAAAATATAGAAAAGGATAAAGACAAGACATTCTTTAACTTTAGTGTCCCTTTAAGGGGGCAGCACCCATACCAGATTGAAGCAGGAACTGTTGTCCTTTAAACTGCAACTGACTGCGCCCCAATAACATCTGAAGTACAAATGTTCCTTATTCTATTCTCTGTTAATTTCCAGATTTCCCTATAGTTTACAGTGTTGTGTTTATAAGATAACCCACAATTCTCATTCAATCCCAATATGTTTTTAATGTATCAGCTAGGCTTTGGAAAATATTAACTGATATGGCACAGTTCCCCAAACAAAACATTATTTTATTCAAGCAAAACATAACAAGGCTTATAATAAAGCTTACAATCCTTTTATTAGTTTTATTTTACAAATGTTTTGCTTGGACTCCATTGGCTGCACTATGGTTATTTTTCATTTGTTTTTCTTTTGCTTTATTTTTACCTGTCAATAATAAAAATCTCCTAGTCCCAGAACAATGCTTTAAAAGCTGAATCCACCATTGTATGTGTGTATGTATTTTATTTCTTACATAGAGCTACATATTCTGCAGCACTTTAAAATTATCTACTCAATTCACATCAGGCCTTGCCCCGAAGAGCTTACAATCTAATCACTTTATGTACACATACAACCTATCAGTATGCCTTTATGATTGTGGGTGAAACCGGAGGGCCTGGAGGAAACCCACACAAGCACAGGGAGAACATACAAACTCCTTGCAGATGTGTTCAAGGGTGGAATCGAACTCAGGACCTCAACGCTACAAGGCATCAGTGCTAACTACTGTGCCACCATGCTGCCCCATGGTGGGGCAGATGAGATTCCACTGGGGCATATTTCTATTTTCCAATACAGCGTCTATGCTGGTGTTGTAAATACCACATGCTATTAGTATAAAATACCCACCACATGGTAAAATTATTATTATTGATTTATATAGCGCCAACATCTTCCATGGCGCTTTACAATTACATAGTCATACATTACATACAGGGTAATACATGTTAAACAAAGTCATACTTATTACATACACAGGTAATACATAATATAAGTAAACAGAGTGTGAAGATACTTACAGCAATACTATGATACAATAGGAGAGAGGACCCTGTCCAAAGAGCTTACAGTCTAGAGGAAATGGGGGTGAGACATAAGGTGACGGGAATCGGTAGGCTGTAAATAGATTGGCAGTGGAGTGAGTGTGAATGGTGGATTGGATCATATTGGGTAGTAAGAGGGGTAATGTTTAGGCCAGGTTATATGCTAGCCTAAAGAGGTGGGTTTTAGGGCTCATTCACACTAGGAACAGACAAAAACGCAACTTAAAAATGCATTGTGTTAAAGGGTATCTCCACTCCTTTTTCTAAGTTTTCGTAATCCAGTTCTATTGAAGAACGGAAGGTAAGGCACAGCTCCTTTACCTCCCGTTCTTCAATAGAACTGGATTACGAAAACTTAGAAAAACGAGTGGAGATACCCTTTAAGTGACGTTTCAAAACGTTTTTGGATCCGTTGCTGCCCGTTTGCTTGTGCGTTATTATCCGTTTGTGTCCGTTGCATTTACATATGTTTTTGCCTGCATTTTTCGAATTTTGAAGGGGGCAGGACAAAGAACACAAAATCATGATGTCACTTCCTGTGAGTATGGGAGTTTCAGGAGCTTTTGGAGAGAGAGGTAGCAGATAGTGTTAATTAGAGAGATCTTGCGTTTTGCTGCTGGTTTTGTGGCTATTATTTCAGCAATGTATGCAGAGTATTGCCTTGCTCTCAGACTGATAGCAGCGATGATGCGCTGCCGGTGTAACAACCGGAGGTACTGGGTGCATCCCCTGCTGGAGGACCGCCTGGAGAAAGGGCAGTTTTCGTTGCTGTATGAGGATCTTAGGCACCATCCAGAGAAGTTCTTTAACTACACCCAGATGTCTATTGAAAGGTAAGACTAGTTTACATGTTTCCTGTATGTGTTATGTACACACTGTACTGTATTGGTGCTGCTTTCAGTGTTCAAATGGTGTCCCTCCACATGTTTGGAAACTACAACAACTCTGTCACTGCAAAAGCAGAAAGCAAGCTACCAGATGCTGCCAGTTGTTATTTTCATACATAGAGAAGGACACAGGTTGGAGTTCCCTGTCCAGTGGTAATTGATTAATGTTCTATAGCAACATGTCCTTCAGAATAAATACACCATATTACCAAATAAAACCTTTTATTTAGTAAGAACTGGGGAGAGCTGTGCAAACACAGATATGTTACCACATATCTCAAAGTGCTTTAAAAAAATAAAAGTGCATACATGTACAAAGATACAGCAAAGATATTTAACATCATACCATTGCAAATAGCATAATTATACAAACAGTTTATAAAACACTTGTTTCCACAAATATACAGTGTACATAAAGTGCTAGTACATTATTTAAACAACAACAAAAATCCCCTCCCCTGCAGGAACCAATATTAAACTATTGTCATCTAAAAAACACATGTGGGGAGAAAGCTGGACGTTTGGGTTTTGGGGGGTGCTGCTTAAATGCACCATTGTCTGTAAAACATTTCTAAACCATATCATAGGCAACATTAACATTTCTTTTTCTGCAGCTTTGACCAACTACTGCAGGTTGGCCTGACCTACGAGGACACTCGCTTCAGAAAGAGTGTACCACCAGCTGAACGTCTTCTTATCACATTGCGGTAAGTAAAATTAAAAATATAAATGTTATATACAGATACACAAAAAAGACTGAAAAAGGGATGATGATCATAATCAGACTTTTACATGTCATCTGCAAACAGACAGTCTGTCATGGTTGATGTTGTTGAATGTATGGAACTCTGACTGTCTGAGCTTATTTGACTGGTTGGGCGTGATGGTGGGTTAAGTGTAGCATAGGTGGGTTCTATGTATGGTACTGGAGAATTTTGACGGTATGAAGAATATTGCCTGATGGAGTATGGATTGAGTATGGGGCATAGGGGGATAAGGCCCAGATTGTGTATGGTGCATGTAATATTGTGGATTTCTGGATTGGTTGTCAATTGGTAGTTGTTGTGGATGTTGTGGAGTATGTTGAGGGGTGTATTGTGGAGTGTGTGTTGTTTGTGTGCTTGATAAGGGTAGAAATGACAGTGTTCAAAAGGGCAACATGTAAGCTTATGTGTTTTTCCTCTGGGACTCTTTGAATTAAAGGTGCAAGGCTACAAGCCATAACATGCTGGACTTTTGTCTTTTTTCTTTGCTTCCATCAACTCCATTACTGACTTAAGTGAAGTGGCTAGATCACCATCATCCCTTTTTTGGGGGTTTGGTACACTTTTTTGGTGTTGCGTGGGGACTGTGTACGCCTGGATATTGGAGGTGAATGTTCATATATTATGATATATGTGCAGTTGTTTGTGGTGGGGACCTATCTGTTGGCGAGTGTGCAGGCCTGGAACGATCAGCGGAGTGTATTAATGTCTCATCCTCTGGAGTGCTACTAAACAGGTCAACACTCTCGGCATTTGACTCAAGTGGGGATGGTCTCGTTTCGTCCTACGAACATAAATTATCCTCAGTTCTGGAAAACAAATCACCTTGTGAGCACATTTGTGTATGCGTGAAAGTTGGGATGCACAACATGTTGACATGAGATACTTGCGGTCTTGATTGTAGAGATGGTCGCAGAAATGCCAATATATTCGTGTATTTGTAAGGCCTCCTTGTACTGCTTCCGGACCCACTTCTACTTTCTTTCACCTCAGCACGTATTTCTGAGATCGGGCATGTCGGAAAATTCTGATCAATCTTTCGCAAATTCGTCTGCAGCCGAATTTGCTGCGACCGACGGACATTTGTCCCAGCCGAGTGCTTGGTCGGGACAAAAAGTGCCTCCGTGTGTACCCAGCCTTAGAAAATCTGCACTTGGGAAATGGATGCAGAATCTGACTTGGGCTCTTACAGATAAAACTGGCCTGATTACACCTACAATTAGTAATACTATTCAGCTGGAGTGTGGGAGTGGCTAAGAGGAGACAGACAAATTAAATGAAAATAGAGTGAGGATCAAGCAAATGGAGAATGCCCCAATAAACTACCAGACTAGACTATAAGATGAGACAGCAGATTCTTACCAGTAAAAATACAATCAAGCAAATGAAGTGATGCACAGTGTAGAGTTACGATACAGCAGATTCATACCAGTAAAAATATAGTCAAGCAAATGAAGTGATGCCCAGTGGAGAGTTATGATACAGCAGATTCATACCAGTAAAAATGCAGTCAAACAAATGAAGTGATGCACAGTGGAGAGTTATGATACAGCAGATTCATACCAGTAAAAATGCAGTCAAGCAAATGAAGTGATGCACAGTGGAGAGTTATGATACAGCAGATTCATACCTGTAATCACAATAAGATGGTGTCAGGAAAGATGGAAAGTGATCCTGATGGTGCCCTAGTTAATTCTAATGTTACTTTTAGCCCTACACCTAGAAAATGCTGCAGTTGGAAAAAGGCTGCAGAATATGATACCCCATAGCACGCAGTGTCCAAGACAGTATGTTATGTTGGAAATGATACTGCTGGTTTATATACTGTGTATGCCCCATCGCTATAAACAATATCTCATCATTATGTTGCTTTTGTAGCTATTAAGATTTGTTTTTAGATTTCACAGATTCAGTTGTTTTATTTTCTGTATCAGGAGTAACGAGAATAAAGTGCATTTTTTAAATGTTAAAATACCAGGAATCAAGCATTGTCTCAGTTCTCTTTAGATTATAGCTGTTGGGAATAATGGTGCATGTGGCCTATAAACCACATCGCCCTTGGGCTGACCATATACACCATAAACTTAGTCACTTCTATTCTTCTTAAGCCTCGTACATGCGTTGGATAATTTTCATACAATGCATACGACAAATGTTTAACGACATTATCGTTAATCCACATAATTGAAACGACATCTGTACACACAGCAACAATAGTCACCACGATAGTCGTTAGATATAGACGTTCGTACGTAACGTTTGTATCTTCGTGCAATTACGGAAGCAGCTCAAGCGCCTTTTATAGATTTTTTGTAGAACGTTAATGATAATCTGCTGACCATGTACAAATATACAATAATCGGCAGAACAAATCCAACAAAAAAGCCGACAATAGTCGATGGTCGTTGGTCTTTGACGATCGTTGATGCTTTATTTTCGTACGAATATCGTGCTATTGCTCGTTTGTCGGCTGCATCGTATGACAATTATCCAAGGTGTGTATGAAGCTTTAGTCACACACTGTTCACTTTGATGGGTGTAAACAATTGTTTTCTAGTGCACGTGCATATACCCTGATTATCAATCAGATTATTGCAGGTGTGGGTAGTAATAAGCTGCAGCATAGGCAGAGGATGGGATTTTTCCTAGTGGAAATCTAAGAGGAATACTGTGGCAGTGACAGCACATGCCGTTTTACAAGGGATAGCACTTATATGTTGTGCTTCTTTAAAACATGGAACTGAAGGAAGTTAATAAATGACACAGGTATTACAAAAAAGTAAACCAAGTCTTCATACAATTAAAGGAAACTGTCTGCATTGAATGTAGGGACACAATACTTACAGTATGTAGTAACTGACTGCTTTCTGGCTCCTCCCACAGTCTGCCCTCCCATTCTTTAAGATATGCTGTCTTTGACAGACACAGGAGGAGTGTCAGGGACACTGATAGTGGCAGGAGTCAGAGAGGTAACACACTGCAATCACAATTTTGTCATATTTATACTGTATTAGCAGCAGTTCATTTATAACCATGGGATCTTTTGACTTTGTGTTATATATTTAGGCCTAGTACACACAAACAGATTTTGAAGCAATTCTGTATACTCCTGATGGATACATATGATGTATTGATCATTTGTTAGCCAGCAGAAAATAAAACAAACAGTACACATGTACAGTAGATGAATGACATTTATGGAATGTTGCACAATTTGGACCAACCAATTTTGTTGTTTTGCAAATCAGATGAAAGTATTCGGCTGGGTGATTGATTGGGAAAAATCAATCTTGTGTATGTTAGCACACACACATTTTAGTATGACTGACCTGAGTCAACATCTATGAAAAATGACACTTTTTATGGTGCGATATGATGTAAATCTTTTATAAATATTTTTATTGGCCACACATACCATTAACTTTACATCATACATTTATAAATAGCAGTTGTTCTAACCAACTGTATCCGGTAATGTATCTTTACTGTTGTATTTTCAACTGGCTCCATCTACTGGTGAAACTGGAGACTAGTTGCCTAATAACCATCCTGTAAAAGGAAGAAAAGTTAGATATTTTTATGTATAGTTTATTTATAAAGTGCCACTTGGGCACGCAGCATTGTGCAGTAACAAAATACAATAAAGTCATACAAGAGGAACAAATCTTTATTGGTCACTGTTGGTCACAGCATTTCTCCGGGATGGGAGGACCCTTGTTTTGTTGTGTGAAAAAAGCTCTTTGAGTGGATGAGAACTGTTGTATTAAATATCATACAGATGTCTGAAGGGTCAATTTCTGATCTCCAGGGCTGAGGGTTTGGAGAGTTTCCCATTTTTACACTTTACTCTGATCTTTCTATACCTTGTTATAAGCTGAACATGGCATCTGGTATTTATTTATGTTTGGTAATCCACGTGAAACACAGGAATAAGCCAATATCCTGCGCAAACAATGGCAATCTGCCTATCAATGGTCCCTGTTGGATTGAACGTATCGTGCGTGATTCTTCATGTAGTTAAATTCCCAGTTTTGAAGCAAACCATATGAAAAAGACCCCATCACAGTAAATGATGTTTGACTTGTCCAGATCACATTGTATTTAATGCCTATTTAGATATATCATGTATCTGTTCAATGTTACCGTTCACTTTCTAAGTCATGTCATAAGTATCAGCCAAAGCATTTGATGACCTAAAAAAACAAATTCTTTGAATAGTTATCAGAATGTATTGTTTACATGGTTATCAGTAAACACGCACCTTCCAGTTATGTTTCCCTTATCTTTAGTTTTTGTCTCTTTTCTCCTATCTTGCTCCAGACACAAACATTCCTGTATTCCCTGCCCTGGTGTGTCTATCGCACCATCATGGGAGGTCTTATTTTCGGTACAGTTAAAACTGTCGTATTTGGTCATCTATCCTGTTGGAATCTGTGTGATTTACTACAAGAGAGTATAAAGGTTCGTACACACGTGCGATCGCGGGTTCCAACCCATGCACAAATGTTCATTTCGGCCGATAATCGGCCGAAACGAACGTTCGTCAAGACCCACGATCGCACGTGTGTACGAACCTTAATAAAACAGGTTGTAATATAAATACTCTGCTGTTTAACACAACCAATGCCATTGAATTGTATAGAAAAAAAAAACATAAAATGAGCAAATAAATGTTCTAGATTTCTCTCCAAAATTCAGTAAATTTATTTTTCCCATAAAGGTTGAAACATGGAAACATTACATTTACTTTGTGTTCTTCTGCTTGGTTCCATAATGATCTCCAACCATTATAATAGTATAGTTCTTCTCATCTTAGGGAATGATAAAGCTTTACAGAAGAAAAATGTGTTTTCAAAAGGTTCTGTTTCTTAATCAATAAACCCCAATTACTACAGTTGACCTGTTGATGTGAACCACATATGGCAAGAGATTGGATTCTACCCCATAGAACAACAAAGATAAGTTCATCTCACAGATGAAAGACTGTCTTTTTTCCTTTAATTTTCACTTACCATTTCTCCACATTGAAATATATATATATATATAGTAGAGCAGTATCAGTGCACACATAAGGACTTCATTTCCAACAACAAATTTTATTCACACATATTGTGCATACAGTGACGGTCGTGGTTTATAACCTTTTTCAAGCTCATAAACCATGAACGAAACGTTGCTGTACACACAATATGTGTGAATAAAGTCCTTACGTGTGCACTGATACTGCTCTACTATACAAAATTCTGTACCAAGGCATGTATCTTTATATATATACACTATATAATATAACTGTATTGCAGAACTTTGTTTATTTTCTAATTCCATGGTATATGATTCATTTGAAAGGGGAATTATAAAAATATATTAAAAATTCCAAGTGGCCATCGGAAATACTCCTGGATCAACTTTACTTTATGAAAGATAACGGAAGGTAAAGCCTTCACAAACAGTATCTCGTTAGTGGCACCACAAATTTGCAAATTACCGTAACGTCGTTTACATATACCTCCCTAGTAACCTGCACCCATAAAGCAGTGATCACCAGTACCTGATCAACTATACAAAGTGCTAACGTGCAATAAATATAATAAGTACATAGAAATCTCTAAAATGAAAGAACCATGGTGCTAAAAAATAGTTAACTATAGGTCCAAGCATATTATATCATAGGCATCCGACTCCAGGTAAGTGCAAATATCAACGTATAAGACTCTCTGGTAAGTATGTTGTAGCGATATTTAGCGATATAAGCGTGGAGATTGAAGATCAAAGCCACTGCCTCCTACATATGTTACTGGTCCTGCTGTTGTTACTGGATTGGTGTCCAGTCGCTGTTACTGGATCGATGTCCGCTAGATGCTTTAGCACATTGCCTTTTGCCAAATATAGTCCCCGATCTCAGCCCCGCTCCGGTTACTATTGCCTGTATTCTATTAGCATATGGGTTCCATGATCGGCTCGCCTTGCCTCGTGACTTCCTCAGGGCGCCCTGAGGAAGTCCCGTGTGTGACGAAACGTACGGTGTGCTAATAGAATACAGACAATACGGTAGTAACCGGAGCGGGACTGAGATCAGGGACTGTATTTGGCAAACGGTAATGTGTTAAAGCGTCTGGCGGACATCGATCCAGTAACAGCAACTGGACATCAATCCAGTAACAAGAGAAGGACCGGTAACATATGTAGGAGGCAGTTGCTTTGATCTTTAATCTCCACACTTGCAGAACAGCTTAATGAAGTCCCTCTGTGTTTGACTATCTAACTGGTAACTTTAGATTTCTTTGGCGAGAGAGACAAATTGCTACAACACTACAAGTATTAAGGGATGTCCACGTGACCTCTGACATGTTCTATTAGTGAACAATGCCCCAGATAGTTTATTGTATGGCCGTTAATGTATTTATACAAAGTAATCATATCCCCACGCAAGTGCCTTTCCTCCAGTGTGCATAATTCTAACTTATTCAATCTGTCTTCATATTAAAGCTCCCTCATTCCCCTTATTAATTTAGTTGACCTTCTCTGAACCCTTTCCATTTCCAAGATGTTCTTTTTGTAAACAGGATTCCAAAACTTCACTTCATATTTCAAATAAGGCCTTACCAATCCCTTGTAAAGAAGGAGAATAATATTTTTCTCCCTTGAATCCACGTCTCTCTTTAAACAAGACAATATCTTGCTGGCTCTAGCTATTGCGCCATGGCACTGCTTGCTACATTTAAGTTTGTTATCCACCAAAGCCCCAAGATCCTTTTCCAACAGAGAAACATAGTGTGAGGATGTTAAGCGATATTTCATTAACCCCGTCTGTTAACTTTGCATTGCCAGCTATATGAACCCTCCCCCAGTACAGAACCTGGCCAATGTGATTACATGCATTTAGTACCTTGAATGGAAATGGTATGGACTGGAGGGTATAATTTATGTAACTTGTACTTATGTGTTTTTTTAACTTAGAAATATTTATTTATCATTACAAAAAAATGCTGGCCATACACCAGTTAGATATTAAAGCCGATAAGACGTTTGTTACGACGAAAACGTTTCTTACCTGCAAAGTTCCCGTAATGTTCCCTGGTCAGATAATGCTTTTTAATTGGCTGTAACGTTGATTGTAATGTTATTGGGCTGGGCGGTTTTCAGGAAGGCTGCGGGAAAGTCTGCTGGTAAAGCTGGGTACACACAGAAATGATAAAGCCCCGATACCGTACCGATACCATTTCCCGAACTAGCGCGCGGCTGTTCGGGAAAGACCGAAAATTTCCATCAGCCGCGCTAGACTCCCTATAGAGGAGTCTAGCGCAGCCGATGGAAACAAACAGTCCCGAGCATTCTCTCTATAATATTCATAGGGAGAACGCTCGGGACTGTGTGTATGCAGATCTTTGAAAGATGGCAGACAGGATCTTGCAGATCCTGTCTGTCATCTTTCAGAAATCTGTACTGTGTGTACCTAGCTTAAGAGTCAGTGTATGGGCACCTTCAGTCTAATGAGTTCAGCTCTTCCCAGGTAACCCCAGTCAATCATCTCCACAATAAAGAATAGTGATAATAAAGGTGCACACAGATGCACAGAGTTGGTTACAAAACATTTAGGTTGAGCCTTCCTTTTCCCTGTCAGGGACTAGTCACAACAAACAATCCTTGAAGCACTGGATTATGTTTTGTCATTAATAATAATTACTGTACCTGTAGTAGACTTCTTAAAGGTGGCCATACATATATTCGATTTTACTTACCCGACCGAGCGCTCCCACGACATTCGATCGATCCTGCCGGAACCTCCTCTCCCATTCTTCTATTCGACCGACATGCAATCGCAAATCCCATTCATTTTGTGATCGCATGTTGGTCGTATAGAAGAACAAGAGAGGCAGTTCCGGCAGGATCGATCGAATGTCGCAGGAGCGCTTGGTTGGGTAAGTAAAATCGAATATATGTATGGGCACCATAATCCTGGCCAACTACTGGATCAGTGTTACAGAGACTTCACTTTTAATGTTGAATTGATCTAAATATTTGGCAGGAGAGTTGAAATAGCTTCTATTGTCCCCATGACATTTCACAGTCAATCGCAAAATTAACGGACCAGAAATGTCAGCAGTTAAATGCAGACGTTTTGCATAATACTGTATCCTCCCATTTTATTACATAACGTCGTTATTTATGATATTTGGCTGTTATGATGCAGTGTGACCACTTTCTAAAAAGATAGGAAGATGGCAACTTGTTGTCTGTCTTGATGAGGGGTGCACAAGGGGAAGAAGTGCAACTACCTTCTGTTTGAACTGGGGCTATGGAAGGGGGTAACTGGCTTCTGTTTACACTGGGGCTATGGAAGGGGGTAACTGGCTTCTGTTTTTGAACTGGGGCTATGGAAGGGGGTAACTGGCTTCTGTTTACACTGGGGCTATGGAAGGAGGTAACTGGCTTCTGTTTACACTGGGACTATGGAAGGGGGTAACTGGCTTCTGTTTGAACTGGGGCTATGGAAGGGGGTAACTGGCTTCTGTTTGAACTGGGGCTATGGAAGGGGGTAACTGGCTTCTGTTTACACTGGGGCTATGGAAGGGGGTAACTGGCTTCTGTTTGAACTGGGGCTATGGAAGGGGGTAACTGGATTCTGTTTACACTGGGGCTATGGAAGGGGGTAACTGGCTTCTGTTTACACTGGGGCTATGGAAGGGGGTAACTGGCTTCTGTTTACAACTGGGACTATGAAGGGGGTAACTGGCTTCTGTTTGAACTGGGCTATGGAAGGGGGTAACTGGCTTCTGTTTGAACTGGGGCTATGGAAGGGGGTAACTGCTTTCTGTTTACACTGGGGCTATGGAAGGGGGTAACTGGCTTCTGTTTACACTGGGGCTATGGAAGGAGGTAACTGGCTTCTGTTTACACTGGGACTATGGAAGGGGGTAACTGGCTTCTGTTTGAACTGGGGCTATGGAAGGGGGTAACTGGCTTCTGTTTACACGGGGGTATGGACGGGGTAACTGGCTTCTGTTTGAACTGGGGCTATGGAAGGGGGTAACTGGCTTCTGTTTACACTGGGGCTATGGAAGGGGGTAACTGGCTTCTGTTTACACTGGGGAGTGGGCCCTATTTAAAATGAGGTTTTGGTTTGATTTCTAGCTGCATAGATCCACAGATAGCTAACCATATACATAAAAACTCCACTGTGCGCAGCAGCAGGAAAACGTTTGCTAATATATTTATATTCATTGCCAATGTAACATAGTAACATAGTAATTAAGGTTGAATAAAGACATACGTCCATCAAGTCCAACCTATTCAAGTCCATCAAGTCCAACCTACCTAACAGTTGATCCAGAGGAAGGCAAAAAACCCCAGCTAAAAAGGGGGAAAAAATTCCTTCCTGACTCCAAACGGCAATCGGAAAGTATCCCTGGATCAACCAGATCTATATGCATTAATACCAGTAATTCTCAATATTCTTTAGTTTTAGAAACTTATCCAGGCCTTTATGTATGTATTTAATTCCTTTGTCTGTATCCTCCATATTGTACACACTGTATATTTATCTGTATCCAAGCAGCATTATTAAAATAAACACATTCAAGTGGTACATTGGTGGCTGTGCGGCTCAGGGTAAATCCCATATGTGGTTAACCCCTGTGTGAGTATTTAGCTTGTGGCAGCTGCGTTAGTGACTTTTGTGATACCCGCTGCAAGCAAGCGGTTAAAGTCCTGCTAACTGGTATTGAACCATCTAGTGGGACTTTAACAGCCCTGTGGCTAGCAGTGAATTGGGCTGATATATACTGTTTGTGCAAATAGTCATTCTATTTCACCTTTGGAAAAGAAAAAAACAAAGAAAAAGGAAAAAAAACAATGGGGCTAGTGATCTGACATCATAGGGGCATGACCAGAACAGAAGATATTATCAATGGAACCGTGAATTAAAGGTTCACACGATCAAAGCCTTTACTGAGCAAACATTAGGCAAGATGAAGGGATGTCTATAACCGATATCTACATTAGCTAGTTAAAGATGTGACTATGTTATGTCTTTAAATAAAGTACTTGCCAGGCAGCATGTCCTGTAATAAATACACATTAATTGTTAATGATTTTATTTTAGTTAGTAAGATCTGTATCTATTAGAAGCTTTTTCTTTATAGCTGAAAACCAATTCAGCGTGTGGTCTCTGGTGCTTAATAGGAAACAAATGCTCCATATTCTCAATATGAAGTAAGCCTTCTTCTGTTTCATTACATTGGGAATCTTACAAATAGATTGTGTCATCTAATGTTTATGAATGTTTTTTGGTAGCTGAAATATGACTGAAACAAAAGCCGAAAAGCTTCTTCATCACGTGTAACATCATATGTGGAAATCAATCAGAGAATATAATCTGTCTTCACCTATTGATTGTACAATGCACTCACATTTCATTTACTCATAAGTATTGTGTTTGGCCGATATAATATAATACTAATCCATTTACAAAACAAATATGCAATCCCATTTAATGATGTTTTTATAGTTAGAGGAATTGCTATACAGACCTGTACCATTGTATTGCACAAAATAAACCCTGCTCATTCTCCCTAAACACATCTGTGTTTGGCAAATGATTCTGTTTTCAGAATCTGTTTTCAATGGTCAATAGGAGGATCTATCAAAGTGGCGAGGAAGTTATTTATAAGGAATAAAGTTATTCTTCAGTAAAGGAAAACATATTCTGGACCAATCACAGTAAAAAAGAGCCTGTGTTAATATGAACAATACTACCATTGTGTAACTATATAAACATTACACTAAATATACTATAATGCAAAACACAAGCCATTCATTAGAATAAATCATATTGGCAAGTTATGGGGGAGATGTAACATTGCTCCCTGGAGCTGCATTTCCCACCTGGGATCCTGTAACTGTGCCATATTGGTTACTGGAAGAGCAGAGCTAAATATTGCACAACAATGTTTGCAGGGACGGCCTTTGGGTGTGCACACAGGGTGATATGTTACTATCTGCAGCTATCAAATTGTCACAGCCCCCAGTGACCAAGCCAACGACAAACCAGACACTCCCACCCCCTTTGATAGCGGATGCGGTGCTCATGGCATCACTATACTGCCAATCGGTTGGTCTGTTGTTATTTTGTTTTGAACCAGTTACCCTGTTTATCCTAAGGCTGCTCCTGACCGTTTGACACACTTTTCCCATAAATATTAGAACTTTGCATGCTGCCAAAACCCCTGAAAAACCCACACAAACCTGTTGTTTTGGTAGCGTGGCAGAAGACCCCACATATGTAAGTAATGACACCCTAGGCGCCAATTATTGTAAAATCAGCACTTAATCTATAAAATGAACTAAAGCTACACAAATCACACATACCTGGTAATAAAATAGAAAATTATGAATGTATTGTAGGAAGGCAACATCTGCTCTAAAGGCAAAAGAAACTTAAAAGATCTAAATAATTAATGAATGTACAATAGATATACACCCTTTAAAATGGGCCTTGCAGTAAAGAAATGCAGAAACAGTCTGTAGAAAGAGGGATCACAAATTGTATCATTGGTGAAAAAGAACTATAAGGGAGGGGAAACCTCACAGACCCACACTGTAAACTGATTTTACTTTCTTCTCTGAAATGTTATAGTGTATAGATTATTCCCTTTCCATTTTAGATATAAACATAGAAATTTAACTTTTCCATGGTTTTGCTTTAGCAATAGTAAGATATAGTTTATAAAGTAGTCTTACAGCATTCAGTTGATGGTAAAAATGTTTCTAGAGGAATATATCATAATGCATCTGTGCAGAGAAGAAAGTACTTACGTCCATGTACTTAATTGCAAATAATATGAAAATATTAAAAATATAAATTTGAAAAAGTAGATAAAACTAGTAAAATATGAGATAAATGTGTCCTTTAATCCTATGGCACACTATTTATATCAATGTAAAATCTTTAGTAAAGTTTAAGCAGAGAATTATTGACCACATCTTAATCAAATGTCTTCATATGTCCTATCTGTATCAACTTTATTGCCTTTGCAAGTTAGGGTCAAATATCTCCAACCTAAGGGCCTCCAAATGTCCTTATGTTTTTTGGCTGGCTTCTGCTGTTACAGACTGCTTGTATGCTGGGAGTTGTAGTTTTCAAACATCTGGAGGCCTGAAGGTTAGAGATCCCACAACTCACTAATTTGTAACGCAGGCTTTCAAAAGAAGATATAAACTCTAGCTTTTAGAATAGCCCATTGAGAGGCTGATACATTCTAGAACCCAAGAATGAGTCTGATGTGACACGTTTAATTAGCCAATTTTAACCAATCAAAATTAGTTGTACATTTGCAAACCAGAATTATATTTTAAAAATTACTTTGTTCACCTTAGCAACTAGCATTAAAGGACATGTCCACCCAAAAATCAACTTTTTTCCTGTAATTTAGTGATCCTGCTCCCAACCCTAACCGCCATGTTTAAATCTTAGAAAAGGGCCCAGAAACTTACTTACCAAGCTTTGTACCCTCTGCCTCTGCCTTTAATGCTACTTGCAGGAAAGGAGTAGCATTAGGGTCCAGACTAGCAGCCGCATCTCAGCCAATTACAGACGCGGCTGCTGGCTATTGAGTTAGCAAAGGGAACAAATCTCGGTAAGTATGTTTTTGGGCACTTTTTAAAGATTTAAACAAGGGTGGGGTGGGGGTTAACACTACACAGTGTGACCAGCAGTGGGTAAAATTTTAGTTTAGGGGGTAGACATGCCCTTTAAGGTATTAAATAGCCCAGAACAAAACTAAGCATCTATCCAGAGAAGCTTCTGACAAAGTGTGAAATACACATTTTTAAATATCAATAAAATGTTACATTAATATATTGGGGGTAATGTTATATCATTTTTGGGCCGAAACCCATGCAAAACCCATGTTATCAGCTGTGCTATCGGGTTAGTGTGGGTTTTTCACTAATTTAGCACTGGCCGTGCGATTTCCAAACTTTTTGTGTGGATCTTCAGGCCTTTTCTATGGAGGCTTACAGGCCAATGCAGAAAAAAACCCCAGATGTCTTACCTGACCGGGATCCCACGATGCATTAAGTCTCACAAAGAAGTTTAAAGCATCGTGGGATCACGATCAGGTAAGACGTCCGTTTTTTTTCTTCTGCATCGGCCCAATTGTCTTTAAGATTAAATCTTAAACACACTATATAAACTATTACAACATTATTGGAAAAAGATAAATGTAGTTATCCACTTAAAATCCATTTTACAGTAGGTTTGATAGGTTTTTTTTTAAATATTTTTAATGACAAATGACATTTCTGTACATATATATATAATTATTTATTTGAAATATTGCAACATGTTAAGTTCCCAAAATGATCCTACTTATTCATAAACAGTGTCTATGAAACCGTTGACATGAAAAGTGCAGAAAGTTTGATTTCCTACTAGATCCAGTTGATGGTGGAATTGAAATGTCCCCTTTGTTCTGAGAGCCAATGCCTACGACACATGCCATGTCACCATCCGGGCAAAAAAAATGTCTCATCTTGTCTAGAGAAAAGAACATTTAGAAAAATGGACTTTCACCAAGTACTAAACTGGCTCCGCTGTGGACAGGAAGAAATCCATGCTACGAAAAGGTGCAACTTTGTCCATGTGCATTAATTGTCAGAAATGTCAGAATAGGCTGAAGAACACCTTTGCTTTGGTATTAAATAACATTTTTAATTCCCTTTTTCTTAAAAAAACATTTTTTTTAGAAATAAAGATATATATATATATATATAATTGATGGGACTGAAAAGGTTAAACCCCCTTGTCCTTTGAAATATGTTTCACCCCCACTCATAAATAAATAATGTCTTTCCTGGTCTCTCGTCCGTGCCAAGATCAATATCTCTTAACATCTTACTTATTTTATTACTGCTTTTGGTTTTCTGGGACTGATTGAAAGTTGTTTAGAGAAAATCTTTGGTTTTGCTTAAGTGTCCATGACATTTAATCATGACTTTTCTTGCAGTTTAATTCCAACTAGTCAATCAGTTAATCCACTTCAATTGATTCTGTGTTCTCTGTTATCGGCTTACACTCGTTGGGCATCCTCTGATGTCGACTCAGCTGGGTGGCCTGTGTGAAGCTCCTCTCACACCTCTCGCACCTGGTGGAGGCAACAGAGAAAATTAAGAACAAGGCCCTTTGGGGTGACAGAATTTTTCTTATCCTCTCTAATATAAAGAGACATTCAAAGGGGCCTTTAGAATTCACTATCCCAAAAGGTTTAATTGGTGGTTACTAGCAGAAGCTTGATGACTAGGCTAGGGCATGGCCTTGCTGATTCAGATCAGAAAAATCTGTCAATAGGAAGGAGGGAAGGTGATTTCTCCAGAGAAAACTGTCTTGTCCTTGCTCTGATCACTGTCACATCAAATAAATAAAGAACAAAAACAGATTTTTAGGAGTAAGCCATCAAAGGAGCAGCTTGCCTGCGGATTTCTGTGCTGTAACCTCTATAGTGAAATTGATGAAAAATAAAAATTCAACTTACTCAAAATCTAAATCAGATGCCCATGACAGTTAAATTACTTTTTAATACAGAAATTCATTCAACAAAAATGTATCAAAACAAATCAATGGCAAGATACATTAGAATTAATAGGCAGGATTTAATTGGTCATACCATTTTATTAGTTTTATCGCATACAGCTATTGCTGAGTTTAATGAATGATCAGCTACTGTAATAACAGAACTTAGCATGCAGTGCATAGAGACTTGTATCTATTGCCAGCATAACATTAGGGTATAATACAGGGTTCCTTATACTCATAGGCATTTACAGCTGATGTCACCTATCTGTATAAAATGTATAATAGACCATACACCACTACATTCTTTAAAACGGACTTTGATAATCAGATGTGACTCTTAATCCTTTAAAGGGCATGGTCACCCTTTATGGAAACTTTTAATATATTATAGCCCATGTTCCCCCAGCCCCAACCGCTATAATTATAGTCTTAGAAAGTCCCCCGATCATTACTTACCTTACCTCTCTCCTTCACCACAATGCCCCGGCCCTCTGCTTGCACGGAACTGCAAGTAGAGGGCGGGACCGGCAGACGCGTCTGAGGCAGCCAATCACGGACGCGGCTGCCGGCTGCTCAGAACGGCGAGGGAGAGAGGTGAGGTGAGTAATGATCGGGGGACTTTCTGAGAATGTAATTATAGCGGTTGGGGCTGGGGGAACATGGGCTATAATATACTAAAAGAGATTTACGCTAGGGGGATGGAGACCAAAGCGAGTGGGAGAGGGAGGGGGAGAAGGGTTGCAGTGCGCATGCCAAACTTCTCCCGGAGAGGAGACAGGAGGCAAAGTCCTATATGGCCTCTGCTATCCTCCTGGTGGCCAGTTTTTGGGACTTTTGGGGGGACATTACAGGAGAACCATTTGGAGCTGGGATGTAAGGTAAGGATTTTATTACACTACACAGTAGGGCCAGTAGTTGGGGGGATTATAGTTTTGGGGGTGGACATGCCCTTTAAAATAAGAGTTTATAAAAATAGTAAGACATATTTAATATAATAGCTATGGATGTCCATTCTGAAACCTTCCAGTATATTAATAAGTACAAAATTTAACATCACATAGGTTGATGGTACCAACAAAAGCTGGAAAGTCATTGGAGGAACATCCTTAGTTTATGAACATATGCATATTTGCGCTAACCCCACGACGAATAAATGGCTGTTGTGGCCAACAATCATAGTGCCCTCTCAATCATCATTGGTGGTTCTTCCCAGTGGATCTATGTACAACCATTTAAATTGCTTGCTGAGCCAGTCCATCACCTTATGTAAAGGGCTTAACACTAGCAATGCTATTGCTAGTGTTAATGCTTAAGTTATTAGTTAAGTCTCCATGTCCTATCTTCCTGTTTAGGCTGATTACCCTTGTGGCTGTAAGATTAAAAACAAACAGCAAACTGACAAAAGAGCTGTTTTATGTTTTAAAATAATAATGAGTTTTCTCCTTGCTAAGGAGAAATAAACAGGAAATTGTAAATACGCCACGCATAACGAGATGAAGGGACTATTTAGACCAAAAAATAGTATGTGTCATTCCCAGACAGTACTAGTAATAAACACTACCAACTCAAACCTAACATACAATTTAAGGACATACCCTCCAGCCATTTTACTGTGATTAAACATAAGGAAAACTCTGTTCTGTGTGAAAAGGTGTAGTTGCATTTTACAAAATGGTCAACTGATCCATCCCTAAAAAAGAAGACTGGAAAGAGATGTAAAAGGAAATACTAAAATAACACACTAGTCAACTGTCATAATGCTCACAATGGAGTCATTACATGTGCATAACAGATGGCAGATAAGATATTATTGTTAGAAGTCTCCCTATTGGTCTAGGTGCTCAGTATCCTCCAATATCCTCTAGATTTCTTTTTAATTATATTTCCTGCATTAACCTGACCTGTTTTGATATCAGCACAAGATATATTGAAATATAAAAACAGCTGGCTATACAGCAAGGGAACTTACATCAATTAACAACTATTTTATTCAGAGCTACGATTATTACTGTCTATACAATCTTCAGAAATGTTTCGTTATTTCATTTTTTACATGGTAATAGATACTTACTAAGGATACATTGGATAGCATAATTAACACAATCTTTCTTAAGTGCTTAGCTTAATAAAGGGTGACAGTAGTTTGAAATAAGGAGGAAGTCTTGGAGCACCTTTTCATTTGTTGGTTTCCTATAATATTGTCCAATGGTATGAAAAGAGGTTGCACCTTAGAGGATATAGAAAGTCATGTACTGTGTCCATCAATGGCCCCCATTTTAAACAATTTGATTTATGGTTTGAGAGAACCATTTTTATGTAATTTGTATTTGCTAATCCTCCCTAAAATGTACATATCTGTGACCATGATCATGTGAATATTCTCCACTAAAAAATATTTCCATAAACCTCACATGCAAATAATTAAGCCCTGGGAATTATTTTGAAAAAGTGTCCAATCGCCTATGGCTCCTACTTTTATTATTGAAGCTAACTTAAAAATTAAAATGAGGCCTTTCAAGGCTGAACAATGCCATGTACATGAGCAGTATTATAACCATTCTACAAGTCTGATTGGGATATCATGGGAGGCTCATCCACAGGCCCTACTCAACCATTTACCATAGCTTGTTTGATTTAGGCCCTTGTGAGTAATTTTATATCTTGTGGATTCCAGCTCTCCAGCTTACTATCTTTACTAGTCCTCACCCAGTCAAACAATTATTCAGACAGTTTATCTATGATGAGGTTTTTACCAACCCCGATATTTAATCCATTTTAAAACAGGCTTGACTGATTCTTGGCCATGTGTATGGCCTGAACACAACTTTAGGTGCACATACACATGTAACTTTACGGACATGTAACTTTTATGGACCGATAGATGTCGTTGCCAATGGCAATTGTAACTTCAGCTTCACCACCTTTATCCTGATGCCAACAAACTGCACCTGGATCTATTATTCTAGATCTTGTTGTATTTTGGAAGTGGCCAAACAGGGCAATTTCCCCTAAAGGTCCCCAAAACAATAGATTTCACATTGCCAAGAGTTTTGCTGGACCGAAAAACATATTTTGTATAGACCTTAAACTGGCCCTGTTTGAAAGACACCCCAAATGGAGCATTGGTCTTTAAAATGAGAAGCTCAATACACAATATCTTGTATCTGGTTGATTATAAACTATAATTCTCTGAACAATCATTGGCAGTCAAAAATTACGCTCAAAATATTCCTGTTTTCAATGTATAAACAAAAATTAAACTTTGCAAACTTTTTTTATTAATATGTCTGCATAACATCACATTAAATACTGCATTAAAATATATTAGAAATATTCTCTGAACAATATTTCTGTACCTCTATTTATTTATAGCAGCTGCTAGACCATCCTGGCATATCATTAGAAATAAGTTGTGATTCGTTGAATGTCTTTCTGGGAATATTCTTAGCAGTTTGTTCCACTGTTAAAAAAACTGCACTGTGATCTTGACAAATGTAAAATGTCAGCTTTAATGTATCAGACCTATCAGCTCAATGAAAATAACTCAGAAGTATTGATTGCATAATGATTTTTGGTGTATTCATTAACGTCTATGGGCAGATCATCCCCTCGGAGTGCCTGAAGTGCTGATGACACATTAGTGCATTGCTGATTGTTTATTAGAAAACTGATTAGTTAGTGGATTGGTGTGCCAAAATATACTGCTTTTTATTGCATGACAAACTTGGAACTAAAGTATTTAGCACTTTTTTTTAATAAACTTTAGTAATATTGGGTAGGGAAGGTGTGAAATTAAAACTTGTGAACAGTTTTATTATTATTACAAAGTTATTGGAACATTTTCAAATTACTAAACACAAATACAACAGTCAAGTAACTATAAACTAGAAAACGTGTGTGATACCTTAATGGCAATCCCATTTATTGCCACGATACCCAGTATCACATAAAAGATAGGTTTTATTAAATAAAACTATACTTAATTTCATTAAAATTGATCTTGAATCAATGAATGAGAAATATTAAGGACTGCATTTCAATACTGGAGCATCCAGTGGCAGTAAAGGGGTTATAGAATTAACAAGTCTACGTGCGTGAGTGTGCATGTTTAGTTAACCATGAATTTGTGAATACCATTTTCACACTTTGATGCATTGTTATATTACCTCCCAAGGAACAGACTATATATATACGGTAGACCAAAAACTGGTGATAAAACAATGTACTGGTAGACTTTTTAAGGCCAGGTGCACAGGGTCCAATATTTTTCATCTCAGTTGTTAGAAAGATCTGGGTCACACTTTAGTTCAAATTGAATGACAGTTTGATCGGACATGATGGTAGTTTTAAATGGACCGATTACTTTCATCAGAAGGCACAACTGGGGGCAAAGGCTAGGAGACTAATGAGCACAATTAAGGCAAGAATGATTTTTCTAAAAAATATTTTTATGGCAGTATATAGGAATTAAAGAAAGATGAAATTTAAAAATAAAACTTCGAACATAAAGCAGCAATCTAGCAGCCTGGAAACAGATGAGTGTATTCTCACGGGGACCACTGAGCGTGAGAAATTCTAATGTAGCACCAATGTTTTCCACTTAGTTGCTTTATTTCTAAAGCTTATTGCATGGGGCTCAATTCTTACTTAAAGTACCTAGGGTAAGGACTAACAGGGGTTATTCAATAAAAGTTCTTATCGGTTTAAATGGTGTTAATTTTGCCCCAACCAATCAGATGTAAGCTTACAAATGTTAAATAAGATCTGATTGGTTGGATCAAAATTAGCACCATTTTAAACGATAAGAACTTTTATTGAATCTCCCTGTAAATCTCCTGTACTAATTTGCTACGGTTGTGCTTGTGGTCCCATTCTGGACTGCCCTCCCGTAGTCTGAAACTGCTCCAGGACCGACCAATGGGAGAACACAATTCATGCTGAGTAAGGGAACTTTAGCAGGTTGGTATATGGGATCTAGGCAAAACCCAGGTAAGGGTACTTTTACACAGGGGAGGTTTAGGGAGAAGGTTGTAGTATATGGTGTCCACAGTGACTGAGAAAATATTTCCTTAAGATAAGCATCCCAATAAGCACTGTTATATTTTGTAGCAATAACGACATTAGGTATTTGGAGGTAAAGGTAAACAAATGTTTGCTAACTGCTTGATTGAGTTAATTTCTTTCAGGTCAGTTCATTTCAAGTTGTTTAGGATATTCAGTAAAATGACAGAAAGGGTCTTGTGTCTGAAGTAATTTGTAAGGAATTATACATTTATTACATACACACAAAGAACCGTGCACAGTGTTTGTATTATAAAGTACTAGCAAACCCCGCAGAGCGCACACCTCACACGCGCACCATCCTCCGCACACATCCCCCCCATGCACACCCCCAAATCGGTCCAGCATCCATGCATATTTACAGCTGTCTTTTAGTATATAGGATATTAGTGTTTATAAAAACCAGACATCTGTCTATTCCTATTGCAAAATAAGAATAAACAGGGTTACAGGTAACTAACACATTAACAAGGAGATGAATCTATTTTTTATGTCTGACCTTGAAACCTGTTCAATTAATTACTAAAATCTATATACAGAGCAGCCAGAGGAAATCAATTATATTTGTGCTCTTTTTTTCTCCATTTCCTAAGAGCCTGTTAATGGGGGCTATTTGTCAAATGTTCCCCTCTGCAAATAGGAGCTAAAATAAGGAGGCAAGGCAGAATTACTACTGTAAGTATCGAAATGGTATTATTGCCTACAAGTAGTATTGTTCTTTCTAGCCTGATGCTAGAGGTTCATATCTGCAAAACTGATGAACAGTAGAGATGTCAATCGGGATTTTCCGACATGTCTGTTCGTCCATTCCGGGCAAAAGGACCATCGAGGTCAGTCGTGCCCCACACCAGGAGATATTTTTGGCCGAATATGCCTAGAATCGGTCGGTCGGCCGAAAATATCTTCTGGTGTGTACCCAGCCTTAAAGTTTCATTCATGAAAGATCTAAACCTTAGGGCAGTTTATTTACTGAAAACAACAGATTTACCTATAGACAATAGCATCACTGAAAAGACTTTTCTTTCCCTAAACGTTATTTTCTTGTTATCTGCTATATTGAATATTGAGTTTTCATGTCAATCATGTCACTGTTATTACTCAAATTTGACACTTGGTATTTTGTTGTTTTTTTTTAAAGTGATCCAGGGATTTACCACCTATACATATTACCTGTATATGCGTGCTGGAAAAGTGTTCCCTTTAAATGTTTACTGCAAATAGGGCAATTGTTCTTTTTTATATGTGGGACAGAACACCTAACCAATATTTAAAGACTGAAAACCATTGGAACTTTTCCATGCAGTACCTAATTGAGAATGATGCTGATAAAGCTTTTATTTTATTCTTTTTAATATTAATTAACGGTAAATTGATTACGATAATGGATTGAGTTTTCAGACTAATATTGTTACCCTTAACTACTCAATGTAATAAGAGGCATTTGTTGTTGTCATTTTCAGCATATTTGTTCACAGGATCAATTTGCCCAGTTGGAAGATTTCAATAGGTCAACTTGCCCCAGGGAAGTGGGGTGGTGGGTGGGGAGAAAATACTACATCTTATAGATGTGCATTGATGACCACATTTTTAAATGTACCTATGTCTAATCTGCCCAAAATTCCTTTAGGGACATCAATTCTTATGTTAACTTTTTCCACCAAAGCAAAGCATAAAAGGTAGGAGGGTATATTGTATGTATGTGAATTGTATGACACCTAGTGTAGAGGTCCCTAAAACCATTACATCTTTATTTTAGTCTCTTGAACAAAATGTATGAATATGGGTTGTTAATCCCATTGCTTGTTTTACTTAAAGCATTTAAATTTGTACAGTAAAAAGCTGAATTAAATGTTAATAAATCTTGCTACTTTGATATTAGCATATCTCTTGTCGGGAATTACCTTCACTTTTCTTTGCATTGCTGGTTAGTAAACCTGTGAATGCAAGAAAAAAATGTTGACCCGAATTGGCTGCAAAGTTACACAGATTTTTCCACAAAGAAAACAGATTGCAGAGTGGTCTAGAGAGAGTAGATAGTACAACAGACATTCCTTTTTATCACAGTGCCACGTTGGCTCAGGATTGATTTGAGCCATAAAGAGCAGCACAGCACTTTTTACACAGCTACAGTTAGAAAGCTTGTAAATTTGGATTTTATAAACAAAATAAACTAAAAAAACATTCAAAACAAACACATTACAAACACGTTACACTATATTAATATAAAAGATGTTAAAAACCTAAAGTGACATTTGCTCTTTGCTGTGCGAGCAAAGGAACCATCAACATTACGTAAAGCTACTTACTTAAAGGGCTTTTCCCCTGTGTGCGTCCGAATGTGATTGTTTAACGTTGTTGCCCCGGCAAAAGCTCTTCCACAATAGCCACACTTGAATGGTCTATCACTGGAGTGGGTGACAACGTGGTTCCTTAATTCTGATGGCTGGGAGAAGGATTGAGAGCAATGTCCGCATTGGTAAGGCCTAAAACAGACAGGAACATGAATAATCTTAACTATAGGGACTTCTAAACGTAAATCAAAAGCAAGTGTCATTGTGTCCAGGCTTTAAGAAAATAATAAAATATATGCTCTGGTCATAATTCTTAAGACAATATATCTCAATCTTCTTTGGGTAAACCAATAAATTTAAAGGGACACTGAATGTAAAATAAAAGTTAATTATTTTCTATATATTCTATAATTAACTGGAAGGTAGGCTTGACCAAAAAGAAAAAGGGAAAGTCCATCAAATGAATATTCATCTTGTTCAGTATTTCAATGTTCCAATTGTCTTAATATAACATCTATAAAAAAAGAAAATATAGTAATTCTGAAAGGCTATAGCTCCCAGCATCCTGTTTTTATAACACTTAATAGACTTGTCAAGTTTATTGTGATGGTTGCTAGGAGCTGTTGATCAACCCTCACAATATTAACCAACAATTCATTACTTCCATGAAAACGCATTTCATCTTTAATGTCAGTGACACATGTGTTGTGTCACAACACGAAATTTTTCTATATGTTGTTTAATTGTCCCTGAATCAAGCAATTTGGTTTAATGTTTAAATTAACACACAGTTAAAAATGACCAATGCCAGACATTTGTTGAAATAAATGATATTTTGCAACATTTACATATATTCTGCAATAAACAAATATATTTACAGTATTCCCATTTAAAGGGGAAGTTCATTGGAAATACATATGCTTTTCAGAAAAAAGAGCAGTATTTTTTCATCCCAATGACCTTAATCTGCCCATTCAGCATTTTGTTGGTGTATAAATAAATACTTCCGAAATACTGACTTCCTGTTTGCAGGACCCCTAGTAGAGACTGTTATGGTCTTGCCCTTGACCCAGTGCCTGGGTTGATTCAGTTGCTCAGTAGAGATCTGAGCATGTTTGACCCATCCAACAGCCAATCAGTAAAAATTACTGTTAGGAATATTCCAAGGAAGTGGTGCATCCTGGGAAGAAGAAGGACCAATGGAACCTGAAATATCAGCTGACTAATGTCAACAGCAGGGAACAGCAAAGGGTATGAAATCAACTGATTTTTTTAAAATGGGAGAGAATATGTAGAATAACTAAGAAGGCATTACACAAACTAACAATTAAACACATATTGATAATTTCCACTGAACTGTCCCTTTAAAAGTGATTTTTTGAAAACCTCCATCTCATTTTGCAACATGCATTATATGAATAACTTTTATAGTTTAAAAATGTGGATAAAGGAACAAACTTTTTCCACTAAAAAAGTTGCGTCTTACCTGACGGGGATCCCGCAATGCTTTAAAGTGTCTTCAAGACTTGCTACATCGCGGGATCCCGCTCAGGTAAGATGTAACTTTTTTAGTACTACATCAGCCCATATAACACAGTAGTAATGGCGTTAAGATTAGCACAAAATTGTTGCCCTAATCTTAAAGGCCATGTCCACCACATTTAAATTTTTTTGATATATAATAGGTCTCCCTCCCCCAGCCCCAACCGTTATAATAGGTTTTCCAGAGGCCCCCGATCATTACTTACCTTCCCCCTGTACTGAACTATAAGGAGTTGGCCGCAATTGTAGGGAGTATGGCAGTCACAAATGTTTTCCCTATACTTTATATAAGGAGAACAATCATGTGTGCTGCCATCTGTCAAAGATCTTACAGATTCTGCCTGTCATCTTTGACAGACTGGTACTGAGTGTACGCACCTTAAGGTACACATGGGCCAAACACCGCCCAAGTAGATTTATTGGGCAGGATGAAAAGGTGAAAGGGGGAAAAGTCCTTATAATCTGAATACCACTGCATTTGATTATTAAGTGCATGTTGTTTAGCAACCTTCCTGTTTCTGAAAAGAATAGTCTAACCCTACACCATTGGTGATTTTTTGTGTACAAATAAAAACCTGAATAGCTGAGGCTTATCCTACGCATGAACCCACTAATTTATATACATATTTGTGCACCTACAGAAAATACAGAAATAAGCCCTGCTTCTGGAAAATGTTTAAGTATGCACAGTATATACATTTTCCTGGATACCGTGCATATTTAAGACATGCAAACCTAAATATAGCATTTTCTCTTGTCATTTGCTGAATAGTTCATGGGGAATCATAACTTCCAAACACCACCCTCTCAATAAACCACTGGCTTTACCATAGAACAGCCCAGTTCCATCCCTCCATCCCTGTTATAGGGCATGGTCAAAGGGAAGACAAGCTTCTTGCAGATGATTTAGGGTAAATCATGAGAAGAAGACTTAATTTCCAACATTTTAATAACTTAAATTATGCAAAAAAAGAAAGTGCATGTGCATACATAATAAAAAAAAACAGGTCACTTGTCAGTTACCTACCCCCCCAATTCCAACCGATATAATTAAAGGGTATGTCCACCCTAAAAACAATATTTTAATATAGATAGAGCTCCCCTTCCCACCCCCGACCGTTTGAAAAAATGCTCACAACGTATAGATCCGGCTTCTTGCTTGCCAGAACTTACCGGTACAAGCAAGGGGCCAGACCGGCAGCCGTGTCGCTGATTGGCTGAGACGCAGCCAATTACAGACGCAGCTGACGTCATAGAAAGCACCGTGGGAACAAAGGGCTGTAACTTCAGTTAGGATTATTTTAAAAAAAATAATAATATAGTGGTTAGGTCTGGGCAGGGGGCAGCTACCTTCCACTAAAAGGATTTTACGCTAGGTTAATGGGGGATTTGAAAAGGCACAGATGTGGGTGACGTCAGGATCTTGGATTTACAGTGAGATGCTCCTCATCTGCAAAAAGAAGGTTCTAAAAAGGTAAGTAACTTAAAATTGGCTGAATGGATTTTTATGGGGTTTGGCTTGTTTTAAGGCTAGGATAATGGGCAATGACATATTAAATTATGGGTTGGGGGTGGACATTCCCTTTAACACATTATTAGATGTATTACTAACCAGATATTTAAGAATAATTATTTACCCCAAGCCAACTCCCCTATGCAGTCAATCAAGGCTGTCACTAATCACATCACAGCCAATTATTGAACTGCTCTTTGCCCTGCTGCCTACCCTGAACATGCTCAAGTTCCTAAAAGATCATTGAGGATGGAGAGGAGGGGGACCCTCTGGCACAAAGGGGGGAATTGGGGCAATCAGATAATTGAGATAAAATTAAACCCTGGGCAGAGCTGATATTTGAGCCCCTCTTGTTCTTGTAAGGCTGTAGTACTATAGTGGGCCCCTGGTGTTTACTGGGCCCTAGACAGCTGCCTAGGTTGCCTTAATGGATAATCCTGCTCTGGCCCAGGCAATACTTATTATTAAATATAAATGCATATAATAAAGCGCTAAAAACAGCAATAAATCAGATGTATGAAAAGGAGCATGTGCATTTCTGACCAGTAGTTACAGAGAATAATTCATTGTGACAAATTATTTAATATAAATGTGCAAAAATTCTTATTTTCACTAAATGTAAAAGGTTTTCAACTTGATTAATGTGGCAAGGCAGCCCAGGAAGTCACTAAGGATGGTAAGACGTACATTGTGCCACATATTGACATTTTGTTTAAAAAAAAAGAAACCTTGTCAAAACAAAACAGGATTGAGCACAAAATAGGATACTAATCTCGACACTGACACCGCTGTACAGGAGTGCAATGTACAGCTCGAAACTCGCTGGGATAAATGCTTTTGCAAATACTTTTTTGACTGCAGCTTGCAATGTGCTATACAATTCCCTAACTGTGTATCCGAATACAATTGGATCTTTTAAGTAAAGATGGTGTTTATCTTCAAATAAAGTCAGGCTAAACATTGTTTAAAAGTTCACAAAGTCTGGGAACTACATTGTCCGTATTTGCTGCCTCTGGTTAGCTGAATTAAACAGCATATAACTTGTCTTTAAATTCTATCTGTTTCCTGAAATAAAGCCCGTCAGAGGAAGGAGCAGAAGGAGCCTCTTTCTAATGCCCTACTGAGTGGGTTAATTTATGTATCCAGTGTATCCCAGTTTAAATTTTTCTGTCCCTCTCCATAAATCACTGCTGACAGTAACAGAAGTGAGGCGGAATGCATATATTAACTCTTTAGGTAAGGGACTGAACATTTATTGCATTGATACCATGTGTTCCTTTTTTTAGTGTATTTTGGGAACGACGAGATAGAATCCAAGGACAAGTGATGCGCCACATGATTCAGCTAAACTCAATAAACAGAAAAAAACTATTTTCACTTTCACTCATGTTAATTAAATTTTTCTGCCAAGTAATCAGTTTATAATGATCTTGAAATTGTGACACATCATGTATAGATCTGATATATCATTATGCAGGCATATCACATTCCATTTATATTTCAAGGGAAAACAAAAGTTAATGAGTTTTTAACCCTTCATTTTTTTTTTGCCTTCCTCTGGATCAACAATTAGGCAGGAAATGTGGGTATTGTTGAGTAGGTTGGACTGGATGGACATATGTCTTTTTTCAACCTTAAATACTCTACTATACTATATTATACTAATTAAAGGACAATTATACTCACCTTCCCTCTGCTCCTCTTCTTTGGTCAGTACCTTTACCCAGGGTGAGGACCTGAACCGCTAGGTCCTCACCTCTGGTTTGCATAACTTGCAGCATAGCCTACTGACACGCTGCTCCGGTAGGCTCCGCCCCCTATTCCCCGTCGGTGATGAGGCCAATAGAAGACTTGCTCTGCAACGAGCGTGCCTTCCTATTGGCCTCGTTGAGCAAGGAGAGGAGGGGCGGAGCCTACCGGAGCAGCATGTCAGTAAGGCTATGGCCAAGTTACGTAACCCCGCGGTTTCAGGTCCTCACCCTGGGTAAAAGGTACTGACCAAAGAAGAGGAGCGGAGGAAAGGTGAGTATAATTGTCCTTTAATGTTATAGTTACTGTATGTGAGCTGTCTCTTCCAAAATACGCAGCATTGTGGAGAAATCATTTTGTTGCTGCAAGCCTGTAATGTTGTGCCCATTGTTAGTGACAGACAAGATACACACATGTTGAGCCCCATGGTACACCATTTTCAAATTTAGATTATTAAAAACACATGCAGCGTGGCTGAATTAGAATTTATGTTGTTTAATTGATTGCAATCAATTTGCAATCAGTGCATCCCTGTTAATTACATTTATTAAGTGTGTCCCTACTGGACCAAATAATCTGGCAATCCAGATGTCACGTTTACCTTTAAAACACAAACACATATACAATCTACATGCTGAAAGGATGGTTGGTATTTAGAAGCACTTTTGTTTGTTTTTTTACAGATATTAACTGCCACATGCATGAAAGCTTTATATCAGATCTATCCACCGAGTGAATTGGTGACAACTTTGGACTGATAGATCACTGAAATCCAGTGTGGCACATACTGAAGCCATGCCTTTTCCATGCCTCCAGGCTCCCTTTGCGCACAGATTGGCACAGACGCGGCTGACTTCACGAGAAGTGGGAAGGAAGGGCTGTAAGTATAGTTATGATTATTATTTTTTACAAATAATATGGCAATTAGGTCTATGCAGGGGAATCTGTCATATCCTTAAAGGATTTTATGCTAGGATGCAGGGGGACAGTGGATGGATCCGGATGGTGGTAGGGGGGCGCAAAGGGAGGCTGAAGGCAGGGAAAAGGCATGGCTTGAGGTGACGTCAGAGAGCTTGGATTACAGTGAGCTGAATGGATTTTAATGGGGAATGGCTTGTTTTAAAGCTAGAATCATAGCCAATAACATATAAAATTATAGTTTTGGGGATGGACTTGCCCTTTAACAAGGAACTTTAAAGGTAGGAAATACATATAAGGTAAGTAAAATAAAGGGTGTACATCCCCTTTAAGTGTTTATTATTTATTAATATATTTCCCCCTTTTTCCTCTTTTATGAATTTTATGGAGGGATTGAACTTTATAAACTATTTTTGATTATGTCTTGCGATATTGTACAGTGCTGTGTCCCCAATTGGCCTTATATAAATAAAATTATACATACCTACAACACAGAATTTGCTCTAATTAGCATAACAAATATTCCCTTTTAAAAACAATCTTTCAAAATGACATTTGTAATAAAGTGAAGAATGCTATGGTAAAGAATTTCAAGAAGTGGATCTGGCTATTCCCTAGTATTGATTTTAACTCTATGAAAATGCTATCTCTGTGAACACCGAAGATATTTGAACATTATTCAATTTTATTTATAGGATTTTACATCTCTGCCCAGGAAGATATTTTTGCAAAGTCTGCAATTTATTTCTAAGGTCCCACTGCTTTCTTCTGTAATGTTTATTGAATTAAAAAAATGCTCTCAAAATATTTTGTTCTATATCCTGGTATTCTCCGTGGAATTGTGTTCTATCAGATCAGAGTAATGCAGTCGGCACATACAATTAGCTCCTAACAGTTGTTATTTTAATGTGCACATAAATCTTCCATTGAAATACTGTGAAATCAATAAGCCTTTTTTTGGTGTTATGGAACTATTTTCTGAAGTAGAGGAACATTAGTCATTCTAAGAAACATTAGGTGTTATGTACGTATGTAAGATTATACTGCAGGTCAAACTTTATACATTCTGGTAACAGCTGGCAATTAATACTGTGACACTGTAATCGTAAATTACATAGTTAGAACTGACTCTGTACTGTAATACACCCATACATGCCCTGTCAAGATAGGTTAATTGCCAACTAAGCAGTATACAACACTATTCAAAATTAAGAAGGTCACAAATAGATTAGCCCTAAGTGCTGATATTACAGAGCTGTATGCCTAGTCCTATTCTATATGGTTTTCAGTGGATTTACTTAAAAAAATATTCAGGGTTATTGAGAACTTTTATTGAATCTCTCTGATTGACTGGTCTGTTTTATAAGCAGCTAAGTCTTCTGCCAAGTAGGAAGGGTCAAAAAGGAAGGCTACTTACTTTACTAGAAGACTTTCTTGAATTTGTTTAATTGGATCTTTATGGAAAAACTGGAATAGTGCATAGTGTCAGAAATAAAACTGATTGGGGGCAGGAAGATATGCCTGTAATTAAATAACTACTCTTGTCTAGTTCTATTGGTACAAGGGTTAAAAACAAAGCAATATATTCTACATACAAGATGCATCAAGGACTGTGTGAGACCTAAATTAGCTTATTTAACAAGAGGTACAAATGTTTGTGTTGTTTGCCTGCAACAACCAAACAGATGTTAGCTTTTTACTGGTTTACTGCATTTAGATAAATTCTGATTGGTTGCTGCAGATTAATAGGAACATTTTGCACCTTTTATTAAATAAGCCCAAAAGTTTGTGTGATGATCTGCATGTACAGTATTTAATGTATTTTGCAGTAATGAGGTTTCATTCGGGGCATATTTCCACACCTCACTAAGAATAAGAGTGAACACACCGTGCTGATTGTAGTACAGACCTCAAATATGTGCCATAGACATTGTAGGAAAGCTTAGTTGGATGGGACATCAGAAACCAGAAGCCACACATATTGTTTTGGTAGATCAAGTGAATCAACACTAAACTCAGCCTTAATTAGAGGGCAGAAGAAAATGGTTTAAACCGAATATTAATGGTCAAGTATGAAAATGGATTCATACATGTAGAATTAAAGGGCATCTTCTCCTAAAAATAGTACTGACCCCTTTTCTCTTCAATTGAAGAACAGGAAGTAAAGTTGCTATGTCTTAATTAATTCAACAAGAGCCAGGAAGTTATTATTAGTAACCATTAAAACATTTTTGTGAATCAAACAAATAAAACCCCTTTGAGAATTATTGTAAAGTATGAATCACATTTTTACCATCATAAAAATATTTTATCACCAATAATTTTACTGTTCTATGTCACCTTTTTTATAGCTAGCATTTCTAAGCAAATGTTCAGAAACAGCTAAGCCGACAATTTTTATGTTAAACAAATCTGATTTTTTTCCTGTTGCTAACCATGAGTGCTGTCAAATAAACAAGCCTTAATGCATAAATAATAGATCTATTATACGAACTGTGCCACTGGCC
Source organism: Hymenochirus boettgeri (assembly GCA_019447015.1). NCBI lineage: Eukaryota > Metazoa > Chordata > Amphibia > Anura > Pipidae > Hymenochirus > Hymenochirus boettgeri. The sequence goes on from CM033469.1 coordinate 325,056,304, forward strand.
AAAGTACTAGAAATACTAATTCACTTGTTCAGCTAAATTTCATCTTCAGTTCACGGCCATAAAATTCTATATTGACAAACGTTCAAACCAACTTTGACTCTAAGGTGTCTGGTCAACATTTTTCTTCTGTATGGATATTAGTTTATTGAATAAATGGCATCTGTTTTCCTCCAGATCACTGCGAGAGCAGGTATATCTTTTTGACAGCTCTACACGATTTATAGCTTTGCATTCGTTGAAGAAAAATAGTACTAAGCAAAAAATTCCAATTCATTGCCTTCTAGTCCTTAATTAAGTTCATACACATTGCACACCGTAGGTGAACCCTGAAATGACTATTACATAATCACAGACAGCCAAGCTATTTACTCCTCTTGAAAACATAAAAATATATTTTATCAATAAAATGCATTATCTTTATACCATTGCTATTTTTTGTTCTAAATCATAGGTGAGTGGAAAAGAAATTCTGTATAACAACCTTATTGAGATACAACTAAAAATAAATATATTTTTTTACATTTGATGTAACATTTTTTGCTGAAATCCTTAAACAGTTCAAGCCCATTGTTCTCTGGCCTAGTTACTAGTTCTAAGCATTTTAAACATTAGATAAGATAGATAAAACAGCTCATGGGCAGACCAGCTCCTGTGGATGCCAGTTTAATCGAGACTGAAATCTGTGTGTGTGGGGGGGGAGATTTTAATCACCTATTAAGTAAATATATGAAGATAAGGGTGCTGGATTCTTGTAAAGTTTTTTTTTTTCCTCTTTCTCCACCATTATTCTCATGAGTCAACATAGAAGAACATTATCAAGGCAGCAAATTGTAGAATTTAAAAAAAAAAAAAATGCTAAACAACTAGCAAATAAAATGCATTTGGCTAATCTATCAATAACATATTGCTACTTTAAAGCAAGGATTTAAAAAGACATTGTTAATGGATCCTTTTTTAATCCTTATTCCAGAATTGCTGATTATCAGGATTATTTAAAAAAAAGTTCTTTTTGTTAAAAATGGTGCTAATTTTGCCCCAACCAATCAGATTTTAGCTTCTAAATGTTAAATAATATCTGATTGGTTGGGGCAAAATTAGCACCATTTTTAACAATAAGAACTTTTATTAAATCTCCCTGTATGTGTTTGAGTGTATCTAGTGTTACCTGTCTGGGTTCTGGGTGCACACGTGCATCTGCAGAAGAATCCGTTGGGTAAAAGTCTTAAAACATTGTCCACATTTCCAAAGATGCCAGTCACTAAATTCTGAGTTCAGTTGGCTTGTTGAGGTAGGACTGGCGAGCACCCGCTGATTTTTAACATTGATCTGGTTAAATCCTGTGTCCAGAGGCCCTGACTTATCCAGAAGGGAGTAATTTCTGTTGCAAGGAGTCTGTGGGAAAACAATTGACCTTTGCAATGTTGAGGGCATTAATTTGCCATTTTTGCTGAATGTTTGAAGTGTATCTTGCCTTGACATTGCTTCAGTTACTGGGGATGGGACATTTACTATAAAAAAAAACAAAACAGGCATTGTAGTTATTAATATCTAATTTACAAAAATGTATTAAATAAACTGTACACATGCAATCATTTTTGAATACATCAGTTTTTTCAGCTAAAATTGTGTATAAAGCATATTAGAAGTTTTAAATAGACATTGAATCAATGTAAAAGGTAAGTTATTTACAAAGTACTCTCTGTGATGAGTATCTCAGCTATGGCTGCACTCCCCCCATCCAAAAAATAACACAAGCAACAAAAAATTGTTGCAAATTGTTGCTTGTTTGTTGCAAAAAAAAAAGAAAGTTTATTCACCCATTTTAACAAGCAAAAAACAGGCAACGTTTAGATGGAACTCCACCTTTTCTCAAGTGACCAAATCCACCCTGTATATGAAGTGATACACAAATTAGACACAATATATCCAACAGGTATGAATAGAGATTACACACCAGGAATGTTTGTGTAAGAAAGAAAGGTACAACACAATAATAGATATAGTGATCAAAGTGTGTATTTATTACATTGCATATGTGTATTGTTTCATATGATATTTTATGTGATATTAGATGTCAGCTATAGATGGACTGATTTTAATGTCTATATAAAGATTTGATTGTTTATATGGAGAAATATAACAGCAAAGAAACAAGATATCAATAGAGTGATAATTGCAGAAAGAAAACATTTTTTTAACATAGTTTTTCTTTTAAAGGGACTGTCCACCCCTCTTTTCAAAAACTGATATAATGTAGATAACCCCCCAAAACATTAACTTTGTTTTAGTCAAAAGTTAGAAATCAGCTCCCACACAGAGTTATTATACTCACAAGCTCCTCGCTCAACCACCGCTTCCGGGTTCTTCTCCCAGTCTCCACCGTGGCTGCTCTGTTCTTTTTGTGTTCTTGAGCAGCCGCAGTGGAGACTGCTCCGGGAATGGCAGTCTGTGATTGGCCGTGACGGCCGTGGCCGGAGCTTGTGAGTATAATAGCTCTGTGTGGGAGCTGATTTCTAACTTTTGACTAAAACGAAGTTAAGGTTTTGGGGGGTTATCTACATTATATCAGTTTTTGAAAAGAGGGGTGGATAGTCCCTTTAATAAAATGTATAATTCAAGTGAACACAAGTATTATTTTTAAACAATGTCTAATCTGAAATGCTGGGTACAATAGCACTTTATTACAGCCAGGTAATATATTAAATGGTAATATACATTGTATTATTAGTTATTTTTAAAGAAGGCACAGAAACACTTTTTATTGTTATAATTAAGCACTGTTTTTGTCATATTTATGCACTTTAGATTTGTATATGATGATTACATTAACAGTGTGTAACACAATAGTCACTTTAACCTAATTGGGAACCACTATTGCTGATTAAGCTAATTGGCTACACAGGGTTAATGAAACTTCCCCTACTGTGGGTTGTAACACATGGATATGAGCCGCTATTGCTCTTTGTAAATGCTCCTTTTGCAATTCAATATCGTGATTGCAAATGTGGGTAAATCCTGGTAAGGAATTTACCCCCTGTGGGATTTTAATGGCAGCTATAAACTGGTGTTAAAATCCAGCGCTAAAACTAGCGCAAGCGTGATATTGAATCACGGTCATCAGATGCACAGGAGATTTTTGCGTAACCTGCACATCCGATGCTAATATGGATTTAAAGTCGCACTAACTGGTAGCGAACTGATTAGCGAGACTTCAACTCCATATATTGGGCTCTTAGAGGGAGATTCAATAAATGTTCTTATCGTTAAAAATGGTAATAATTTTGCCCCAACCAATCAGATGTTAGCTTTCAAATGTTAAATAATTTCTGATTGGTTGGGGCAAAATTAGCACCTTTTTTAACGATAAGAACTTTTATTGAATAACCCTTAGTGTTTGGGCTTGAGAAAGGGTGGAGTACCAACCCAAACATTGCCTGTTTTTTTCTTGTTAACATGGGTGAATAAACTTTTTTTCTGCAACAAACAAGTGAGTATATCAGATATTTTTGTTGTTAGTGTTAAATAGGCATTGAATGCATAAGGCTAGTGGCAATAACAATTGAATGAAAATGACTATTTCAAATATATAGTAATAAATATGGTGTTAAATCAGCATTTTGTTTTTTCACATTTTGTTTCAAATTCTCTGGATGAATTTGATCTTAGGGAAAAGGAGGTTTACATACATTCATATAGCATTTAATAAGCTAGAAAGGAAAAATATACAGCAGCGACTTGTCACTGTGTGCACCAACCTAAAGCCCCATTAGGGCTGCTCTAAACCTTCCAGTCACATTGCATCTTCTGACACGCTACATTAGTGACCAGATTAAACTGAAAACTCATTAAAGAAGTGCACTAAACTTACAGATCACGGTCTAAATAAACAGTTTTACATAGAGTAGAAAGTTAAAATGTGAACTGAAATGAAAAAGAATAGCTATGCCATGACACGTAAAGATGACAGAATGTTTAAACATTATGGTAAAAAAGTAAACATGGTTAAAGACTGAATAATGGATTTAATTTAAAAAGTCCTGGTATTTCATTTTCACTATTATAATCCTGTATTTATAGATTCCTAGAGTACTAATTGCAGTGGTAAATCTAGACTTACTTCTAGTGATAAACACCCTGTCCATTGCACATAAATAGCGAGCAGTACTAAATTAACTATGAATCAATACATTTGAAGATAAGAGAGTTTGTTATAAATCAATATTTTTGTGTTATTAAATAAATATTATCTGAGTTTTAAATAAAGCTTTGTTTATTTGGCTAAATATATAAGACAAAGCAATATGTCAAAGAGAGAAAACCTGACTAGGGACAGATCGTAATGAGAGTATAAGGGCAAAACAATCTGGGAAAGGGATGTACATAGCTGACCACATGTCATTGTCATGAGACACAAAGATATATACTGTGATAAACTAAATGTCAGTTCCATTTGCAGTGCAGGTGTGGGAAAGTGGTATTTTGGAAACAACAAATACACCATGGTAAACCTTAGAAAGGAAAGTTAGGTAGGAAGTCCCTATTACTATAACTAATATTATTCTAACCCACAAATAAACTGCTTTTCAAGTACCTCATTAAACCTATGAGTTGTTTATATCTCATCCTATGTCCAAAGGGCAATAATTTAGAGTGACCTCCCAAATGTAAAATAACATGCTGCAAAATGGGGTAAGTTGGGGTTATAGCACATGTATGTTTTGAAGAGTTTGTTATATAATATTTTTGCTATTGCTGAAGATGTCAGTAAGCCACCTAAATGTGGCAGATCTAGGCCCAAATGTGCTTGTGGTGGGTTAATGTTTTCTTCTATTTTTGAATCGTAAATGTATTAATTAAGACTGTAAATGTTCTGCTGTTTAAAATAACCTTAAGGGCACGGCCACACTGCAACGCAAGCACAATCGCACATGGAATCGCATGCCATTTCATGTGCGATTTCGTTGCGTATGCGCATGCGTTTTTTTCATGAAGTATTGAAAAACGCATGTGATTGCGATTTAAAATGCGGAAAACAAATCGCAATTGCAACGCACACAAAAACGCGCGTTTTCGGTGCGTTGCCGCGTTTTAAAATGATATGAAAAAAACGTAAGTGCAAACGCAAATAAAAGCGCAGCAGTGTGGCCTAACCCTAAGGTTGTAAAAACACATATTAAAAACGGGGAAACTCTAAATGTTTTAAAGATAATTTCCAGCTATTATGGACTTATTGTTATGTATAGCAGTGAAATGTACCCGTAAGGCAATACGAGAGAAAATTCACTTTCGGTTTACCGTCTCATCCCCCTGCTTAATGAACTTTTAGTAATTTGAGCATGTGCAGAGGAGGCAGCGAGGCAAGAGCAATCAATCATTGGCTGTGATGCCAGGAGATGGCTTCCTCATAAGGAATTGGCGCAATAAGTATACTTAAATATCTGGTTAGCAATACATCTAATAATTTGCTGAATATATTTGTTGGAATTGGGGACAGGTAACTGACAAGTGACCAGTCTTTTTCTTTTACAGGCTTGCCCTTTAAACATATTATAAAACTTCTGCAGGTCAGAAGAAATGATTGTATATGGGTGCAGTGATAGGCCTATTGGCATGTGATGTTACAGAGACACCTATTACAGCTGGTCATGAATTAAGGGCTTTAAATGTAACATATAGATGTCAGTGGAGGCTTATGTACCCATTGCACCTCATTGATTTTACTCACAGTTAGTTCCTGCTAAAAAGCATAGCCTTACACACAGTATCATCTACATTTTCAGATGCTGTAAATACTTTCACATAGCTTTAAAAAGTTAAATCCATTTGCAGTAATATATATATAAAACTACTGGGTGCTTACAATTTTCATCCTGTGCTATGCACTGCAATGGAATCCCAAAGAATGATGTATAGCTATCATTGTACCATACCAACAGTTCTGTGCCCCTGGGGATGTCAATACAAGCTCTGTAAAATATACTTGATCTGGAAAAGAGAAATTGATAAACATAAAACAAACGTCATATTTTAAAGGGTAGATTACAGCTATAAAAGATCCCAAATGAACTCTATTATCCACAATTCCATAGTAAAAAAATTAAAAAGATTTTGAAAGTAAAAAAGCAATTAAATTCATTATTACATAATATTTTATTATCATTATTGATCAATACTTGCAAATGATTCAATTTAAATGTAACAGATTTCAAAATATTACTTTTTATTAATATGTATTTTTTTGTATGCCTTGTAGAGCACTTTAGTTCTTTTGACAGTTTTTACATACTAGAAACTGATACCTTCAATACCCTTCTAGAAAACGTACCATGGTACACCATTTATGGTGATCTCGGTGTATTAAATATCAGCCTTTCAGTGTTTCAAATCCAATCATTGACGTTTATTGATGTTTTATTACAGAACCAATAAAAATCATAACAATACCATCTTTAATACATTCTTTATTTTATTTTGTATCTTTCCTTCAGTAAATGGCCCCTTATATCCAGTTATTAATTCTGGCACCAGAATAATACACAGGACTAAGGAGCATATTTATAAACATCCGTTAACTTTTCTTGGTCGTGTTTCCTGCCGTTTCCGACAAAATCGATATTAACGCAATTTATTAAAGGGCGAAACCTGTCCGCGAACAAGGCATTAACATTGCATCAGTTACCGCTCGCTTCTATTTATAAAGCGGTGGTAACTGATGCGCTGAATTAATCTTGGCCATTTCATTTCCCCACCTTGAAGGTGGTGAAAACATCCGAGATTGCCGGGGGTCAGGGCAGGGGGGGACGCCCACCTCGCTGCGGGTATTCCAGATATATGATTGGGTGCTGTAAACCATGTGATGCCAAGCATTGAAAAATTGACAAATCAGAATCCGATTAGGACTTTCTGCAAACCTATATAAAGAGCATACTCTGTGGAGGTCAAATGCCATCACAATAGATGACAGAAGACAGAAGAGAAAAAAGAAGAGGCTGGCAACATCGGCTCCGCTGAAGCCAGCGGTACCAGCAGGCTCACTGGCGGCCGCAGTGAGCCTGCCTGGCATCACCGACTTCAGTGGTGTGGGTGTTGCCAGCTGTGAAGAAAGAAGATGTTGGATCATGATGCCGGTGACGTCGGCCTCGTTGAGGCTGCCGGCACCCGGGGTACCCCTGGAGGCCACAGGGGTACCTCTCAGGGTTGGTGGCCTCAGTGGAGCTGGAAGAAAGAAGATTTTGTTGTTTTGCACTCTGGTGACAATCACTTCAGTGGCACAAAAGAAAAAGAAGATGCTAATTTTAATAAAGCGTTAATAAAAAAATAAAGCGTTAACGCTGCAATGTGCGACGGTAGTTTGAACTCCCTTCGCGGCGATACTGTACTTAGCGCAATGCGGAGTTCAAAGACGCCGGTGACGTTGGCCTCGTTGAGGTTGCCGCCACTGGGGGTACCCCTGGCGGCCGCATGGGTACCTCTCTGGGGTTGGTGGCCTCAGTGGAGCTGGTGTCACCAGATAGAAGAAAGAAGACGATACCCAAGGTCTCCTTTAAGAGCCGACAGGGGTCCCGATTCGAGCTGCGGGACCCCCAACAAAGGCACTTATCAGTGCCGCAAGGGCCCTTGCAAGGGCTGGGGGGGTGCCCGGTACAAGCTGCGGGACCCCTTAAGCCCCAAAGGCCTTTTAAGGGCCGCAAGGGCACTTGTAAGTGCCACAAGGGCCCTGATAGGGCCAGAGAAGAGGGGTCCCAGCTCAAGCTGCGGGACCCCTTAAGCCCCAAAGGGCTCTTGTCAGAGCCGCAAAGGCCCTGATAGGGCCGGGGAGGGGGGTGACCTTGCGGCACTGATAAGTGCCTTTGTTGGGGGTCCCGCAGCTCGAACCCAGGACCCCCGTCGGCTCTTAAAAGAGACCTTGGACATCATCTTCTTTCTTCCATCTGGCAACACCAGCTCCACTGAGACCACCAACCCCTGAGAGGTACCCATGCGACCGACAGGGGTACCCCCGGTGCCGGCAACCTCATTGAGGCCGGCATCGCCGGCGTCTTTGAACTCCGCATTGCGCTAAGTACAGTATCGACGTAAAGGGAGTTCAAACTACCGTCGCACATTGCCGCGGTAACGCTTTATTAAAAACCCCCAATAAACATCTTTTTTTTGTGCCACTGAAGTGATTGTCACCAGAGAGCAAAACAACCGAATCAAAAGTGAAAACTCATTAAATAAAAATAATTGAATTATGGACTAAAAAATGGAATTTTTTTTTACAGTTGCAAAACTAACAACAGAATCTGTAAAGATAACAATAAGATCTAGAGAAAACAGCAAACGGTTAACTTGAAAGAAATAGAAATTCTGAAAGCTTGCACCAATTTCTTGTGTTCTGTAAAGGAGTTAAACTGGACAAAGCTACTGTATGCGACAGAGCAACTGGTTCCCTTTGTGAGGAATGGCTTCAGCAGATATTACCTGTAACCAGATAAAAATGTTAATGTTTACTAGACCTTAACGTTCAACTTTCTATTAAGAATTGCCTGGACCGGGGCCATTTGTTCTCGGCGTAATGCTGCAGACATCGGGGAATCCTTCAACACATTTTTCACTGCAGTGAGATATGCACTTGTCAACATATTTTGTCACCGCAAAGTGGCTCTTGGCAACAGGATCATAAAGATCAATAAAAAAGTGCAGATTCTCAATATTTTTCTTGCAGCTGCAAAAGTTCCATTTATCTTGTTTTTCTCCTTGTTTACGGCAATATTATCTAGCATGGGCACTGCTTGCTAAGCAAAAAGATTTTCTATGTCTTTCTATGAATATCTGACAAAAACTCCCGCTTTTCTTCATTACGCTTTATTCTGGATACCCCTTCCTGTTACATTGATTTCAGACTGACTTATCTACATTGATTAAACATGGACATTTACAAATAAAAAAAAGAAAAGTAACCAAAAAAACCCCCAAAAAACCTTTGACTTTGTAATTTGCTATTGCAAACATTTCGTTTTCCCTTTGGCTCTCTCTTACATAAACAAAGCAGTGTAGTAATGGACATATTAAAAACCAAATGACACAGTTTGATGCTGAAAGAGCAGAACTGTTTTCGAGCAATGGGTGGTCTCCAAGGGTTGGTGTAGACCAAAAAATAGTGTAAGCACACACCATTTCATCCAAGAGTAAAACACTTCCAAAACTCGCACAACGCTCTGCATGCTCATGCACATCAAAGGGATTTTTCTCTTTTCGGATAATATTTCCCTTGCTGACATGTATTTAGTATTGTGGTTGGATGACTCATAAAGATAGTTTCATGGCGTCCCAACGCTGTTGAAGCAGAACACATGCCAACGGACATTATTGTCAGCCTCAAAATAAAAACAAAACGTTCAGCTGAGGGTCAATCAATCACACAGCTCTTTGAAGAAAATTCCATTTAGATATTAGAAATCATAACACAGGGAATTCAAACCAGCTGACATTTTGTGGAAAGGATGTGTATGGACAATACAAAAATAGGTCCAAACGTAAATATTCATTTGTTGTCCTTCATTTCACAGACCCATTACTGATTTAACACAAAGCATTTCCTTTTTTGCACTCCACTCTGCTGTACCTTAAAAAAAACATTTTGTAAAATACCTTATAAAAACATTAAAAAAAGAATGAAAGAACTAAATGCTCTTGGTGTTCTATTATAATGAGTCACCCATTGTGTTGTCATGCACTGTTATATCACGCATTATGTTATGTCACGCATTTTGTTATGTCACGCATTGTTATGTCACGCATAATGTTATATCACGCATTATGTTATGTCACTCATTATGTTATGTCACGCATTATGTTATATCACCCATTATGTTATGTCACGCATTATGTTATGTCAGCATTTGTTTAGTCACGCAATAGTTTATGTCACGCATAATGTTATATCACGCATTATGTTATGTCACTCATTATGTTATGTCACGCATTTTGTTATGTCACGCATTTTGTTATGTCACGCATTATGTTATGTCACGCATAATGTTATATCACGCATTATGTTATGTCACTCATTATGTTATGTCACACATTATGTTATATCACGCATTTTATGTTATATCACGCATTATGTTATGTCACGCATTATTTTATTGTATGTCACACAATGTGACATACAGTAACATACTGTATGTCACATGCAGTGAACAGACACATAAATGGGAAATTAATCTTTGGGGATTGTAGATTTCCAATCGTTATCGCTAATTTCCGATCATTATCATTAATTTACTATAGCGATCGTAAATGAACAATTGTTAAACTGATCAGAAATTAATCATTGGTTGAACGATCATTAAAGGTGCAGTATTGCTAAAAAGCGATACCGTACATTTATAAATATGGCCCATATTAACATAACCTCAACAGTAATTGAGGTTGAATAAAGACATACGCCCATCAAGTACAACTTTTATACCCTCCTCTTTAACCCTACCTAACAGTTGATCCAGAGGAAGGCAAAAAGAAAAAACAGCTAAAAATGGGGGGAATACCTTCCTGACTCCAAACGGCAATCGGAAAGTATCCCTGGATCAACCAGAACTACAGTATATAGATTAATTCCAGTAATTCTCAATATTTTTTAGTTTTACAATTTTATCTAGTTCACTGAATAAAGCTATTCAGTTAACTTGCCATTACCACATCTGCTGGAAGACAGTTCCACAATTTTTCACCGTTCCCACTGTAAAGAAACTTTTCCTAACCTGAAGATGAAACTTCCATGGAAACTTGAGAAAAGCAAAGCCTAATATGAATCATACAGCATCATACATACAAAATGAAAGACAACTATAAAATGCACCAACTATACCTCAATAAACACAAACTCATAAAAAAAAAACAGGCTTGATAAATGCTAAATATTGCAGTGAATCTCTCACAAAATCTAGATCAGAGAACCAAGCTAGCAGCTAACACTGCATAGCGCAAGGCAGAGGCATCCTGCTAAGTCAACTCTTGAAAGGGAACAAAGAGTTGACTTTGTATCTGAAATAAAATAGCCCTTGACGTCACTGAATATAATATATAAAATAATTATATGGCTCCACCATGACATTCTTAAAATCTCCTATCCATGTACATATTATAGAGGACCAACAGAATTATTTATGTCTGAATGGAATCTTCTTACATTGAGACTCATACAATGGGTGATAGAAAAATACAATTATAAAAGAAATGTGGATATTGTAATTAGTAATGATTATGTTATGATTGTTCAATAATATGGTTACATATATGGCTGGCATACGAATCACTGTATATTATGGAGCTGGTAATATCATACAGAAAATTCACAGTATGAATGACATATGATATACAGTACTTGAGATTTGAATTGCAGAATCCAAATTAAGAATCAACCATAATATTTCCCAACGTTCACTATATTTATACATACTGTATCTATTGCAGAAGCAAAAAGTCAATAAAAGTCTCAAAAATGTATTAAATTGTCCCATTTTACCAGTAGGCTACCAGTAAGTGGTAGATATAATGAACTTTCTTTTTGGAACATACTTGCTGCTTATAGTTCATTTATCAACAAATAACTATGTAATTACAAATATTTAAAACTAAAAATTTTTACCTGTACTGTACAACAGTTAAATTCTGTTCCCCACAATGTCTAGCACATCGGACATACCGCATCCAGCTTGACTTACTGGGTTCTCCACCATCAATAAAGTGTTGCAGGGTCCCATCTTGGTCATATATCTAGAGTAAAGATCACAAGGCCAGTTAGAAAATACAGCAGGTGTGATTTGTACACTTCTTTTTTATATATAAATGTAGGCAAGGAGGAGAATAAAAAATTGTTACATTTATGTAGTCCATATATAGTCCACACTATAAAGTACCTTATGAAAGTAAGAGAGAGACTTTTTCAAATAAAAAAATTAAAATCAAGCAGGATGATGCCAGTATACAGAAATGCCACAAGTTACCTAATTTGGACCATCCATACAGGTGTTAACAACGTTTTAAATGTGTTTGAAAGTGATTTTAATTATCATTAACACATGTTTTACTATTTGCATGGGTAGAAATACTATAATACTATATAGGGCTTTCAAAAGTCTAACGATTTAATTAATTTGCTCATTTTGATGTATATGCTTTCCTCACCTCTATGCAATGCCTTCCCCTTTCTATTATTAAAGCCCTGTTTCTTTACTCTGCTATCTACTCCAGGGATGACCACAGTATTCCGCACCTCTTGTTCATCCTCCAATTCTCCATCCTCCTCCAACCCTCTAGCCACCCCACCCCCCCCAAAACAGTTGCACCATCTTCATTAAGGTGCAGCCCATCCCTACTAAAGAGACTGTAGCCAATAGAAAATCTGCCTGGTTCTCTAAACACCCAAACCCCCTTTTCTTACACCAAACTCATAGCCAAGCATTCATACTCCCAAATGCTTGTTGCCTCCTTAAGGTAGTACTTTTCAAAAAATTCCACCTGAAGGTTCTTGATTTTAATTTGTCCACTAACTCTCATGTAAGATTTATATCCAATAAATATAGAGATATAAATCTTACAAATATGGACTACTTGGACTACTGAGAGACTTAGGACACAGACTGGAGATTGGACAGGGTGGATGCCATGCCAGAAGGATGTCATGTGGGATCTGATGGATACAGGCCAGGACAACAGCAAGAAGTACACACATTGAAGTATACATTCTGTGGTAACTAATGTAGGCTACATGTAATCATGTGTCATGTACATATTGTAATATAGTGTGTATGTTTTATGCTTGAATAATCTTTGTTTTATTGTAACGGCAACTTGATTAACTAAACAATATATAATCATTTTTCATACATTTATCAGTGTGGTTTCTTTGCTTTCCAACCCCAAAAGAACGGTATACAGATTTATATATATTTATATCTAATAACTATAGAGATATAATCTTACACTCAGAAACCCTTTTTAAAGAACTTTCCTCCTCCTCTAACTTTACACCAATGTAAACCAATAATTCTAAATCACTCCCAGCTCCACCCAATAATCTGTCTACACACGATTTACCATGTTGAACCCTAGCAGGTAGGCAAGACACTGTTCAGCATGTAGGGTTTTGGCTGCAGATGACCCTATCCACTTTTAGCAATGGAATCCAATGCTACCTGCCTAGCCTTCCTGATAATTGGTTCCTCCTTCCATGTATTAGAGATGTTGGTCCCCTGGGTGCTAAAAGCATCAGCCTGCTCTATACATGCCACTTTTGAGCTATCCTCCTCCATTTCTTCAGCTAAGATGGCAAATCTGTTGGGCTGGACTAAGGCTGGTTACAGACGAAGAGATATTTTGTCCCGACCAAGCCTTCACTATGAGCGAGCGCTCAGCCGGGACAAATGACTGTCGTTCATGGCAATAGTGGCCCCAGCCACTATTGCCGTGAGCGACAGTCACGTCCAACACGTCCGATCACCAGTTCCTCTGATCCGGAAGAACGGGCGTATGACATTGGTCCAATCGACCGATACAGGAACGTAATGGTCGATTGGTCCGAAAAATCTAACTCCCTTGAGAACCAGCACTTAAACAGATGCCCTTACATACACACTTGCTTTGCAAAGTAAATATATAGTGAGGTTCAAACCAAACCCATTCAGGTTTTATAATTTAACTATCAGGAAATTGAAACATTTATTTCAAAGGGGAACTAAAGTCTCTTGACAACATTACCCCAATAGACAGAGCACATAAACAAAGATACAAAAAAGTGTCTTGTCTCTCCCTTTTATTGGGTGATTTATGAAATTAACCTATGGGTAATAGGGGTCAACTCCCACAATCTGGGGAATTGAACCTGCAACCTCATGTGCTTTGTCTTGTTAAAAGCAAAGCTTTCTACCTCTATCCCAACAGAGCTTTTATATATAAAGTCTGTACATGTATAAACTTTATATTTTCCTTGAAAAATGGAAACAAACAACATAAAAAAGCAGTAAACTTAGTTGACTATTTTGCATTGTTTATAAAATAAGGGGATTTAAACCTGTGATCCCATGTGCTGTGTGTTTCTAAAATATGGTATTTACATGTTTTGCTACCAGAGCTTTGACATAGAATCCAGGTACATATCCAGGTACATCTACTGGTAGATACAGCAGCAAAAAAAAAAAAACATCACTTGACAGTATTGTTCCAGACTGTCAGTAATGCATGCTGGCTGGAAAATAAACTGCAGCTGTAACTAGCATCTTTAAAGGTCTTCTCAGGGACTTCCATATTGGTCTTGAGACATCTGTATAGAAAATTTTCTGTGCATAGAGAATAGGGAATACTGGGGTCAGGGGGCATGGCTATTTGAAGACTACATGGGCTGTGAGTTGTACTGGCAACAACATGGAAGCCTTCTTAGTTACAGGATCTATTACTAATTGCACGTTACTAGAAAATCTTACAATGTATAGGTATTCTTAGCAGACAAGCTTTCACATAAGCATTAAAAAAAACATTAATTTAGTTATCCTTTAAGCTGGCCATTGACATTCTGGTGGCTGCACAATGGTATTTTGATAAATTGGTAAATCCTAAAACTCGAACACAAAGTGCAAATTGAATTCAACACATTGCACCTTGAGCTGATTTCGTACATAGGTAGATTTGTTTTTTGACAGATTCAAAGCTGTTACTCATCTTATAAGGAAGAGAATGTTCTCCTTTAAGAGAAAACAGAACAATGTTTTACTGGTCTTTAGAGAATTAAGTAGAAAGGGAATCTGTAAGTTATTTGAGGAAAGAGTGATAAGAAAGTTCTCCATATGAGGTTCTGTATGCTACAAATGTAAACAATAAAGCTACACTGTGACTTTGCAGATTTGAGTTGACAAGGGATCAGTGGAGTCTTTTACAGCTGAGCTGAGTGTCTGAAAAAATTCCTGGAAATGCTATTTTGTATTCACGTCACACTGTGCAAGTGTTGACAGTAGTAATGAAATGAGAGAATTTATGAAAAAAAATCCTTTAATGACTCAAATGTACTAATGTGGCATTTTAAAGACCACTACCCCCCCCCCCCCCACACACACACACACACCCCATACCACCACCAAACCCCCCCCCCCCCACAAAACATAAGCTGAGAGGATTCCAAAACTAACAGTGAACTGAACTAATGTTTAAAGGAGACGCTTAAAAACACTGATCAAAATGTCTTTCAATGTTAATGAAATGTTTAACTACAAAAGGAGATAATAGATTGTTACATAGATTCACTCTGAGCATTCCTAATAGGGTCCATCCATGTGATCATACAATTATAAGACATTTGTGATAATATTCTTATTGTGTTTGGTGCCTGAAATTGGACAACAAAATTGGACAAACAAATCCTGCCTGTTTTCCTAATTGTAACAACTGTTCAGTAACATTGCTACGTGGGTGTGCAGTGGGATGGGGAGAGGACAGGCTAGAAGTGCCTGGAAGGTATGACTTTGCAGAGGTGTACCACTAGTTAGGAAGTAGACAGGCATGAAACATATCATTATACTAATCTGTTTTGGGGAGAGATGTTAGGAAAATGTGTTTCAGGCTAAACAAAGTTGTCTTTGGTTTAAATAACTACAAGATGTTTTAAATATAGATCACTTTAGGCCTCCATTTCCTAGTCAGCATAGCAAATGTTGTTTTTAAGCATCTATTTAACTGAAGTACTAAAATCCTGTGAAACTATATGAAAGTTTGCCCAGCAGCTATAATATATTGTGAAGTTCCCGTATTCTGCTAGATTTTTACAAACGATTGAAAAGAGATATAGAATTTTGTAAACTAGAAAGCAGGAACGCCTCTCTAATGAGTCAGGGTGAAGCACATTACAGGAGCAGCACCCTTTAGGGAGACAGCATGTTTTAATGCTTTTTTTTCTGGCATCATGTACCTGAGGCACATAATTTTTCCACATTTTCGTGAGGTACTATCACCTTAAATAGCAGGGGAAGCCGTGACTTTCATTGCACAACAGAATGCAGCTACAACTTGTCCCCCTTCCTTCTGACTAGCAATTCATTTGATCAAAATCAATGTTTGTCAGCCCTGCAGATCAAAAAAAATAAATAAATGTTGGGCATCATTTACCAGTCACTGTGGGCATCTAATACCAGTCACTTTGGGCATCATTTACCAGTCATTGTGGGCAATTTGTATCAGTCATGTGTTTAAAGCCCCTCCTGCATCTAGATAAGCCACACCCCACTTCCAGACAAAGCATCACCCACTTTCAATTATAAAACCACACCCCTTCCAGCAGCGAGGGGGGGCAGCATTTGGAATTTTTTTTTTCAGGAGCCAAAAAGTCTAGAGATGGCCCTGCTAGAAAGCAAATTATAAGTAGGGACAAGATATTGCCAAGATAGAAGCCAGTAAGATATTGTATTGTATAAATAGGAGTATGGATTTAAGGGAGAAAAATATTATTCTCCCTCTTTACAAAGCATTGGTAAGGCCTCATTTGGAATATGCAGTGCAGTTTTGGAATCCTGTGTACAAAAAGGACATTTTTGAAATGGAAAGGGTTCAGGGAAGGGCAAATAAAGGGCAATAATGATCAGAAATGAACAATCGTTAAAACCAAAGTTAAAAATGTGGTGTTGCTAAAAAGCAGTACCGTGCCTTTATGAATATGCCCCTTTGTACCAGTTTGAGCAGCTAACAGGACTATAAAATAGTACACATTTTTGTTTTATGACCACTATCTGTACTATATTGTGTTTAAAAAAGATGAAATACATCATAAAAGTACATCCATTGTACACATATTTTTTTTTTTAATTAAATGAAAAATTGTTGAATAGCACCAAAGAAGTCTCTACATCTGGTGAATCCACAATTATTACTAATGGTAAAAAAAATTTCAAGAAAGTCTTTGCCAGGAGTTTTTAGCAACAGCTGATGGTTGAACAAAGGTAGAAAAATAGAAGTTAAGAAAGTAAATAAGATATTGTCTGTACCTTCATTGACAAGAAATAACTGGCCACTTAAACATATTTTGCCTCAAATGTTGCCGTTTACAGATATCACTGGGATCAAAACAAGAATAGATTAAACTGATGATCAACAATACCTGTACATAGCTATAACAACCACAATCTTACTATGCCAGATGAGGAACAACAATAAATTATTCTATATTGTAAATTGCTATTCCAGTGTTGGTAATGATTGAGTTAAATGGCATGTCCACCCTAAAAATGAACTTTAAAGGTAGGTGCCTCCTGCCCAACCCTAAACACCGAGATATTTCTTTAAAAAAATGTTCAGAACGCTACTTATAGCCTATTATCTCCTGCGGCCTCTCTGATCTGAAAGGGCTCTCCTGTGCATACTGCCTTACTGAGGTTAAGGAAGCAGCGGGGATCGGATGACTCACTGACACCTCCTTCTCTTCACTTTCCTGGACTTTGAACAGGCACTGCAGGAGAACCATAAGACACAGAGATGTAAGGTAAGGATTTTTTTTAAACTACACCGTGGGGCCAGTAGTGGGTTAAATTTTAGTTTTGGGGGTGGACATGCCCTTTATATATCACCAGAAAGGAATTATTACTACCTAATTTGATTAAAAACATCCAGTCTTTTTAACATTGATAAATGCTGACATGCTGGAAGGGTAATCACTATTTTTAAAAAGAAGACTAAAATCATATCAGAGGAAGGACACAATTATATGACTTGTGCAGGGCATAATGAATAGAGCTACACAACTCCAATGCTAACACTTAATATACTTTTTTTTTATACTTAAAATACTTAAAACTAGCAATGTAATATAAACTTACATGTGAAATGCACTAGAATTTTTCCAAATACACACAGACACAGGGAATAGCAGCTTGTTTTCCTTCCTCCCAAATTGCAGTTTGGGCCCACTCAGTAAGCCAAAAACCTGCAGGGTTATTCAATAAAAGTTCTTATTGTTTAAAATGGTGCTAATTTTGCCCCAACCAATGAGATGTTAGCTTTAAAATGTTAAATAAGATCTGATTGGTTGGTGCAAAATTAACACCATTTTAAACGATAAGAACTTTTATTGAATCTCCCTGCAAATGTATTATTTTCAAGGAGAAATAGCCACCTAATAAATTTAGGCTGCATGTCTTTATTCTCTCCAGAGACCACAATAACAGCCAGTATCAAGTGGGTCACATATGCTCACATAGTTACAGAATACAACATCCACAAGGGAATATTCCCACACACATACATGTACACAAGAGATGTATACGAGTGGTTCACTTGTCCAAGTGGTGGTGGCAACCTTGTTATTAAGAATCTGGATGCCGATTACAGCAATTAGCCTTGATCATGAAACACCAGTATAGATTCCAACAGTAAATAAATAAAATACGATACCATCTGTTGAATGATTTATACTTGCATATTACAAATGAAATACAATAATGAATTAGCCATGAGAACACAAACTCCTTATTTTGTTAACTATACATTTCAGTACTTTTTATTATAACAACAATAACTATTTTGAGTACAAAACATTCTGGTCCTTTATAACAAATAAATGCAATAAGATCTCACCTCCAATGTTTTTTTATATACACTACATACGTTTAACCCTGAGCTTGCCAAAGGTCATTCCTAAAACAAAGTGCTATTTGTCACTTTGGGATCTTCATTTAGCAGTATTAGACAAGCTAAGCTTGTGTTATCTGAATCTGGTAGAAAATAAGAGAAAGTTACTGGCTGATTCTTTTTCACTTGGAAAAAAACCTGCTCAGTGGGAAAAAGTAGCGACAATTCATTAATTGATGATGAGGTTTGACTGGCGAAGCCAAACCCTTTGATGTCTCCTTTTGAAAAAGCTCCGCTGTGAATAAAAAAATTTTCAAATTAAATTGTATTATTTCTAAATTCAGCTGTTCTATACAATGTTTACTATTTTTCAATCTACTGGATATGATCCATCTTTAAAACATTGGAAAGACTAGGAAAACTACAATTCACAAACTAAATAAGCACAAAAAAGTAGCACTAGAAATGAATCATGATTGTTCTGTCTTTTATAACCTTTGCAGGTGCTAGGAAATCGTCACAATCATTATGTAGTTGCAATCATTACAGTAGCAGCATGCAAGTGATCCAATGATGTGCAATCAGAATCAATCATTTGTGCTTTATGATACAGAATTTACCATAAAACAATTTCTCAGACACTGGTTAAAAGAACAACTCAATTGATAAACAGTAGTAAGAAAGAGACTGCCTTCCCATGGGCTTTAATACAGAAACTCTCTACTTTGCAGTGCCTGTCTACTCTTCATGCACACTGTATCAGGGTTATTTACTAAAAGTTCTTATCGTTTAAAATGGTGCTAATTTTGCCCTAACTAATCAGGTGTTAGCTTTCAAATGTTAAATAAGATCTGATTGGTTGGGGCAAAATTAGCACCATTTTAAACGATAAGAACTTTTATTAAAAAAACCCATATGTGTCTAAAAAAAATAACTCATGGGCTATTCTCAGTAGTTTTTTTCTGGGCATGGAAACTGACACTGCAATAGCCATTTATTGGCAGTGGGTTCTAGTGTTGGATGGCTGACATGTATAGTTGTCAGACATCAATGGCAGTTAAAACTTTAGATACGGGATAAAGAAGAACTATACTGTACTGAATTAGAAGGAAAGTCCCAGTTGCATGTCAAATCATTTTTCAGTACAGAGTATTGTTTGTTTAAGCTTTTAGATCTAAACTTTTTATTGACAGTAATGGCATTTGCTTAACATCCATCTTTGTTAGTTAAAAGATTCACAAGAGATTGAATAAACAGTTAGTTTAACATAATCAAGAAAATCTCAATCGGTTTACATTTTTTTTAAAGTGTAAGTTTTAGAACTGTAAGATCTCATGTCAAGTTTCCTCTATTTCCCAGGCCTTGGGAAGCTTTGAGAATGAAGATGTTAATGTATAAAAGCCCTTAATGAATAGTATTCAAGGTGCTTGAGCTATCACTGAGTAGATGATAAGTGTCCACATTATGGAGGTGGGTGCATAACTAGTTATTTGGTAAATCCCAGTGTGTTTTAACCCAATATTTTTGATCAATAAAAAGGGGACATACTAATTCATTTAGTTATACATGTTTAGTTTAGCTACAGTATACATCTACATGAGATAAGGTATTTGCGTTGGTTGATGACAACTATGTTAGTTTTTTAAAAATGTATAAGCTTTAAGCAGGTTTAATTACAATGATAAAAGTATATATAATATCAGTATTACAAATTAAAAAGGTTTCCCAAAATACACGTACATTGAAAATGCAGGATATGAACCACAATGATTTTTTCTGTAGTATGTAAGTCTGTTTTATATAATTAAACATGTTTAAAATGTAAAACATTTTCCATAGATAGTCCCACTTTAGAGAATTCCTATGACTATAATTGATTTACTGTGTTAACAAACCTAACATGGACCAGGGGTTTAAATGGCGAGTTTAATATTGTGGAGTCTTACAAAGTTCAACTTCATATTTGTAGTGTCCAAGGATCTTTTAAATTATCTAGTTTAGGTAGAAGTGTGCTTTGATTTGTGCAACTGTGTCTTGTGCAATGGGCTTCTGTATTCTGCTCTACAAAGTAAACCTTTAGTACTCTGCTCTACAAAGTAAACCTTTAGTACTCTGCTCTACAAAGTAAACCTTTAGTACTCTGCTCTACAAAGTAAACCTTTAGTACTCTGCTCTACAATGTAAACCTTTAGTACTCTGCTCTACAAAGTAAACCTTTAGTACTCTGCTCTACAAAGAAAACCTTTAGTACTCTGCTCTACAAAGTAAACCTTTAGTACTCTGCTCTACAAATTAAACCTTTAGTACTCTGCTCTACAAATTAACCCTTCTGTATTCTGCTCTACAAAATAACCCTTTATTACTCTGCTCTACAAAGTAACCATTCTGTATTCTGCTCTACAAAGTAAACCTTTAGTACTCTACTCTATATAGTAACCCTTCCGTATTCTGCTCTGTAAAGTAAACCTTTAGAACTCTGATCTACAAAGTAAACATTTAGTACTCTACTCTGCAAAGTAACCCTTCCGTATTCTGCTCTACAAAGTAAGCCTTTAGTACTATGCTCTACAAAATATCGCTTTATTACTCTGCTCTAAAAAGTAACCATTCTGTATTCTGCTCTACAAAGTAAACCTTTAGTACTCTGCTCTACAAAGCATCCCTTCCATATTCTGCTCTACAAAGTAAACCTTTAGTATTCAGCTCTACAAAGTAAACCTTTAGTACTCTGTTTTACAAAGTAACCCTTTATTACTCTGCTCTTCAAAGTAACCCTTCAGTAATCTACTCTACAAAGTAAACCTTTAGCACTCTGCTCTACAAAGTAACCTTTTAGTACACTGCTCTTCAAAGTAATCTTTCAGTAATCTGCTCTACAAATTAAAACTTTAGCACTCTGCTCTACAAAGAAATCCTTTACTACTCTGCTCTTCAAAGTAAACCTTAAACACTCTGCTCTACAAAGAAATCCTTTATTACTCTGCTCTACAAACTAAACCTTTAGTACTCTGTTCTACAAAACAACCCTTTATTACTCTGCTCTACAAAGAAACCATTCAGTAATCTGCTGTACAGTGTAAACCTTTAGTACTCTGCTCTGCAAATTAGCCATTTAGTAATCTGCTCTACAAAGTAAACCTTTAGTACTCTGTTCTACAAAGTAAACCTTTATTACTCTGCTCTTCAAAGTAATCCTTCAGTAATCTGCTCTACAAAGCAAACCTTTAGCACTCTGCTCTACAGAGTAACCATTCAGTAATCTGCTCTACAAAGTAACCCTTTATTACTCTGCTCTACAAAGTAAACCTTTAATATATTGTGCTACAAAGTAAACTTTAGTACTCTGATCTACAAAAACAGCATATCATGATACCCTTAATAACATCTAAAAATGATGGGAACTGTAGATTTGGATGCTGGAACAGAGATGGCTGATGGTAATTGTATGCTTGGATGCTGGAGCAGAAATGGCTGATGGGAACTTTAGGCTTGGATGCTGGAGCAGAGGTGGCTTATGGGAACTGTAGGCTGTATGTTGACAAGGTAAGTAGACTGGTTCTGGCAAGGTGAGTAGTCTGGTAGGCTGGATACAGGCAAGGTAAGTAAGCTGGATACTGGTAAGGTGAGTATGCTAGTAAGAAGCTGTATACCGTTATGGTAAGTATACTGGATACTGGTAAGATGAGTATGCTGGTAAGAAGCTGTATACCGTTATGGTAAATATGCTGGATACTGGTAAGATGAGTATGCTGGTAAGAAGCTGTATACCGTTATGGTAAGTATGCTGGATACTGGTAAGATGAGTATGCTGGAACAGACATGGTAAGTAGCTGTTATAGGAGCCGGGGGTAGCGAAAGCTAGAATCTGGCGCCGAGTCTACAAAGACTCTGGCATTTGAATACTCACACCACTCAGTGTGCCGACATCATGACGTCGTTCACCTAAAATTGCCAGTCTGTTCCTGAATAGGCGCTGGACCGGAGCAGCAGTTAAGTTTGTGACCCCCCCCTGCAATTGTATGGTCTGCTCCCCTAGTAGTTACGGCCCTGACAGCAATGTACATCAAGAATAATATTGAATATACTTATCCAGCCTAATCCATTCAAATTTACTGCTCAAAAATGAACTGCACAAATATATGTCTATGTGGCATTAAATCAATATCTTGGCAGCCAACCCTAGAATTGCACAAGAGAGCTGTAAAATAATATTAATTCTCAATGCTGCCATCACTTTTACATAAATCCTAACTGGTGATTTACATAAATAAAACTAAACCTCATATAACTTGCCAGTCTTGGAGAAACTATATATATGGTATTATAAACATATTTATGTATTATATCTTGTGACAGTTTTCATCTGTTTTTTTTAACTGGCTAGACACAAAGACCACCCATAATATCATGTAAAGGAAATCTTTGGTCAAAAAAATTACTTTAGTACCAAAGACAGAGGGCAGCGAGCTTACAATCTAAGCAAATTTATTTGACACGTACAACCTATCAGTATGTCTTTATTATTGTGGGGGAAACTGGAGTGCCCAGAGGAAACAAACAAACTCTTTGCAGATGTGTCCAAGGGTGGAATTGAACTCTGGACTTCAGCACTGCAAGGGGTCAGTGCTAACCACTGAGCCACCGTGTTGCTTATATGTGTGATCTGGCCATTAGGGCATGTTATATGTACCAGTCTGTTTGATCTGGGCATTAGAGCATGTTATATGTACCTATCTGTGTGATCTGGGCATTGGCCATGTTATATGTACCAGTGTGTTTGATCTGGGCAAAAGGGCATCTTATATGTACCTATCTGTGTGAGCTGGGCATGAGGGAAACTTAGTTAGGTTAGCTAGGGCCTTGATGAAAGAATCTTCCTTGTTGTGGTGGCAGGCTTACAAATCTTTTGGGGAAAACTATTATTCTACAGAAATTATGGAGTGGATATACGTCTTTTTGCGGAAGTTTAAAAAGACCAAATGTTTAACCACGCCCATTCCTGGAAGCCACACAACCTAACCCTGGTTGCGGTGGTGCACTTGATGGCACCTAGTGGTACATAGGGGTGCATTCAAAAGTTTGGCTCGGGTGGCAAAAACCATAGAGACACCCTTGGCTGTGTCTTACCTCCCATTCTTCAATAAAACCTGCAGGAGCCAGAAGAGAAGAAAAGCTACTTACCCAATCGCTCGCTCCCCCCGTCACGTCCCGAAAGACTCAGGCTTCTACGCACATGCCTTTTACAAAGTGGGAAAATACATTTTTAATATGGAAGAAATATTATCTGACTTTGAATAATATTTATCATGCGTCGTGGAATTCCTATATTTCAGTTCAGGACCAGATATTACTGTCAATTAGAGAAGCAGATCATGTTCATTCTACCAGTGGTTACACAAAATTTCTGAACTCCACAAAACCAAAAATTCACAATGAACACAAGTGTCTGTCATGTTCTACAAGAATTGTATAAGGGAAATGTTACAGCAGTTCCCACCAACTGCAAAATTTGCTAAATTTTGTCAGTTTTTTGGAACCCAAACTTTTACTCAGAAGTTGTTTATTATCCCTATAATAAAGAACATGAAGAAATACAAATATACAGAACGAGAACAATTCACAAGACCTGCATGTCTTCTTTTTAAATATATATGGTATATATATATATATATATATTGAATATATACATTATATACTGTATATATGTGTGTGTGAATAGTTTTGAATATATACATTATATACTGTATATATGTGTGTGAATAGTTTTGAATATATACGTTACTGTATATATGCGTGTGAATAGTTTTGAATATATACGTTACTGTATATGTGTGTGTGAATAGTTTTGAATATATACGTTACTGTATATAAGTGTGTGAATAGTTTTGACTACAGTAAATACTTTACATACTGTATATATGCGTGTGGATAGTTTTGAATACATACATTACATATGTTACTGTAGATGTGTGTGTGAATAGTTTTGAATATATATACGGTACTGTATATGTGTGTGTGAATAGTGTTGAATATATACATTACATACTGTATATGTTTGTGAATAGTTTTGAATATATACATTACTGTATATACTGTATGTGTATGAATAGTTTTAAAAATATATGGTAATTTTCCAGACAAAACTCTATAGCAAGTTTAACAAGTGGAGGCAGAACATTCCAATCGAGAAAGCTTTACTTATTACTATAAAATGACAGAGGCACGACAGCTCTTTTACCAGTGAGAAGTTGCCGGGAATGTTTATTTTATTGGAGTAATGGTCCCTTGTGGTTTTACCTGTTTTTTGTCTTGCTTACAGTTTTATATCTCCTATGGAAAGCTACTCTCTAAATGATGATGTTTTCCTAAGTGTACACTACATTCTTTACCCTGTTCATATAAGAAATGATCGTTCTCAGGCATTTCTTACTTTGGCAAAGTGACCTTTTGTCCACAGAATTTTAGAAGACATGCAATTTCAATATTTAGCAGCATTAGTCAAAACATTCCCTGATCACAGGCTGAAAACAGCTAAAGCACTTGGAAATGTTCTGTTGATAAACGTTCTTGCTTATTATGTAGTAAATGAAAGATATACTGACACTCAACAAAGGCTAGTAGAAACAAATTCTATAAGTAAAGTGGTTATCAAGAAGTTCTGGCGCATGAAACTGAATGTAACATTAAGCTTTAATCTGACGACGCCAAATACTGCTTAAAATACTGCGCTTTTATCTGCGAACCGATCGCGCCTTTAAAAGTGCACAGTAGTGTTGGCCTATAGGGGTGGCTACACCATGTCTGTTGGTGTCCGCTGCACTGGGGTCCATTTATCGATTTTTTTGTGCGATGCACATGCGCTCCAATAAGGGCAAGCAGACATTAATGTGCGGTATCCGAGAGGCAGCCAATCACGGACGCGACTGCCGGCTGCACAGCACGCTGGGGGAGAGAAGGTAAGCAGAGTTCGGGGGACTTTCTGAAAAATGTATTATAGCGGTTGGGGCTGGGGGAAAGAGAGCTACTTTGTGGCAAAGGGAAATTACACTAGGGGGAGGGAGAGCAAAACGGGAGGGAGAGGGAGGGGGAGGAGGGCTGCTCTGCGCAAGCCAAAAACCTTTGAGAGGAAGCCTCAGAGGCGGAAACAATTTCCCTCCCTGCACTGCTCCTGGTGGTCAATTTTTGGGACTTTGGGGGGACATTACAGGAGAACCATTTGGAGCTGAGATGTAAGGTAAGGATTTTTATGCACTAGAGTGTGGCCAGTAGAGGGTTAAATTATAGTTTTGGGGGTGGACATGCCCTTTAAACTTAAAAAAAAAAGATAATATTTAAAGAGTTACTTATCTTTGTCACGTTGTCCTCTGGTTTTACAGCGGACATTAGCACTTTACAAGAAGGACATATTTGGATCAACTATCCTCTTCTCCCAGCTGGAACTTCCTGTGGTGCAATTTCCCCTCCTTGATTCACAACAATGAAGGTATGTAACTCATCAAATGTAACTATTGTGAATTTTAAAGGGCAAGTCCACCCCCAAAACTAACTTTTTATATTTATTTGGCCCAAATAAGTGCTCCAAAACAAACTTTACAGCATGTAAATCGGTCCAGTGGTTCAAAAGTTACAGACCTTTGAGATATATATCAGGCTGCACTTCCTCTCCACTTCCACTTTAGATGACCCCGAGCTGCAGCTTAGAAAAAAAAAATAATTCTTGCCTGTGTTTGTGTTGTGTCTCTCTCTCTCTCTCTCTCTCTCTGGGCTGGCTGGCTGCAGCTGTTGATCCTGGATTTCTTCAGTACACATAACTTTACAGCTGTGATTGGTTGAGAGGGAAAATCCAGGATCCAGGGGTCAGACCATTACTGATGCAACTCCCTCTGTTCTCACTGCTGGATGCTAACAGACATGCTCAAGAACATGAAAAGAACAGAGGCAAGGTAATGTAACCTGTCTCTGTTCATCGCTGTATTGGTCCATGCTGCAGGATTAAGCCGCTACAAAGGTCTGTAACTTTTGAACCACTGACCGATTTACATGCTGTAAAGTTTGTTTTGGAGCACTTATTTGGGCCAAAAAATATAAAAAGTTAGTTTTGGGGGTGGACTTGCCCTTTAAGTCAGTTAAGTTTAAAGTCTTATTTTACCAAAAGTTAATTTTTCAATTTTTTTTGTAAGAATCTAGGAAACAAATGTCCCTTGTGAAACAGAAATATTTTCCTTGCTTGGTCCTGAAATAATGACTTATATCTTCACACTATAAATAGTCATAGAAAAATACATGCAGACTGTTACATACAGAGGTATTTATAAGGGAAGGTTATCGCTATATTGCAATACAGCGCCTCTAACACAGTTACAAAATACCACTGGTACTGGTAAGTATTTTATGAACGTATTGCAAAACTATGTTGTAGACAGAAAATTCCTATAGCAATCTGTGTTTTAAGCCTACCGTACATACTTGTTTTTAAATATCAATCTCTGAAATAAAAGAGCAATTTAGATATTTTCTTATATATTTCCTATATTGTCTAGTAAGCTATAGAGCACAATCATAATATTGCAATTTATTTTGTACTCTTGGCTTAAAGGAAACATGCCATATAGATAATGCATCATTTGTATGTATGTATGTATATGTTTATTTATATAGCACCACTTGGGGACGCAGCGCTGTTCAGTATAAAATACAATAAAGTCATACAAGGGGAACAAATACATGGATAGTTCAGTACATAAATATATAAATTATATAAATAGAAGTGCTAGGGCTTTGCCACAAGAGGTAATGAGGTCCCTGCCCCGTAGAGCTTACAATCTAGTTAGGCGGGTAACATACAGATAAAATGGAATGGGTATAAGTGCTGGAGTGAGACGTATGCAGTGCAAATAAAACTGTGCTGGTTACCAGATAGGTAGGATGTAAGGATAGATTTAAACCTGCTAATTGAGGTTTCTTGACGTAGAGAGAGTGAATAGAATTCCAGAGGATGGGAGCCAAAGGAGAAATGTTTAAGGCAGAGGAAGCAGTCTGAGTGGGGGGTCTGTACAGGAGCTGGTTCTGCAATGACAAAGGGTACGGGCAGGAACATATGGGGAGACTAGAGAGGAAATATAAGAAGGAGCAGCAGAGCGAAGGGATTTAAATGTTAGGAGAAGGATTTGTATACAATGTTTAACGGGGAGCCAGGTTGTTGTCCGGTACAGAGGAGATTTGGGATCCGGATTATTAGAGAGTGAAACAATATGTGTAGCGGAGTTAATATAGACTTAAGGGGAGAGAGGTGGGAAGCAGAAAGACCAGAAAGTAGTAGGTTGCAATAGTCCAGGCACGATAGGATGAGAGCATGCATAAGCATAGCGGTGGTCGGGAGAGAAAGGAACCTGCAAATTTTGGCTATATTGCCGAAGGAAAAAGCGGCAGGTTTTTGCAACATGTAATGTGGTTAGAAAAGGAGAGGGAGGAGTCAATAATTACCCCTAGGCAGCGAGCAGATTGGATAGGGGAATGGGGGTATTGTCAACAGAGATGGAGAAAGATGGGCAGGACCAGGTTTAGGTGGAAAAACGATCATTTAAGTTTTGAAAGATTTAGGGGCATATTTATAAAATTCGTATCTTTTCACGGCCGTTATTCCCGCCATTTTCGCAAAAATCGCGTTTTCCGCAATTTATAAATGGAAATTTATAAACGGAAACGGGCACGAAAAGTTAACGAATCGTTAACTTTTCGTGGCTATCTGAACAGTTACCACCGCTTCTATTTATAAAGTGGCGGTAACTTCCAATGATGTGCAAGTGCTGCAAGCAGACCTAGATAGATTATCAAAATGGGCAGCAGAATGGCAGATGAGATTCAATGTTGATAAATGTAAGGTGATGCATTTGGGATTTAATAATCCCTGTGCCACCTACACCATAAATAACTCTGTGTTAAGTGCATCTGAAATGGAAAAAGATTTGGGGGTTCTGGTAGATAACAGACTTAGCTGTAGCAAACAATGCCAGGGTAGCACAGCTAAGCTAGCAAGATATTGTCTTGTATAAAGAGGGGAATGGAATCAAGAGAGAAAAATATTATTCTCCCTCTTTACAAGGCACTGGTAAGGCCACATTTGGAATATGCGGTGCAGTTTTGGAATCCCATATACAAAAGGGACATCTTGGAAATTGAGGCAGTTCAGAAAGGGCAACTAAATTAATAAGGGGAATGGAGGGGCTTGAATATGCAGGCGATTAGACAAGTTAGGCTGTTTACATTGGAGAAGCGGCGGTTGCGTGGGGACATGATAACCTTAACAAATATATTATGGCCCATACAGTGAAACTCTCTGTTGCATTGTTCACTAATAGGTCATATCAGAGGACTCGTGGACATCCTTAAGGTTGGAAGAAAAGAAGTTTCATCTTCAAGTTAGAGAAGGTTTCTTTCAGTGAGAACGGTGAAACTGTGGAACTGTCTTCCAGCAGAGGTGGTAATGGCAAGTTCATTGAATAACTTTAAAAAGGCCTGGATAAGTTTCTAAAACTAAAAATATTGAGAATTACTGGTATTAATGCTATAGAGATCTGGTTGATCCAGGGATACTTTCCGATTGCCGTTTGGAGTCAGGAAGGAATTTTTCCCCCCCTTTTTTAGCTGGGGTTTTTTGCCTTCCTCTGGATCAACTGTTAGGTAGGGTTAAAAAAAAAATAATAAATAAAAAAAAAAAAAAAAGTGAATAGGTTGGACTTGATGGACGAATGTCTTTATTCAACCTTAATTACTATGTTACTATGTTACTATGTAACTGTTACGCATAGGTAATCTGTTACGCATCAGGGGTGCGACCACCCGCCACGATCCAGGGGGGAATCTAGGCCGTTTGAAGGTGGCGAAGTATAAGCCGAGATCCCCCCTTGTTCGTGGCGGGTGGTCGCACCCCTGCCCCGGGAGGCATGCCCACCTCGCTGCGGGTGGTCACCACTGCATATGCCCACCCCGCCCTCGCCCCCCGCGGCGGCAGCAACCACCCGCAGCCGCCCCTTCCCAGCAGCTCTCCCACCCCATCTCCCGCTCGCGGTGAACATATGGAACAGGAGGCTAGGAAGGCTGCTGGGAAGGGCTGCAGCAGGTGTCGCGACCACCCGCCATGCACCCCCTCCCCAGCAGCCCCTCCAAGCCCCCTGCTGGGAGGGGTGGAGGCACCCTCCAGCGGGGACACTGAGAAGGGCCTTTTGGTGCTTAAGGAGTCCTGCAGCTTGACCGGAACCTTCCCCGGCCCTATCAGGGCCTTTGTGGCTCTAACAAGAGCCCTTTGAGGCTTAGGGAATCCCGCAGCTCGAACCGGGACCCCTTTCCTGGCCCTATCAGGGCCCTTGTGGCACTTACAAGTGCCCGTGCGGCCCTAAGAAGGGCCTTTGGGGCTTAAGGGGTCTTGCAGCTCAAACCAGGACCCCCCTCCCCGGCCCTTGTAAGGGCCCTTGCAGCACTGAGAAGTGCCTCGGTCGGGGGTCCCGCAACCCGAACCGGGACCCCCAGTGAGCGGCTCTTAAAAGAGCCCTTGGGCGGCGTCTTCTTTCTTCCAGCCCCGGCGACACCAGCTCCGTTGTTGGTGGCGTCTTGATCCCCACTGAGGTCGCCGATGCCAGGCAGGCTCACCGCCAGTGAGCCCGCTGGCACCGCCGGCCACAGTGGAGCCGATGTTGCCAGCCGCTTCTTTCTTCAGCCATCTACTACTGCGATGGCATCTGAGGTCCGCAACACAGTGCACCTCTTTATATAGATTTGCAGAAAACCTATCCGTTTCTGATTGGTAAATTTTTTAATGCTTGGTTTACATGCTTTACATTAACCAATCAGATTTCGGAAAATCTGATTGGTTAATGTAAAGCATGTAAACCAAGCATTAAAAAATTACATTGTTACATACAGGCTAGTGCAAGTAATACAAGTGCAATTACCCTCCAGCATGTCTGAAACTGAAGGAATTATTTAAATTTGGTACAAGACAGTCACTAAATAGTTCTCTCTTTGAAAATGTATCTAGAGCTGGCTAGTGGCCTAGATCAACCTGCTTCTGTAATACATTGCATTATGTACACGTGTATGGTGCATATGTCCAGGGTAACACATCAAACCATCACATGTAGTATTACTACATTTTCGAATGGTTGTCTTCTTAAAACCTTGCATCAACACAGCTGTCTAAACATTTTAACACTGGTAAACTTCTATATCATGTCTTATTTTTCTGAATACAAAATTTCCAAAGAACAAAGTGTGTCTATAGGCGATGTTTTAAAAATGTCTACATGTGTTTTAAATCTGGATCCAGAACCAGTGTATTGCAGAAGCAAATCCACAACTCTCATATCAAATTTCTAAACAAATAATTATATTTCAACATGTCATATTGAACTTTATATGATCTTTACACAGATGAAAGCTGTATGAGAAAAAATGTTTTGAATTAGGAAAATCAGTAATATTTAGATTGGGCCAGAATTGATAAAGTAACTTACTGAGCATGACAGATTCTTCAGTTACAATCAATAAATCTTCTTTTCTGTCTAAGAATTCTAGATAGAAATTTTCAGCATTTTTATTGCAGTTTACTTTGTCTGCATCTTAATAGGGAATATTTTGGGAATTTAAAACCAAAAAAAACTATTAAATCAAAAACTACAAAAATGTACTATATTTAAATAAAATATGTTGGGGCATATTTTATAAACGCACAGTATCCGTTACCGTGGGATTATACTTTCTAGAACTGAAAAACAGCCATAAAGTACCGATCATTATTGGTACTTTATGGAACGTCTTTCTTTAAGGCCATGGTCATAAATTCTCGACTGTGGCCATAGAATACTGTTGTTATGGCGGCAGCGGTATTGTTTGCACGATACTACACGGTGTTGGTACTTTAAGAAATGGTCATTATTGTACATCGTGGTTGTAAAATACCGAAGTGGTGGTAAAATATTGAGGTGTTGTATTTTATTTAAAGGTACGGAATTCAGAAATAGCAATAAGGCACTTTTACAAATACCCACTGTTTGTAATATGTATTTTTTTGCAGCTTTGTCTAACACTGGAGTTGTATGATGTATGAAGAGCCCTGCAGAAGGCTTTACAGCCAATGGCCCAGAACCACTATATTTCTACATTTAAAAATACTACTACTTACCTGTAAATCAACCAGACAGTTATTGCTAGTTTCCTTCCTGTCCTCCTTTATCCTCTGGTTCTGGTGATGTCAATCTTCATTGAGGTTTATGGGTATGTCAGAGGCAGCTGCAAATTATCATAATAAGAAGAGGAGGATCGGCTACAAAAGTAACATTGATTTGTAGATAAGTTGTAACATTGATGAGCTTTTAAATATAGTGGTTCAGGTCCCCATTAGGTGCTGAATCACCAACTACTTGCGTTAGCTTAAGCCAGAAGTATAATAAATGCTTACTTGCAAGTTGTCTTTATTGAAAGTTAGACTGCTGTAGCTTATAAATGGCTCTGTGCATGTCTTTGCCTATCTAGAAATGTGTCATGTGATCGCTCAGATAAAAAATATGAATTGTTACTGCTGTTCTACAGGCTAGGACAAGTTCAGGGACATGCTAAGTTCTTCAGAACAAGCAAGATTCTACCAGGACATCCATATAACTCAAACAGACTGGACTAGACATTTATTCTCTGTAAATAAAAATCTAAGTTTAAAAAATGCCTTCCCAACAATTAGCGAGATTTATAGCTAGGTGTTTGTTTATTGTCTGAGATGTAGATACCCTTGCTTTGACATTTTTGTGGTTACTATTAAGCCACACAGAGTTTCAAATTATTTCTTTAGTGTCTTGTCTTGAACCAAAAAAAACCCCTCTTTGATTAATATTGCTTAAAATAGTGTCTGGGAAGAAAGAAAAAGCCATTTGAAGACTTGGAGTTTCACTTTTTTTACATGTGCCATTATTCTTTTTAAAATATGGATATAAATGGCTTGTAGAATAAGTTGACAAGAACACCATCACAGATCTGCTCCCCCTTGACCCATTTGATGTACATCATCCTGTCATCATATAAACAAACCTATGATGGGTTCAATTTTAGCAGATCTAGTAGATACCACAGTACAATTTATCACAGAGTTCATGGCTTGTGACAGCTAAGAAAGGCTCTAGACAGCGTTGGTAAAATGCTATTTCTATCAACACAGATAATAATGTATTTCATAAGTTGACAACATTCTCATTGACGGGTTTTAAGGGTTAAATAGTGTTCTGTACAGGAGAACTAAGTAAATGACTAGGGATATGAGGACAAGTCTGCCATAAAAAAGCATTACAGACATTTGTCTGTATCAGATCAGATTTCAAGAGCTCCTACAATCGCAAGAATAGAAGGGACATAGTTATAACTGTAAAATATATGTAAGATTGTATTTAACCTAAGCAAGTGCTAGACCTGACTAAAAAATACAGACCAAACATTTGAAATATTACTCTCTACAAACAGAAATATGATTACCTCATGTACAATAGTATTTAGACTATGGCAAGATTACAAAGACCAAGGCAAATTTCAATGTATTCTTACATTAAGTAGACAAAACAGAACCAGTAAAATAGTCCATTCAGGCTTTATCCAGAGAACGTAAAAGATAAATATATTAGAACTACAGACTCCTGGTGAAACCAAGCTCTGGCCCTAAAACTTAAAGAACTACAGGCTAAAACACATTTAGATTTATGAGATGTAATAACACTCAATTTTCAGTGAATGACTGTACAATCCACCAATGTAATAACTGGTTAACATGGGTTTTACAGAAATGTACAATGTTTTTGGAAATTGCATTCAATTCAATACATTTTGGGGGAGAGGCAATAAAATTCCGTATTGCATTTTACCTTCACTCCTTCCACCATGTATTAGCCACTTTGCAACTGTAAATACAGTAAGTTGTGGGGGGTCGCAGGGCTAAGTCTAAAATTTTAACACGTGCAAAAATCAACAATACATTTATTGCTTTGCTTGTATTGCACTATTCCCCAAAAATTGCAAAAACTTTTTCAAAAACCTTTGGAAATAGCACAGACAGTGCAAAACTACTAACTACTAACCCGATTTTTACTAAATAGCCCCAACCATCCCTGCCACACAACCAATGGCAAAGGCCAGGAACATTTCCCAATTAGGTTTTTTATTCTCTCCCAGTGGTAAGAGAGGGTTCAGAGAAAGTGACAAGGATGTTTGCTCCACCAAAGATTTTTTCTATACTTTTTTCCAATCTTCACATCATTGTGTTCTAGCTTGCAGTTCTGTTACAAAATTAAAAAATATATATATTTGTGACTTTTGATTGAACAACCACTGGAAGTTCTAAATGCAGACTGGGTGAGTGTCCCAATTCAATACATCGGAATTTTTTAGAGGCCACAGTAGGCAAAAAAAAGTAATTGAAATGTAACTATTTTCCTTTATCCGCAAAATAAGCTGCAGAGATAAAGGATTACTATCCCTTCAACATTATGATCTTCCCAGTGAGTTTTTTGCTTGTTATGTTTGGATATATTCTTTGTGAACTATGGCAGAGATTCAAAAAATCCAAATGACGGCAGTTTTACTTCACAAAATAAGCAGGACGGGGCAGCAAGGTTAAGTATTTTACTGCCAAATAAAATTGTTAAAGATAGCGCCATTGTCTAACCCAGAGTTTTGGTCTGAGAAAGACCAACCCTTAAACTGGGGGGAAGGATGATTTCAGGGAAGAATAATCAGAAACACAACATGGGTAGATTTCAAATAATACACTTGAGAACAAATATTATTATACGTATTTATGGATATTTACTGCGTTTGCAAGATTTAAACGACTTTGAGTGCCCAAAGTGTTTTGTGGTTTGTTAAAGTATTGGTAAGAAAACATACAGAATCCAGTGAAAACACAGAATAAACTCTCCCCCTATAGAAATAATATCATTTGAAGCATTAGGGTAAAAAACAGTGAATCAGCTGCTAAAGAATATATAAGAGTATATTATGATCTATGATTGATTAAGA
Organism: Hymenochirus boettgeri; assembly: GCA_019447015.1. Taxonomy (NCBI): domain Eukaryota; kingdom Metazoa; phylum Chordata; class Amphibia; order Anura; family Pipidae; genus Hymenochirus; species Hymenochirus boettgeri. Next base: position 325,090,939 of record CM033469.1, read on the forward strand.
ATAATTGATGATTCAATAATTTTCTAGAAAACGTTAAAAAAATGATCATTATGGTTTGTCTGCTCCTTGTATACCACATACCCTTATGCTGTTCATTTAAAGGGCATGTCCACCCTTTCCAACCACTTTTGATATTTTATAGGTATTGGTCCCCCTGCCCCAAACGCAATAACCTTATATCCAGAAAAAAACCAGATAGTTACTTACCTTCCCTCTTTCCCCCGCCGCACAATCCTGGCCCTCTGCTTGCACAGAACTGGCGGAGGAGAAAGGCAAGGTAAGTAACTATCGGGGGAGTTTCTGGATATAAGGTTATTGTGGTTGGGGCTGGGGGACCAATACCTATAAGATTTAAAAAGGGTTTGGAGCTAGGGGGAGGGAGACCAAATCGAGTGGGTGGGAGAGGGATTGAGAGGGAGGGGGAGAGGGCTGCAGTGCGCATGCTAAACTTCTCCCGGAGGGGAGACAGGAGGCAGAGTCCTATATGGACTCTGCTATTCTCCTGGTGGCCACTTTTTTGGGCTTTGGGGGTGATTCCAGGAGAACCATTTGGAGCTGGGATGTAAGGTAAGGATTATATTACACTACAGAGTGGGGCCAGTAGTGGGGGAGATTATAGTTTTGGGGGTGGACATGCCCTTTAAATAATTCGAAACAGTGAAATTATGCTGTTCCTTTTAATAATTACAAACAGTGAAATGAATACAATCTTTTTCTGTATTACAGTTTGAAGTTGTGCTCAGAGACCTGCTGTACCAGAAATAAAACCTTTGGGATTCTCAAGATGAACACATATTATACAAACAAAAAGGCTACAAGGGGGCTCAAAATATTAAATAACAGATTACACTGTACCTGGAACTGCACAGTACACTGCTCCTGCCAAAGTTAAATTAGATGTTACTTATTTAGAGCAATTTAAACTTAGAAGGAAAGTAAAGAAAAACAATTCTCTGTTATTACCTGTGACTTGAGGTTTTATTTTTTTTTATTATTCTGTACATTTAAAATGTACATTTTTGTTATATTAAAAAACTAAACACCAGAAAAACAAGCTACACCACATTTGTAAACCGGCAACAATAGAAAAGAGACCCTACAGGCTAAACTAAATCTATGTTCACAGCTACTGATCTAAATTGGTATGTACAAGGAAAAAAGAGAGAATTGATATAGTACTTTAAAGGGCATGTCCACCCCCAAATCTAAAATTTGCCCCAGTGCTGGCCCCACTGTGTAGTTTTAAAAAATCCTTACCTTAAATCCCTGCTCCTTATGGTTCTCCTGCAGTCCATGTCCACAGTCCAGGAAACTGAAGAGTAGTGGCTATCTTCCTGTCCAAAGTTCTCTGCCTCCAGTATTGCCTCTGGGAGGAATGCTGAAATCCCATCTGGCTGCCCTTCTACCTAGCATGAAACCCTTTTAATTTAATGTTCCCCTGGCTTGCCCCCCCCAACTGCCATGTTAATACTAAAGAAAAAAGTTTCCAATTCATACTTACAGCCCTTTGCTGCGGCTATCTTCTCAGCCAGCAGCCGCGTCTGTGATTGGCTGACCAGCAGCCAATAACAGACACAGCTGCCAGTCCGGCCCTTCTCTGCTGTTTCCGGTTAGCAGAGAGGGGGAGAAGATAGCTACGAGTTTGAAGGGGTGGAAGCAGTAAGTTTTTTCGCCACATTACTTACCTGTCCAAAACCCTCAATAAGAGATGAACGAGACTGGTGATTTTTGTTCTGCCAGCAGTTCTGTGAGGTTTTTTATTTCTTCAATTTTTAGAAATTTGGATTTTTGGAAAGTTCAACTTTCGTAATTTCCAAAAATCCGGATCTGCGGAATTTTAAAACTTGCCGTTTCCGAACAGGTTTATTTCAAAACCAGGACTCATCTTTACCAGCAAAGTATTGAACAAGTAAGTTAATGTAAGATTTAAAACATCACTGTATCGCAGTCAGTTTAGCTGCATGGCATGCATTGGGATATGACCATGATGCTTTTCCGCAACTAGTTAGTATAAAATATATCTAAAATGTTTATTGCGTCAGGTGCCCTGCAAAACCTAAGCTAACTCAACAGTACATTGAGTAGGGTGGGGATCACACTGACTATTACAACATGAATTATTATTGCATCTCCCAGTAAGTGATCGTCTATCTTAGGACAAGACCAGTTTCTGGGTCTCCTAATACTAAACAATTGACCCTTGGTAAAGAAGTGAAGCAAAAAAATGCAACAGATGGAGATAGAAGATCCATCTAGACCTCATCACTGAAGCGCAGTAGCACTGTGTATTTTATACAGCTTACCCACAAGGCTTCATTTTAGTCACGTGTGGTAAAATGGATCCAGCTGAAATGCTATTTTTTTTTTTACTGCTAATTTTCCTGCTATTGAAAAAACAATTGCCATATCTAGAGTCTATATACAAACTGATTCTTTGGACACACTATTGTGTTATGCTGGCCATACACTTCCTTAATAGACCAGTATGTCTGTGCCTGTTTTATGCCTTGTCCTGAACCTGCTATTTAATTAATTTTAGGACTGACAGAAAGTGAAGGTGTTTGAACCCTACAATGTCTATTAGATGTAAAAAAGCTAAACTTTGGGAAATTAGATCTATTCATTTTATTGGCATATAAAGTAAAGATTTTTGTGTGATTCTAGTAACAGTAGGCAACTCACATATATGCTCACTTGATTGGGGATCAGTCATTCGTATGACCATACACGCCACACTCATTATTGTCTCCCTGTACTTAACCTTAACCTATAACTGCCCGTCAGGAAAGTCTGATCCCAAGGCTGACAGTGGTGGTATATCTGTGTTATGATTGGTTGTTTTTAAGGCGTACACATGGTCGATAATCTGCAAAGCCAGTCAGATAAAAAAAGTATTTGACTATTATTGGATATATGTATGGCCAACTTTGGTTATATTAATGGCAAAAGGGAAAATATATTGAAAATATTGCATTTCTATACGTAGAAGCTACTAGATCTAAGGGTGGAAGACAGAATAATTGAAGCTTAAAAGATAAACCCCAATAGACAAACAAACTAAAAAATAAAACATAGAAATATTCTGAATGAAAAGTAACCATTCGCTTGCATATCTAAAATTGCCAAGATGTAAACTCCATGATTCCTTTTCATCATGTTAGCTGGGGTATGGGAAGAAGAGATAAAATTCTTTGCAAGCAGAAAGGATTCATGTGACACTGTTCCTTTTAGTTTGTATGACAACTTTAAGTGGTACATAAGCACAAGTAAGCAGCTCTTCAGTATCTTGGAAAAGATGCTTAACCCTAGGTCAACAACATGCTGAAAACAAACTGAAAACTCATTTTTTCAACCCTTTGCCTCACTGGGAGTTTGTAGTCTGAAATGCCTCCAACACTGTGTATGTTTTATACAAGTCTCAGGAAATGGACTATTAAAGATAATAAAGAACAAACAGTCAAGAGAATTTGTTAAAGAGCCAGTAATAAAGGGGAATGGGTGGCACATTGGCCAGGCTCAGATTCAATATAATCTTGTGTGCTAAATAAGATCATTTAGGGGCATGGAAGACAAAAAGTATCCCACAAGTTTTATAAAGCCTTTCTTTAATACACATTCCGTTTCAGTGAAGTTTACCTTACCAGTGGTAAGGGGGAGGCTTAGGAAAATATTTTATATACTCTATAATGGTGCTTAAGAAATCATCACAATAAAAGAAATAAACATTAGTTAGACTTTTAATGCCTCTCAATAGGTGGCAGTATCTCTCTTTACGACACAGTAAATAATAAAAAAATCAGTTCACCTGGAATGATAAAACATTGATATTGTTCAAAATTGTAATGTTTTTAAACTTTCTTTTAAACTAAGAAGCCCAGGATTACATTTTCGAATGAAAGGATGCATGCCTTTGAAGCACAAAGCTGACAGCAATAAGAGCATATGAGTCATTCACCTTCTTAATGATTGCACAGAATTTAAATCAAATTAAAAGTACATACTAAGCACTTTTGGCTTACATCAGACCTCAGTGGAAAATTAAGCCCTTATGTTCTCTGCTGTCGTTACATTTGTTAAGAATTTGATCAAAATGTGGAAGGAGTTAGTTGCAGATTTAGAGTTTAGATAGATTAAATACTCCCTTGAATCATGTCACCCTTGACAGGAATATTTATGAAGACTGATTTATTAGCTGATTTTGAGCTGTAAAATGCATTGAATTCCGTGTCCTTGAAACCCTTGGTGTATTACATTTTGTTCTTGTATATACAGGGCTTTGCATGCAGGTGAAGATATTTAGACATTTTATGACAATTACAGAACACAGTTATGTTGGCCATTCATTTGTTAGATATTAGAAATATTAAATGTTTGAATGTGACTTTACCTTGCTGCATTTCCGGGCCCCTGCAATTGATTGTGGGCAAAATGATCAGTAGGAAAATTTGTAGTTTGTGGCCAAATAGATCCTCATCCTTTATTGCTGTGGGTTTTCTATCAGCATATATATACATTATACATTAATACTCACACAGGATACAATCTGCAGGTTGTTTGCTAAATGTTATTGCAATTGTAAGAAGATAAAAAGGGGTGTGTCGTGTTTTAATAGGGACCAATGATTATACAATTTTAATATACACCTTTCTCATCACAAAATCTATAGACATTTCAAGGCTTAACACACATTGCTACAAAGCTACAGCAACCATTTGACATTTATAATTTTTATATTTTTTAAAATAATTTTCATCATGCAACATTTTGCCTATGCTGGTAATTTGCAGCAACCAATCAAGTTATCACGTTTCCTAACTAAGCAAGTATATTTCCATAGTAAAACAATGTATCATAGCAAGTGATCCACTCACTCCAAGATATTTTCAATGAAAGCATCAAAATAATCAATTAAATGATTTAATCCAATGATCAACCATAACATTCCATTTAGATATGCTTGTGTTATCGTTATAGATTAGTTCATTTCTGTGCTGAGGTCATCATTTGTTTTATTACTAACCATTGGTGAAATGAATTAAATGATTAAATATATTCCATAATTATCCACTTTAAACTCATTACTTAGCTCAATGCTACAAGACACATTTTATACAAGGTACATAAACAGTAAAATTATTATTATATGGCCAATAAGATATTATTTAGGATAAATTTACAAAATGTTAACTGGATTTAGAACTCCTATCATTTCATCTCATTTATTCTATCCATTCTATTTTTTACACTTTAATTAGTAGGGCTTTGTTTGCTTGATCAGTCTGTACTGAAAGTCCAAAACTCTCCCACATTTTGATTTGATTCACTTAATTCCTCTCTATGATACATAAGTTAATATATAACAGAGACAATAATTTATCCAGATCTAAGGGCTGTGTTAGATGATTCAAGCAGTTCAGCACAGAGGGAGCAGAAAGTTGAAAATAACTTTTATTTGTGATGGTAAGCCCATTAATTCCAATGGTAGTTGCTGTCATATGCAAACATCAATACACAAGGAAGTGGAAAGACAGGTGACCTAAGCTACCATTCAAGCAAAAGGACTTACAGTACAGCAGCAGTGTGAGTAAAAGCACTTCTCAGTTACTTAGCTACTGTTGTGCTGAACCACTTCCATTGAGTTGGCTCACACTAAACTCTTGAAGACAGTTAAAGGGTAGCTATAGTCAAAAACAAATTTTGATCAATAATCAAAAAAAAGTTTGTTTTTTTATCCCCCAACCTGACACGAGTACACACACCAACTGACCTAAACATTCATTCATGTGACAGACATAGTTAAAGGGTAAGTAAAAAACAACAATGTCCTCATCATTTATATACCCTGTTGTTGGGTGGTTTCCAATATTTTTTTGGACAGAATGGCAAACTTAGTAGAGGCAAATTGTGTACTTTGATTAAACATAAATGAAAAATATTTAGTATTTAGTAAGTAATGCTAAAAATGTATAATGGATAAACCCTGGTAAACACAAAATACATTTTTTTTGTTTAAAGTCTCTTTAAATGGACACTATACTGTAAACAATTATTTTGCCTCATCTTAATCTATAATTGATATAATGTAAGTAGCACTTATTCTGATTTGCGTGTGTTGCTGCATGCCTTCAATCCAGCAACATTTTGTTTAGGAGCAGTATCCCCCCTCCCTCTTTTTACAACTCCTCTTCCATCCGACCTGCCTTTTTCCCACAACCAACTGTCAAGCCTGCACACAGGATACAGCATTCAACTGTCAAAACTCTGTCACTATTCCAGCTACAGTAAAACTCTACAGAAGAATATTGAGAGCAGGGAACTTGATTGACAGCTGAAATATAAGAAGTTTTAGATGGATATCTAAGAAATAGGGGGCAGATCAAAAAAAAATTGATACAGTGGGGGTTGGGGAAATTATAGTTTCCAGTTATGGTCAATTTAAAAAACCTACTTTTCAGTTAGATGCCGTTTAAATAATCTTTTATACTTGAGGTCTTATTGAACACATAAAAGAGCCAGACAGCCAACAAAACTTATCAAGAGCAGTTGGAACTAGAAAGGGAAAGTTTAAGAATAAACTTTGAATTTGGCTTGAAAGGCGAATTTTAGAAGGGAATATGTGTGTTTGTGCTGCAGATTTAAAACTCAATAATGGTCAGACATAGTTAAAGGGTAAGTAAAAAACAACAATGTCCTCATCATTACCATTATTGAGTTTTAAAATCTGCAGCACAAACACACATATTCCCTTCTAAAATTCAGCCTTTCAAGCCAAATTCAAAGTTTATTCTTAAACTTTCCCTTTCTAGTTCCAACTGCTCTTGATAAGTTTTGTTGGCTGTCTGGCTCTTTTATGTGTTAACAATAAGACCTCAAAGTATAAAAAGATTATTTAAATATATACCCTGTTGTTGGGTGGTTCCAATATTTTTTTGGACAGAATGGCCAAACTTAGTAGAGGCAAATTGTGTACTTTGATTAAACATAAATGAAAATATTTAGTATTTAGTAAGTAATGCTAAAAATGTATAATGGATAAACCCTGGTAAACACAAAATACATTTTTTTTGTTTAAAGTCTCTTTAAATGGACACTATACTGTAAACAATTATTTTGCCTCATCTTAATCTATAATTGATATAATGTAAGTAGCACTTATTCTGATTTGCGTGTGTTGCTGCATGCCTTCAATCCAGCAACATTTTGTTTAGGAGCAGTATCCCCCCTCCCTCTTTTTACAACTCCTCTTCCATCCGACCTGCCTTTTTCCCACAACCAACTGTCAAGCCTGCACACAGGATACAGCATTCAACTGTCAAAACTCTGTCACTATTCCAGCTACAGTAAAACTCTACAGAAGAATATTGAGAGCAGGGAACTTGATTGACAGCTGAAATATAAGAAGTTTTAGATGGATATCTAAGAAATAGGGGGCAGATCAAAAAAAAATTGATACAGTGGGGGTTGGGGAAATTATAGTTTCCAGTTATGGTCAATTTAAATAACCTACTTTTCCAGTATAGATGCGTTTTTTTTTTTTTTTTTTTACAATTGCTGACTACCCCTACAAAGGAAGACTATAACCATGTGCTTCTGAGTGCAGAAACACATACCTATAGGTAGAGTTGGCAATGGGGCGGTGCCAGGTGTATTTTGCTTTAGGTGTTTTCCCCCCTTGCAGCGCCAACGGCTCCTGTCTCTTTTGTAATGGTTAATACTCAAGATTAAGTCACAAGCATTTTATTGTCAAATGTCAGGGTTTAAATGCTCACATTCTGTACCATACCTATTGCTATCACCAGATCTTCACTTCATCCTACACACTATTCACAAATGATTTCACATTAGTGTCTTAGGGAAAGATTGAAAGTAAAAGCCAGAAATTCTCCTTCAAAAACTTAAATTGTAGATACCACCTGTTCTTTTCTTTACTTTATTTAAACGGCATCTATACTGAAAAGTAGGTTATTTTAAATTGACCATAACTGGAAACTATAATTCTTCCCAACCACCACTGTATCAATTTTTTTTTGATCTGCCCCCTATTTCTTTAGATATCCAATCTAAAACTTCTTATATTTCAGCTGTCAATCAAGTTCCCTGCTCTCAAAAACTATTCTTCTGTGAGTAGTTTTACTGTAGCTGGAATAGTGACAGAGTTTTGACAGTTGGAATGCTGTATCCTGTGTGCAGGCTTGACAGTTGGTTTGTGGGAAAAAAGGCAGGTCGGATGGAAGAGGGAGTTGTTAAAAGAGGGAGGGGGGATACTGCTCCTAAACAAAATGTATGCTGGATTGAAGGCATGCAGCAACACACGCAAATCAGAATAAGTGCTACTTACATGTATTCAATTATAGATTAAGATGAGGCAAAATAATTGTTACAGTATAGTGTCCATTTAAAGAGACTTTTAAACAAACAAAATGTATTTTGTGTTTACCAGGGTTTATCCATGTATACATTTTTAGCATTACTTACTAAATACTAAATATTTTTCATTTATGTTTAATCAAAGTACACAATTTGCCTCTACTAAGTTTTGCCATTCTGTCCAAAAAAAATATTGGAAACCACCCAACAGACAGGGTATAACGAATTCTACTCTTCTTGGTTCTTCTTGTAACTGAATCGGAATGAAACATTGCATCCGTCTCTGGATCACACCACTTTTTTAGGCCTTCTTACATCATATTTTTTCTTGCATATTTCTGCATTACATATTTCTCTTTTTATAACATAGTTACTATGCATAAGCAAATATTTGCAATTTATTTTGATTTTTTTTTCTCCTTTTTTTCCAATGGGTTTTTGTAAATCTGGTGCAATGATTCCAGGGAGCTATCCAACAGCTCTTAAAAAGGGGGTCAGGGCCAATGACCAAGCAGAATTTTAGCAAGTACAGTTTTTGATACTAGGCATTTACTAGTATTTACAAAACAGCAAATTAAGGCTAATTGTATTATTTATGTGTAACACACACCAACAAGATATTTTACAAGCAGAGAAGGTTTTGTAGGATTAAGAACAAAATCTGGTAAATCAGGTACTAGGTAATAAATCGGAACTAGTGTTTAGATAAGCTGTAATGTTGGTTCTAGAACATTTCTTTATTAATAAGGCTTTGCAAGAGGCTAAGATGATGTTTTCAGATAATTTAATGCTATTATTAATTGGGCAGTAAGGGCTCGTTCACGCCATGCATGATTTATCGCGTATTTCAGAATTTGCCTTAATGCATACATTAGTAAAAATCGCTAAATACGCCAATATAAGGTTTCACACTAAAGCGTTTTCATGCTTTGCGTTGCATAGCGATTTTGTAACGCAATGCTTGCAGCAGTTTATTGCGTTATTGCACTCAATGAAAGTCTATGGAGGATCAAAATCGCCAATGAAAAAATGCGGTGATAGTGATTTACTCCATTCTTACTCACGAATACTCTGGGATCTTGCTGATGTCATTTCCTGTGTCATGGAGGACACTACAGCATGCATGGCCAGAAAAAGAACAGGTTGTTTCTCCAATGAGGACCTGATTGTTCTTGTACAAGGTCACCCACAATTGTGGAACAAAGGTCATAAACATAAGGACAGCAAGGTCAACAATGCAGTGTGGGAGGATATCACTGAACACCTGCATACTGACTGGGAGGAAGCAAGTCACAGCACAAGGTACACTAGAGGTATGAAATATTGATGGATAGTTGGATGGAAGTTTATATATGCTTTTTTATGTGACTAAATGTGATTGATGTTTTGTATGAGTGAAACAATCTTGCAGTTTATCACAATCAGATGATGTGTGATTGACTGGGTTTTGGCCTAGGTACATTGGTTACTGGGACACCAAATATGAAGAAAAAACAAACACACAAGTGTTTCTCACACTAAATGTTTTATCAAAACAGTTCATAAACATATCACAAAAATAAAGCAACCTTTTTTTTATACACAAAATGTCAAACTGGTGCTTTAATGCTTTTTTTTTACAAATTCATGGGCAAATTTTTCTCTTACATTTAAAGCACTGAAATTGCCTCTTCAGACACAACACTGTATAGTAGGTAGAGGGTCCTCAAGGTCTTCTGTAGAGCTGACACCCTCCCACTCATGAACATAGTTATGCAACAAACATGCTGCCTTTACCACTGTCACCACATTCTCTGGGGCCATCTTTATTTCCCTATGCAGAATTCTCCATTTGTTGGCAAGGATATCAAAAGTACATTCAACCACTCTCCTCACTGTGCTCAGACTGTAGTTGAAGATCCTTTTTGCATGAGAAAGAGACCTTGGGAGAAAGGCCTCATCACATGCTCAGACAAAGCAAAGGACTCGTCACCAGCAAATACATGTGTGTAGGATGGATCATCAGTGCCTGGCCATGGGTGGGAATGTCCAGTCTGTTCATAGACAGTCTCTTCCCAAATCTACTCCTTTGGAAGATACTGGCATCATTGGCCCTGCCCTAAGCCCCAATATCTTTATAAGTAAACTTATAATCTGCATCCATGGCATCTGCCATTAGAACAACAGATAATTTTTAAAAATAATTATAATATTTTCTGCTACTGCAAGGTAGCATTAAAAGTTGGACATGTTTGCCATCCAATGCACCAGTGCAGTTGGGGAAGTTGTGCCTGCTAAAAAATATATGGCTTATTTCTTCCCATCTTTGCTGACAAGGAAACAGCATGTATGTAGGCCTCAGCTCCTTCCAGATCCGCTTGCAGGTGGTCAAAACTATTTTTTGAATGGTGGATTTCACCAGGGAAAATTCATAGTGCAGAATATTTGTGTCCACTTGCTAAAAGTCTGTTGGGGCAAAAAAAGTATAAATATTGCTTATTTTTTACAGTGCAAGAAGTAAAAAAAAGATGGCAATCAGTGCGTGATAATATTCAGAAAGGACTAAGAATGGAGGAGAAAGAGTGCCGAAGTGGCTCAGGCTCAACGCAAAGAAAACCCAATAAACATACAAGTATGTTAGGCTTTCTATGTAGATCAATGATTCCTGGATTGTGAGTACATATACAGTTGTCTTTGCACATACTTTGTTATGTTCTAAACATGTGTCTTTACAAGTGTCATATATTTATAGATACTCCTTTCTCTATTGAAAAGGAGCAAGGAGTATCACCTGCAGAAAATGTTCCAACTTGTTCCCCAGACCTCTCACATCTTGATGACATTGATGTGACTCAGCCATGAACACCTCTCACCAGTTTAGAAAGAAGGTGTCCCCAGAAGTCTTTGGTTCACCCCAAAGCCAAAAAAACTGTGAAAAAAAGAAGGGATGAGGATGAGCACATGAATAACCAATTAGATGCCATTGTTGATACCATTGCTAGTAAAAAGGGAAAAAGTCCAGTTCATCTACTTGTCAATGGCCTTGTACCACTGATCAGTCAGGTTTCGCCCAACAAAATTTGTGCCCTTCAGCAATCCAAAAATGTATACGATCATCCATACCAGCTAAAATGCCACAAACTCCACCTTCCAGCTTCCCACCTGCCCCACAGTCCATCTACCAACCTGGGCCACCTTCCAGCTTCCCACCTGCCCCACAGTCCATCTACCAACCTGGGCCACCTTCCAGCTTCCCACCTGCCCCACAGTCCATCTACCAACCTGAGCCACCTTCCAGCTTCCCACCTGCCCCACAGACTACATACCCATCTGGGTCACCTTACAATAACCCACCTGTCCCACAGTGCAGCTACCTGTCTGGCCCACCATACAACTACCCACCTACTCCATACGCCTATCACAAGGTAAAATCTCATTCTATGCTTAAAAACACCATAAAACACCAAACAATCCTCCAGCCCAGCATCCCACATACACTCAATTACAACCACCAAGCAACGGAAGTTATGAATCTATCATGTCTTCACCATCATAGTGCATGTCAGACTTGCTATACATGTTCTGGGTGCTTGCATCCTGGTCATGATCCCATCGAAGGTAAAGAATGCTGATTAGGGGGTAATTGCCTTCTGATCATTGTTCCTGACAACTCTGGCTCCATGTTGTGCAGGTTGTGCAGGTTCAGTTTCTTCTGTACTCCATGTTGTAATCCATCTACCCTGTGCTGTTTTATTATGTGCAGTCATATACAGCAAATGTGTTTTTGTTCGATTGTATATACCTCAGGGTAACTATTAACCGCTCTGCTGGGGATATAGGTTTTTGCAGCTGTGTATCCTGCAATGTCAGTCCAGTCTTCAACAGCTGCAACAGTGGATTAAAACCGAGAAAAACATGTGAAAAAAAAGAGGGAATTTATATTTATATACAATTTATTGTGTACCTATGCAGCTGGGATGGAAATTGTTTCGGACAAATTGTCCTTAAAGTTATATCTGTTGTATTCAATTAGATTAACTGGACTTGAAGTTTAGTTCTTGAAGACGTTTCGCTAGTCATCCGACTGGCTTTCTCAATTCATTCTGATCCAGTTGATCTAATTGAATACAACAGATATACCATGACCTGGATGAATGAGAAACTTCACAAGCATGTCCTTAAAGTTGTTTTATTGGACTCGTCCTTATTTTTACTTGTGTGGACTATGTCACCGTTATTTTTACATATTTTGGACACATTGTCCTTGTTTTAATATTTTTTTAAAAAATTAGGACAAATTGCCCTTGTTTTGAAATGTGAATTGTTTTTGCATAATATATATTTTATTAATATTTACCGTATTAAAACTGCATCAAAATAAAAAAAAATAATATTTCTTTAAGGGCAAACTGGTGTTTCTCTACTGTAGCCAATAAAACACACACAAACACACACATACTAGTTGTGGACATAATGTATTACAAGATCTTACCTCTCTATTGACATCCTTATGTATGAGAAGAACTTCTCTGGATGTTGTCTAAGATCATCATACAGCACCCAAAACTGTCCTTTCCCTTCTCATTCTTCCATCAGTGGATGGACCTAATAAAGTCTGTTCTGCCGGTTTTCACGCTGGCGATGCAGCATAGCTGCAATGATTATATAAGCTACACAAGCTTCTGTTATCATTACTGCAAAAATATACATCAAATATCCTAAATATCGCTCAAAAAATAAACAAGCTCTCTCCATGCCAATTCCTGCTTCCTTTCTCTCCAACAGCTCCTGAAAGGTGGTACGACCAGGAAATGACATCACAAATGATCTGTTTTTACTCTAATCTAAAAAATGCAAAACAAACCCCGCAAAAAACGCATAAAAACGCTAATGCTACACATTGAAATGCATTGCTAAAACTCATGAAATCGCTATGCGATTTTATGTTGAGTTGTTTTGCGTTTTCTTCTGCTGTAGTGTGAACGTAACCTAATGCACTTATTTTGAAAAATGTGCAATGGAAAATACACAAATATAGCAGTCATGTGTACAAATCCACCTTAGGCCTCATGGACTTTGCATGTTCTCCCTGTACAGTTTATGTGGGTACCATGTATAGTTTCCAAGCAACTTGTAAAACTTGTGTTGTGCATTTTACTAGCTTGATGAAGCTATATAACTCTAAAGGCATTTTTATATGTGCAAACATAGAACATGGGTTGAATATATAACATATTGTGGTAATTATCCCAATAATAGGTGGTAAAATCTGTATTAAAACAAATTATTTCATTAATTAAGCTGTTTATAATAAGAGATACATGATATCCAAACATCTGTTCCCAGCCATGGAACATAACATTAAAGACATAGAAGCACTCTGTCATTGCTTTATAACTGTTAGACATATAAGAGTAATGTTTTTGCTAATATATTGTGACTTATATGTCACTTAAATTACCAGATAGAGTGCCATTAACAAATCTATATGAGTTCCTGTTTGGTAAGACCATTTCTAAAACTTTAGCTTGTTTCCTTCTGGTTACACACCAGTATGCCAATAAGGTACTGGCATGAAGAGAGATGTGGCCCCTTGCTGGATCTGGGTGAGTGATAATAGAAGTGGGGCAATGGTTTGACTGTTTGTAGGAAGTGATGGGTGTTGAGAGAAAGTTGCAAACCGAGCATTAGGGCAGAGACTATGGCTTTACTCTAGATACATTTTTTTTAGGATTTTCGCTTTGTTCTACTGGTATAGAAACTTACAGAGTTCAACTAGAAAAGCAGTAATAACAACATAAAACTGTAACTGTCATTTCTATGAAAGATTAAAGATAAAAAGTTAGTTTAGGGTCTTTTATCAAGTACTGTAAATAGAACATAGCAGGTCATTTAAGTATTTCCTCTTCTGCTTGAAAATCACCAAACACATTCATGCGCAGATTCCCTCTTAACAAAGGAAATGACAAGAGAACTCTAGATAGGTCTGTGTTGAACACTTTATCGTATCTTCTCTACTGAGAGAAAAATCCCAGCAAATCTCCATTGCTCTGTTCATCCTCAGGTTCTCACTCAGCACGCATCAAGAGCAGATGGTATGAGGATGGTATAGATAACACCATATGCACATTTCTTACGGTTTACATTAAATTCTAGGCATTTAAAAGATAGTAAAACAGTTATGTACTAGACTCAATCTAAAGACTTCTATTTGTAGGTTGTCAGTAAGGTTTTTAACAGGATATAAACATTAAAAGCAATAGAGGTTTACGGTAGATTTTTACCGCTTGTAATAGCCAAAAACATTTTACATTTCTGCCTATTTCCAAATATAGACAGTAATCTTTTAAATATATAATTGACAAGCCTTGCCTAGTCAATGAATAACAGTGTGTTACACGAAGCTTCAACATACAACAATATAGGGCTTCATATGTGCAGTTAACCAGATGACTAAATTAAAGGGCATTTACCTAGATTTACAAGATTTGTTATCATGGTTATTTGGTGAGTGATTACTGTAAACAGAATTTACAAGACCTGTAGCTTTAAACTATCGATCAAACAGAACTGTGAACTGTCAGTGTTTCGCTAACTGTTCAGTCTCTGAAACCTGACATTTATGGTACACTGATTGGCCTCTGTCAGAAGTAGCAGTTATAAATTCTCTTTGTGTTAACAGCCTTCAGGCAGGCAGTAGGAAGACGGCTTGACAATTGTTTGACCCAATGCCCTTATTAAAGTACGTAAATCAGGAGTTCAACTATTATGCTAGAAACTACACAGACACAACTGTGAGTCACACACTACCACAAGCTTAACAATGACAGCAAATATATACAGTAGGTAAAAATCAAGCAGGGAGAGCAGTAATACAATTCATATATAAAGCTGGATACACAAATGAACAAGAAAAGGACGATTTAGGAATCACCACTTTCTCAGAACAAGTGTTCTTGAGGCTACCGAATGTTTGCCATCGGCATCATTTAATTTTACAGCTTCTGTCTGTCATTTTCCAGAGATTGGTACCATGTGTACCCAGCTTTAAAATAATGCTCTAATTACCCAGCTCCAAATAATCCAGCTGAGAGGCAAGGAACACGACATCCTGCAGATTGGATGTTTTTACTATTTTTATCCAGCAGGTGTGGAGAAACTTGTTTAGAAAGTTTTTTCCTAGCACACCCTTTCATTCAACCGGGTATAAAATAGCATTAAAATGAAGAACACAAATAACACATACATCATGAACAACACTATAAACATGCCAACATGTTTCTTCACTGCCAACAGGGTTACTTCATTTTATTCATCAGGTTCCGTTTAAACAACCAATCAATCACAGTTCCTCCCTGTGATTTGCTTTGATTTGTTAATTTGCTACTTAATGCTGGCCATACACTATTATAATGATACATATATATCTATTGTCTAAAAGTGGATAGCCAGCATTTGCTACTTATGCTACTTAAGACGTTAGATATCAACCTAATGTCTAAAGTTGGCCATACACTAACTCTACATTACACCGATAAGACATTCAATCCAAGATGAATGTTAAATCCATTGCAATGTCAAGTGGAGTAACAGTTTTACCTGCCAACAATTTTCATGACATTTCCATTCTGGATCATGTGTACGATTATAATATCAATTGAATTTAAGAAGGTTAGATTGTAGTGTATGGCCAGCATTAGTAGTGCTTTCTCCTCATAGAGGTTCTTACCCTCTGATGTTTCTGCAAAGTTCCCTGTCTGACCCATTGTTCTCACCTGCCCTTTCCCATTCCCTCT
This sequence comes from Hymenochirus boettgeri, assembly GCA_019447015.1. Classification (NCBI taxonomy): domain Eukaryota; kingdom Metazoa; phylum Chordata; class Amphibia; order Anura; family Pipidae; genus Hymenochirus; species Hymenochirus boettgeri. Next base: position 325,107,081 of record CM033469.1, read on the forward strand.
ATAGAAATCTCAGCCCTTGTGTTTTAGATTGTAGCAGGTTGCCCAGTTCTTTTGCCTAATAAACAAGGATACAGTCTGTAGGAAGGTATAGCCTAGAAAAAACACTATGTATGTGTGCCTATGAAAAATACAATTCTATAAGGTGTATTGAGCAGGATTATCCATTAAGTCAACCTAGGCAGCTACCTAGGGCCCATTAAACACCAGGGGCCCACTATAGTACTACAGCCATATAATACAAGAACAAGAGGGGCTCAAATATCAGCTCTGCCCAGGGTTCAATTTTTTCTTAATCCATCTCTGGATGTATAGGATCATTTAAGTAGAATTCTAATAATAAAATGTGCAAGTCAGGACACAGCTTTGGAATGAATGTTTCAGAAAGATAGGATTGGTATAAAGCAATAGAAATACTACCTTTTCCTTTAAATTCTGTATTGGTAACCTTTAAAATCAATTGTTGCACTGCGGATTAATTTAAAAAATCATAAAAGTCAGATGATAAATACGTCCTACACTTGAAATCAGTAATATAATAACTATAGAAGCATTATAGAGAACTGTTTATATTCAATCATTTAAACCTCAATTCTCATATAAGGACGAAAAGAGCCAATATGTGGACTGCAACAAAACACCAAACACTGGTAAATAGTAGGGCAATGTCTTTTATTAAGTTACATGTTCATACAAGCTAAGAAAGCTTGTTAATACTTATCTCACCTTCCGTTTTTGGGGCCCCGATGTACTCCATTTTCTTTGTATTGATGTTTCATATAAGGACCAAACACACATTTTAATTAATAACATCATTTTAAACTAAAAATGTATGTAGAATATTGTAATCGAGCTGTTAGGCTTTATGTAGATAATTATCCATCTAATTGCTGGCTATTTACAAAATGGATTTGCATTTCGTATGACACATTTAGAGATTAATCAATAAAGTGTGATTACTTTAACAGATTGATTAGGGATGATTTCATTAGCGCAGATAGATCAGATAAAAAGATGTGAAAACAAATTTCTATGATTTCCACCTAATCATGATGTGTATTCTTTTTAACAAGAGATTTTAAGATAAAAATACCCCATGTTTGCAACAACATGAAGATATGAAGCCCAGTACAGAAATAATATATAGATGTCTTGCCCAACTTTAAATAAACAGCTGTCTAATGAGAAGCGACACGTAGCCATGTAAGGGTACGCAGGACCCTTGCACTGCAATAATAAAATATGCTACAAACTACAGCAGGAGATTAAACATGTACCAATCTATGGGTCCCCAGTCAAAGCTACTTGGGCTAGTACTTGGACTTATACTAATCCTGAAAAAAGGAGATTCTCTCTTTCTTCTTAAATACAAACTTTGCAACACATGTACATTTTTAATGAAACCTTCTTTGCATAATTTATTTCCTTAAAAATGTAAAAGTGAAGCTTGCCATACATAAAACCTAGCAGATCCCATTGTATCTAGATAAGATTTTGCCACTCTCTGCCCTTATATGCCTCCAAGACAACCAATCCTATATAGGTGGTATAAGCAGGTGAGTCATATGTTTATGTCCGAATTGTGGCAAAGAAGCAACAGGCTGCCATGTAATCTGCAACAAAAATAGAATGTGTTTGGCCAGCTTCAGCCACTGAAAGACCAGATGTGTCTCACCAGTCGGCCAGGCCAAACCATCATGTTCACCACTTGTCGATTATGTTCAGTGTGAATGATCATGTGATCCATAGAAAGCCACACGATTTTCTGTCATGTCCGATTGGTCTTTTGTTCAATCTGACCAAATTCCGAAAACATCGGTCGATTGGCCTTACGCTGATGGGATCCCCAAATTGCAAAGCATGCTTATATGATAAGATCTTGACAATATAATGGTGTTAGTAATTAGTATTTATATAGAATGAATTGCCCATTCAGATATAGCTAGCTTGTTTATATCCTAGGGAGGCTCACAATTACACACTGCACTGCAAAGTTTTTCAGTGGATATTGCTTCTGTCACTCAATTGCCAGGTCCCTTGTCATTTCCCCTGCAACAATCAAATATGTTCTTTGTGATTATTTTAACATCACCAACAATATTTAGATCTGCTCCCCCCAAAAATGAGTGTTTCTCACAATTTATCTCCCCAGAGGTCTTTTGGCACCTACTGTAAATGAATGTGGAGAGTTCTTAAGATTGCTTTGCCCTGAAAATTGTATTTACTGAGGCTTTACGTTTTGCAACTGACATTAAAAAAGGTTTTGACAATAAACAATAAGACTAGTTTCTCAGCAGGCGTAAAATAAAATGGCAAAAATCAGCCACAAAAGTCGGTGCAATCTGAGTGCTATGTGCTATTTTGATATCCTCTAAAATTCATTTTCCAGTTTGGAATTTTTGTCAGACACCGAAAAATTCTGGTGCAAAACTGTAGCAATTTTGCACAAATTTTAGCAAATGTGTCTCTCAGCGAATAACCCCAAATGTGCGTCCATGGATATCTTAAAGGATCGATTGAATACTGAGGCTGTAGGACATTTTGCACATATATAAGAGCTATCCAGGCAAAAAACATCACACTGCAATTTAATCTGAAGGCAGTAAGCCAACGTCAAAGCAAATAAATATTCTATTTGGTTGTAAAACAGTTCCAGTTTGACATACTTTATATTTCTAATGCATTTAGTTCCATTTTAAAAACTACAAACTTTCCCAGTTAACTTAAATTGTTTTTCCTTCTTAAACTTCCGGATTTTTTCTCCTCGGCAATGTAAGTTAGCAGTGAACGCATTCCTACAGTCTAGTCCTATAAAACCATGATGTTAAACAGAAGGGGGCAAACCATGTGCAAATAGATTCATTTATCTCTTGGGGATAAAGACTCATTAATAATTGAGATAATGTTTTCCTACACGTTCGAATTAAATGTGCCTTTTCAATTCTTTATTAGCAAACACATGAGGAGGAAAATTATCTCACACTCATCCATAATAACTAATTGCTGAGAACGTTTCTGTGCCGCGCTGCACAAATATCAGATTGTTCCCATTACTTCAATATGAAAATGACCAGGAATTTTTATACGGCTAGAGCGTATTGTTGGCATTGGTGTCATGTATCCAAAGTGAATGTTTTCTTAATATGTCTCACACTGTTTTGCCTTGAAACAAATCAAGGTTGCATAGTGCTCCTACGTAGCACATGAAACATTAAATCTGGTAGAAATGGAACATTAGCAAAAGTGACTAATATTTTTGGCACAGGACTCCGCTAATATCATAGTTTCTGTACTGACATTATGGCTCCGAAACTTTCTTAAAGGAAAATGTTAACCCCCAAAATAATACTAACTAATACTAACTTTTATGTTGACAAAAGATTTAAAATTGGTCTTTATTTGTTGCTTTTCACAATTAATCGCCAATCCAGGATTTAATCTGGTTGCTAGGAAAAGGTAAACCTAGCAACTACAAAGCATGTCAATAAAAAAAAATGATATTAATCTATTTATTTCAGCCATTATCTAGTTGTTGTTGCCAGTAACTCTTAACCCATTTATTTCAGCCATTATCTAGTTGTTGTTGCCAGTATCTCAATATATTAGGTGGCGCATGCAGCAAGATAAATAGATTTATACATAAGCCTTCTTGCCCAGATTATGACATGCAATTATAAACTGAACATTTATAGACAATGTCATCTGCTAAAAAAGTTAAATTCTAAACTACAGAGACAATAAAGAGAGAAATATAAAAGTTCAATGTAGACTCAGTAAATACATCCTGTTACCATTGTGGTCAGACATTGTATTTATTAATTTAACAAATTCCACTTCTTCTTTCACTAAACTTCTAAAGTAACTGTGTAAGGGAAAGTTAATTTCTTTGTGTCACATTCTCTTACAATGGAAGTAGATGTAATGAGCAGAATATAAAAATGTCTCTATTTCCATTTTTCTGATTAATGCTCTTAGCCAAGAGAAAATAACTTTATACAATCATATTATATTATATTTCAACTAGCATACTGTATATAGTAGCTTACATTTCTTAGTTTATAGAAATTAGTGGATAATACAACAGAAAATTTGAATTGAAATTCAAAATATTTGCTGTAAAGCTAAATTTAATTTATTAAGAGGCAATGTATCAAGAGTCGCTTTTGTTAATTGCCATCTTCAGGTCAGGTTAAACCACTGACCAAGGGTTTGCTTGACTTTTTTAAAAACGATCGCATATAAACCACTGCAAAATTGCTGCCCTTTGCAAATAGCCACACGTAAGTTAAAGACAGATTTGTAATGTACGAAGAGCCACAATCACAATAATACAAGAAATTGGGGGGAATTAACAAAGAGTGGCTTTAAAGGGTATGTCCACCCTAAATTTTATTTTTTTATATAAGATTCCCCATGGCTGCCCAGCCCCAACCGCTTTATTTATATGTTCAGAAAGCCCCCCAAACTCTACTTACCTCCCCTCTTTCCTCCGCCGCGCTCCCGGCCCTCTGCTTGCGAGAAAATGCAAGCAGAGGGGCAGGACCGGCAGCCGCGGCTGTGATTGGCTGAGCGGCAGCCAATCACGGACGCGGCTGCCGGCAGCTCACTTCGGCGGAGGAAAGAGGAGAGGTAAGTTAAAGTTCGGGGAGCTTTATAAACATATAGATATAGCGGTTGGGGCTGGGCAGGCATGGGGAATCTTATAGTTACTCTTTAAAGCTAGGGGGAGGGAAGGAGAGGGAGGGAGAGGGGAGGGGAGGGAGGGAGAAGGGCTGCAGTACGCATGCCAAACTTCTCCCGGAGGCCAGGTAGGAGCAGTCCTATATGGACTCTGCTATCCTCCTGGTGGCAGTTTTGGGACTTTGGGGGGGGGGGGACTACAGGTTACACTACACACATAATGGGGCCAGTAGTTGGGGGGATTATAGTTTTGGGGTGGACATGCCCTTTAAAGGGCAACTGTGGTCTCAAAACAAGTTAGGGTTAAATGAAAGCCTGCAGTATTTCCTTTACACTGAGCCAACAATCACATTCTGGCGAAGCCTGTGAGAAATTACATTGGGTGAATGTTCAAACTTCCTGCTTCCAGTAGGTAGTGACATCACCTGAACTCTGCTGGCCCTTTCCCCCGGGGGAGAAGCATGCTCAGTTAAGACTTATTGCTGGGGAAATCAGAAGTACCTGAGGAAAAATTGACAGTTGAGAAGGGGAGTCTATTAATGCAGACAGGCTGGTCACATGACTACAAACTGGTCACATGGCTAAAAACAGGAAGAGTTCAACCAGGAAGTTACATTGCTGAACCTTTCCAGCAATAACTTCTCACAAATTTTATCTAGAGATGTTGATTCGTTTTATTTTTAAGGTGTGATGGAAGGCTTTTTATATCATTCTTACTGGTTTGGAAGAATTTGAGACCACAGTTACCCTTTAAGGAGTAAGGTAAGACTATGTGTATTTTAAAGGAAAACTAAACCCATTTTCATACTCCAGAATCTGAAAATAACCAATAAGCTACAAAATACCATTTCATAAATTGTATAAAGCTGGTACACACCTATCGATTTTTCCTCCTGACCGACCGTTACTATCTTTCGAACGGTCGGCCAGGAGGAAGGACTGTCGGTCGCGGCAAAAGCAGCCGCTCCGATAGTCACCGCGACCATGTCCATAGAGGACCGCACGATCGACGGGTTTTCCACCCTGTCCGATCGTCCTTTCGTCCGATTCGGACGAACGGTCGATCGGACATGGGCACTTTCGGATGCGATCATTTCGGTCCGATCGACTGATACACTGAAGTATCGGTCGATCGGACCGAAATATCTCATCGTGTGTACCCTGCTTTACAGTAAATGTAAGCCTGTTAAGAACTGGATGAAGTATCTGTGTGTTTGTGCAGTGCCAGGCCACACCTCCTTAACTCAGTCACATGCTTTCTTGCTTTATCTGTCCTGTAAAAGTATTATTAATTGGTGTGACCAACTGTAACAAGTTTCTGCCATAGCTAAGGACTGAGCATGTGCAGAACAGAATAGTCGTTGACCAAACTGTGTGATTTTAGAATGCTGTGAAGTATCAAAATGATATTACAGATTACTAGTTATATATCAAGGTGTTCTGCCTTCTGGTTCAGTGTTGTTCTGAGGCTTTAGTTGTCCTTTAATCATGCAGCTTCTGAGCTATAAATCTGGGGGGGAAATGTAATTTAGCCAGAACTTCATCTTTAAAATACATAGATATCCTAAAGTCTCGTGCACACGTATGAACTTTGCACAGACACATGACTCCCAAGCATGTTCACGCCATGGTGGATCAATGAACGACCACCTCCCGAAAGCAAACACTTGTGCGATTATCAGCAGGGGTGTGCGCCATGGTCGTGCATGTACGTGCAGCATATCACTCTTCTAACCGGCAAGGCATTTCCTTTTAATCACTCTATGTACCACTGTCACCTATAAATGCTACCGAAATACACAATAAATATATTAAATAACTGCAGGGGGAGCAGAAGAGAACAATTGCATATTTTGATAAATAGTTCCATATTTACATCATTAGAAGGGGAAGTAGTTAACGTATTAGAAAATAAAACAGTACAGATTCAATATTAGCTAAATTAACATTCTTGCCAGAAGTCCTACACTGAGAGCAGTTCACTAATTTCCGTACATATTATCAAGAATAAATGTGTATGTAGCATAAAACTAATTGCCACAACTCACACAATACCCATGATATTAATATAAGTTACACCTTGTTAGGATTGCATTGGTAAGGGTGGTACAAAAAGGCTGTTATTTGACCCAAGTGACCACTGCAGCTAGTAATAAGGTGATGAGGCCAAATCATACGCCATCATTTCCAACCCGACCAATCACTCCCATTCTTCCTGAGGTGATCAGACAAGTCTGTAAATCACAATCAATTCTGCAGTCATCAATGGACAAAACATTGATGTTACAGCTCTAAATTCTGACCTATAGACTACAGTATATTGAGTGTTAAATTGACAGTCAGGAATGGTCGACCCATGTGTGCCAGGCTTTTTTAACACAATTTTTTTTTTTGACATTACAGAATTTATTTGCAAAAGGCAGATAACAAAACAGGACATATTTATAAACTTTATTATTGGTAAGTAATGGCCGATAAAGATTGTTAATGTACAACACCATCATTATGCTAACCTAATGGCCATTATTAGTCATTAACCATTAATAACCAATACTTCTTCTTAATTATTGACCGTGCAATTATTTCACTATACCTATCCTTATTTAACTACGGCAACTTTATTTGACAATACTGACTGAACTTTTGCAATACCAGTTGTTTATTACCAATCGTGTCATTATTTAACAATAAGGATTGATGATGTGATCAGACTATTGTTCACGCTGCTATGTAACAATAAAGCCCTGAGATATAGGCCTGTTTACAACTGATAACAATCATTATGGTATCATTGCGCCTTTATGGTGTTATTGATAACAATGCTAAATATGGCCCTATCTTTTTCATAGAGGGGTTAATGAATAGTCGTCCTTGTTTTGTTTTTTTTTTAACCCAACACTTGTGTTGTCATGATATTGCACTATTAAAAAAAGAGAACAAAAAAGAACATGTCTGGTAAAGGTCTCTACTGATTGGTCTGGTCTGGTAAGGAAAGTCTACTGATTGGTCTGGTCTGGTAAGGAAAGTCTACTGATTGCACTGGTCTGGTAAGGAAAGTCTACTGATTGGTTTTTAAAACTAGCCCTTGGCACATGGGAATAAAAAAAATAGTAAAAACACCTCTCTACTGAAGTAGACAAGCTAGCTTAATTACCCATTTGGGGATTTAAACACAGGTGTCTCCTTGGCAGAATAAATAACAACATACTGCAATTTAAAGGCAATTCTATACAAAGATAATCAGAGAATCCCATTCTATCTTTGTTCCTATTGCAATCCATTAAAACGTTTTAAATCGTGATGCAATTTTTCGTGTAGTGTGAATGTAGCCTAACTGTTTTCTCGATTGTCTCTAAACCTAATATAGCTTCTATGACTTCTTGATCCATAAGCTTTAGTCTATGGTTTAGCCAATATTTTTTCCTCCCTCATTTTATATCTGTTATATTCAATTAGACTGTGTAGTCGGATGACTAGCAAAACGTCTTCAAGAACTAAACTTCAAGTCCAGTTGATTTAATTGAATACAACAGATATACCATGACCTGGATGAATGAGAACCTTCATAAGCATCTTCCTGGTTTTATGTTTTGTGTTAATTCAAGCATTAGTTTGTGCTGTTTGTTCCCATATAGTGACATCCTAATTTGGACACTTCCCTTCCACTGTGGGTCCTTCTGGTCCATTCTGCCCTCCCCATCTAAAACATGATTCCTATTGTGGAGACATGTGCCAACTGTGTTGCGTACAGTTTGTTTCTCCTCTCTCTGTTGGGTCATTACACAAACTAGTATTGTTTCTTTCTATACTAACCTTTCCTCTTGCATATCTTTCTCTGTAATCAAACACTTCCAAACACAATCTATGTATTACCACAATGCATGTTTTTATCTGGATGAATCAACACACCCTCATATAGCAAACTTTAGGCTAAGAACATATATGAGCAGGTATTTCCGCCCAATCGATTGATATTTCAGTATTTGGGCCCCTCCAAAATTTTGCCATTAATATTTCAGCTGTGGATGACCAATTTCAGGTGTTCTAAGGATCACCTTAGATTGAGGATTGGATATGTCGGTAAATCACAATGACCTTTTGGCAGCGAATGGTAGGCCGGGCTGGAAAATCATGTGTATAACTTGCCATACAGACCTTGGCTCTGCACAGTTGCAGCAATTTATAGACAAATAGATGATAGTCTAATAGATAATTAAAGATACCCATTGCCTGAATTACATTTTCTATTCTGATATAAAGCTTATATTCCTGTTTATTATGTGTGACACTTTTATTTGATCTCGCTCACTTACAATTCTTAATGAATTGACAAGCAAAATGAAAAGACTCAACAAAAATAAGTAACTCACTTCCCAGAGATGTTGAGTGTTTCGAACAGTCCCAGCTTGCACTTTGTCTGGAGATACAAGCACTCCTTGGAAGGGACCAATCCACGTTCCTTGCTGGATTCTCTGAGCTGCACAAATGCCATATGCCAGACCAGGTACAGTGCTGGTACACAGACACACCTCCCGTGGAAGGTCACGCAGCCACTCAGGAATCTCAGGTGGAGGAGCCACAGCTGCAGTGCTGCTGGTGCCCACTAGACGTCTTAGTGAATGCAGTGGGCCATGCATGGGACACTCTCCATTCCGATTATCTGCACACATGTCACAGCCTATGGTAAAAAATACAGCAAATACAAAAGTTTATATTTAAAGCAGTATAGCGGATATTCTGCAATTTCATATATTGTATATACAAAATATATTAATATGTATAACTTGTATGACTTATAACTGACTTGTTCTATAAACAGATTTTCTTATGCCATCAGACAGGTAACTACAATTGCAATCTACAAATGACAGAATGAAATGGCTACTTACAGTTTGAATCCACATTATGTCATGCAGCAACAGTGGTTCTGGGCTTAATGAATCTAACTGTCTATGCATGATGCTACACTGGGAAAGGGAATTGTTCAACCACACCACATATGGTTTCACCACATTGCAGCTTTGGTAATTTTGGCTCAGCTGACCTGTCTCCTTTCTCTAATTCCTGCAAAAATGGGGAGGATAAAAAAGCACTGGAAAATGTTAGAGCCCCTGGACTATCCCTCATTTTCCATTCTGGATACGAATATGGATGTTAACAAAATGATGTACCTAATGTCAGCTGATGTGCTTCGACCAAAACTGAATAATGGGCCCTTTATAATGAAATAATCTTATACTACTAAGATTTCTGTACAAATTTACCATTATAAACTACAGTCACACACTAAACCTGAAACTGCAGCTTGTTCCCCTGTTGTTAACAGGCCTTTACACAACAGATATGGTGCAATTTTCCATTTTAATAACACCTCCCACTCCCAGTTGGTGGATTTTATTACACTGGAAATTCCATTTTTCTATATTAAAAGGTGTGTGTGTGAGAGACAGAGAGAGAGAGACAGAGAGGGAGAGAGAGAGAGAGAGAGAGAGAGAGGGGAGTTAAATAGTTAAGTCTGTACAGAATCATAGAGCAAAATTACATAGGGATGTAACAATATTGCTTTAAGCAGAAACCAAGGGGGAGATGCAATATATTTCGATATCGCAACCTACGTGCACTTGTTTCCGCAATGTAGTAATCACTTTGTGACCATTAATACATTACGAAAACTCTAGCAGTAAGTTGCGACCTTTTGCGCATATTTTAAAGACACCATTGTAGAGGCGTTAATTGTCGCGCAAAAACTGGCGCAAAATTGATTGCATCGCTTTGCGGTGCGCAAAGAAAAACATGTGACATGGTGCAGGCAGTGCAAAACCTTCGCTAACGAGTTAGTACATAGGTTAGCGTGATTTTAGCGCTTATTTTCTCGTTAGCGCAGGATATTGCATCTCCCTGCAAGCGCACTAATTAATAATAAGTAGATTTTGCTATACGGAGTGCAATCTGTATGCAGTGTCCATTACATACATTAAAATGCTTAAAATAGTAGATTGTTCTAAAATAGGATTGAACATTTTGAATCTGTGCAGCGTTGACATGGAGGAGTAGATTTCTGTAAATAATGAGGTTGAACTGAATTTAATTAAGTTCCTACTGTATAAATTTCTGGTTATTGATGGTCTTCTTGGAGTCATGTCGTCTGGACATATAATATTACAGTCATCCATCCCAAAAATCTTTAGAATGAGTGTTTAGGCATTTTTAGAAATCTCCCAATTTGTCACTTCGGACCTCTGCCCTCTGAAAACATTTCAGAAAAATGTAGAAGCTTTATATCATAAAGAATGGAAAACTAGAAACTAAAAAAAAAGGTATCCTATTTACTGGTGACATAGATTATATGTGCCGTGAAAATTGTGTTCAATAATATAAAACATTTTATAGATATTTTACAAATGTTTACATTAAATTGGCTATAAATGATCAGGAGGAAAAAAATAACCACCACAATTCCTGAAAAATGGTAGAGCGCCTGCACTATCCTTCTTTTCCAGTTCAGTTCTAAATATGGATGCTAATAAATGAAGCATTGAAATACAAATTCAGTACTGCTTTCGAAGCACAGATACAAAATAAAATTGCACACTACATTGATTAGTGCTTACATCCCCACAGACTTTTATGTCTGCAGAATTGTGTGTGAAACACACAGCTTAGAGAAGTGGTACATGGGCCATTAACTGTACTCTGATTCCAAACGTGCACTGTTTAAAAACAGACTGCTCCTCCTCTCAGCTTGAACAGCTTTATGCATGTATGTATATGTTTATTTATATAGGGCCACTTAGGGACGCAGAGCTGTACAGTATTTAAATACAATAAGGTCATACAAAGGGGATAAATACATAGATAGTTCAATACATACATATATAAATTCTATAAATAGAAGTGCTAGGGCTTTGCCACAAGAGGTAATGGGGTCCCTGCCCCATAGAGCTTACAATCTAGTTAGGTGGGTAACATATAGATACAATGGAATGGGTATAAGTGCCAGAGTGAGACGTATGCAGTGCAAATAAAACAATCAAATACAGCTTTATGAGGAGGAGTTGACATCCTCTGCAGAAGATGTTTATAAGTACTGATGGTGCTTCAACTCAGATGCATTCCTCTGGCATGTCTAGGTCAGGGCAGAGAAAAAAACAGTTGCTGTATATGTCACTGGTTAAAAGTTAAATATCTGGAACAAATAAACATTCAAACAACTCCAGTTACTGCGTATATAAGCATGTGTTCTGATATCAATATTGAGCAAATACTGGTGCTGTTTTGATAAGGGAACATTTTTATTTTCCTTTAAATTTTAACAAAAACAAAATTAAATATATTTAGAATTTGCAGCGGGATTATTTTTGTATCAATGAGAATTAAAGCAAAACCTTTTAGAGGAAAATAGTAAAATAAAAATAAACAACCCAGAAACCTGAATTACTGCCCCATTTTCTTATCGTTTTAGATTTTCACCTAAATGAAACTCTAAAAAAGTGTCACAAGGGTTGTCTTAAGGGTTGAAAAGTTTACAAAGAAAGCCCTGGTACACATGGTCCAATCCCAGCCCAATACTGGCTTCAAAGCATCCTGTTAGCCATTGTTTTATCTGAAGTCAGACAAAAATATAGAAAAAAACAGACAATTTTCAGGGTAGGTTGAAAGGCTGTACATAGAAATATGATTAAAAGTTACAAACAGGTCCAGTCATTCAAAATGACTTTATTAAGAATGGGACAGCTGGTAAATTTATAGAGAGAGAAAGAGAGGGAGAGAGAGAAAGATAGAAGACAGATAGATAGATAGATAGATGACAATAAAAATAAAATAATATATATATATATACTATATAGAAAGTTCGAAAGTTCGAAAATGGACCCATTAAAGTCAATGGGAGTCAAATAGTTTGAAAAGTTTGAATTAAATACAAGTAAAATATCAATGGTAACTTAATGTAAATGGCTGTGAGTCCCTCTCTACTCATGAGCCCATAAAGTTATTAAAATCAGAATCCATCATGTTTTTTCATGCAAGGCTTATAGATTCCTATGAATGGCACAGCCATAGTGTAAGATGGCATTAACATTTTTATTACTGCACACCCTTGATTGTTGACTACTGTACAATCAGTACACATTTATATCACTGTTTCTACAAGTAATGTCAATAGGCACTCATTTTAGACTTTATAGTTTTGTTGCCCTTATTGAATTTAAACATTACTTTTTATATACTTTACAGGGTGATTCCATTTTATGCAGATGGTGATTACTTATATGTATTTTTCAGATACACCGTCTGTTTATGTAGTAAAGTATATATATATATATATATATATATATATAAAATACATCCCATGGAGGCACTCCAGCTTCAGTCAACAGCTGCCCGGGTGCTCAATCAGAATAGAAGTAGTTCGCTTTTAGATATGATGGCACTTACGGGACTTGAGCATCACAAACAGTTTTATAGTAGTTGGTTAGCTTGACGTGTTTCCGCTCTCACAGGAGCCGTCCTCAGAACATACAGTATATATATATTGAGCAGCATATCTTTATATTTGTATTTAATTAAAGGACAACTATACTCACCTCATCCTCGCTCCTCTTCCTCCATAGATGCATAGTACCCAGGGTGAGGACCTAAAATCGCTAAGTCCTCACCCTGGGTACTTTCCCTAACTCCTGCACTACTTACCCCAAATCTGCTTCGCCGATCGCTCCATTCCTCCGCTCTTCCTGCTTCAATGACAGATCGCGGGGCAGCCAATAGGAAGATACGCTCTGCAAGGAGGCGTGTCTTCCAATTGGCTGCCTCGCGACTGTCACTGACAGTAGGAGAGAGGTGGAACAGTGTGAATCGCCGAAGCAGATTTGCGGTAAGTAGTGCAGGAGTTAGGGAAAGTACCCAGGGTGAGGACTTAGCGATTTTAGGTCCTCACCCTGGGTACTATGCTGCAGTGGATCGGGGAAAAGGTGAGTATAATTGTCCTTTAAGGGCAGTTCAGCCAAGCCCTATTATATGCTTTGCTCCCAGTGTAAATGTATTCTCCGCCCCTTTAAGGCAGTCCAGATAGAAGGAAGGTATATAAGCTCTGTAAGCTCACATCATTCCCTGGAATAGATCATACTAAATAAAGAGAGAAGCAGGTATGGTCTTGTTGCCCCAGGGAACATTTTTTCACTAGGTTAGGACTGATGCTGGGATACTGCCTTGGAGTGGCGCATCAGCTTGAACATGTTTTTACAAACAATGTAACTAAAGGTATCCATTTGAACTACAGTACAGGTGATTACCCTTCATTTCTTGCATACATGTCTAATTCTTTTACCACAGTTCCAAGAATGTACAATGGCACACCGCTGTTGGCTCCTTGGCCAGACAAATATGGTAGGTGCAATCCTCTCAGCCCCCTACCTCCAGGGCTTCAACATCCAAGCAAGGAAAAAAGTAGAGGAGCACACTACTATGGTGAATACTTCTTTTATTGGTGCAAAAACAACATACAACGTTTCGGGACTCTAGGCCCCTTCCTCAGGTAATTCTTTTACCCCATTCATTTATAATTGTATGTGTAGTTGCTGGAGTCTTTTGTGTAATGGAGATGGATGGATGGATGGGTAGGTAGGTAGGTAGGTGGGTGGGTGGGTGGGTGGGTGGGTGGGTGGGTGGATGGATGGATGGATGGATGGATGGAGAGATTAGTATCATGGTAGGTAACCCACGAAGCCTCTCCACAAAAGTGCTAACATATCTACCGACAGGAAGAAACAGGAACGGTTTTACCATAGAGGCAAACTGGGCCCCAATATCTAAAAAAAACACCAAACGATAGCGGAAGCAGGAGAACGTCCCTGGGTAACTTGTCATTACTGTTAAGACTACACAATCTAACCATGCAGATTGGCAGTAAGGTATTAAATTGCTAAGGCAGGTAAGTGATCAATAAAGAACTATATTATCCTCCCTGATTTCTTTGTAATATAACATTTTGCTAAAATATAATAGCCTCTAAGCGAGCTAACATTATAGTCAAGTTAAAGCATATTAGTAGCTATTTTATTGCTTATACCACTAGACACTGTAACCATTTATTGTTTTACACCAAGTAGAAGAGAAACCCCCCTGATTATTGTGCCACCCTGTAAAATAAATCACAGGCTCTGCACTGTCAAAAATTCTAAGTCATAAAGTCATAAGCATTTGGGCTTTAAAAAATCAACATAAAAAATGAGACATCATAATCCACAAAAGAGAATTAAAGCTAAAATATAGAAAGCTTGAATAATTCCTGTATCCTCTGAAATCTTGCAGCGCTCTGCAGAAATGATCTGTTTATATCCACAGGCTTATTAAGCCCTTTTTGCAGAGTATGTTCTGTACCCAGATACATAGTTGCATATGCTCTGTGAATTATCTATACTCCTCCATCTCCCAGAGCTATAAGAATATTAAAATTGACCCCAACAGTCCCCCTACTGCTTCCATATGCAAGCCCCATTTGTACAGGAGGAGGGGATTGGACAGGGAAAGATGTGGCAAACTTCTGTTTGTTTGGGGTGCTAGGTAAATTGGAGGTAGGTGTATCAACAGCTGACTCCCTGGGCATAAAACAAAGCTAAAAATAACAGTTTACAGACTTTCTTCTTTCACAATACACATCATTAGCATTGCATAATTGCATATAGAATCCTAGCTAAGTCCTCCTCTAACTTGAATTAGTTTCTATTAAGGGATGCACAGGACTAGAGAACATGTAATTCACTAGTCCTGAGTGGACATTTATTTATCAAACCAGTGTTACGAATTTTTTGAGTTAAAACTCAAAATAATGAAAAATTAAACCTGGGTAACAAAAATAGACAATAAATGTTGTCACCCCCATTTCCAAATAAATACATTTAATATTTCACATTGAACATTGGTTTGCCATGTGTTAATTAGTGTAGTTTGTTACTGTGTAGTGCATATTGTTCTCACTAGTCTGTACAGAGACCGCATGATAATAATAAAGATAATATATGCAAACAAGGAGTTGAGATGATAGCTTTTACTGATGAAATATATGGCAAATGAAAACACTTTTGTTCAGTCCATTTCAGGTCAATAGTGATCAAATGTCAGTGTCTTTGCCTAGTGGCCCCTTGAGAGGCTTCAGTGAAACCATTACTATTCACAATTTACGTATTAGTGACAGGTGTCCACATAAGAAAACTGTTATAATTGGGGACTGGTTGGCAGTCTGTGTTAAAGGCCAAGAAAGGAGCAAGTACTGGAGCAATGGAAGTAATTTATTTTATTTAGTGAGCAATTTTGACAGAGGGGTCCAGTACCTTTGTGATGGAAACTTTGCTGGGGAATAACTAAACCCATAAAGTTAAACTTAATATTATACCATTATGTTATTAATGGATCCTATACCTACAAAGGACGCTTTAAATAATGTTTATTTCCAACATTAACAATTAATAAATTGCCTATTAATAAAATTAATTGTCTACACTATTTTCCGGACAGTAATTTTTTGGAGACAATGGTCAGCAAGTAAGTCTGTGTCAATAATGAACCTGATGAAGAGGGATCTCTTTCTGAAAACATTGTGCTCCTACTGTTTGGTATTGTGCAATAAAAATTCACAGGCCTTTAATTTTTGTGGGTACTTGTATGAACTTATATGAACATTGTGGTCCAGCTTTTACAGCAAGCTGTTATACACCTCATGCACCAAACTACAATAAATTAAATGGGAACTGAAATCTCCAGATAACTTTGTCCTAATAAACAGAGCACATTCACAAACAGACAACACCTCTCCCTTTGCTGTGGCTGCTGGTGCTGGATAATGTATGAAATAATAGAATTGCAGTAAAAAAAAAAAATAAAAGTCTGGTGGTTTGAACCTGTAACTTCATGGGCTTTGTGTTTCCTGAAAACCTAGTATTTGTATTCTGAGCTACCACAAAGAAAATAGGTATATTAAATAAAATGTATCTTTTGCTAGGAACAGGAGCACCCCCCCCCCCCCAAAAAAAATGGCAGCAAAATCAGCCAATAGGTGCACATGCTCAAAAGACTCTACTGTGAGTCTACTGTGAGTTCTAGTGGCAACAACATAGACTCCTGCTTAATTAAAGACTATACTTCTCATATGAATATAAATGCAACTTTTTTTTTATTAAATGTTTTGATTTAATTAACTAAAATTGATTACTAGATGGTGTCTGTGTAATAATCAGAATACTGTATATATAAAACTAATCTGGTTTTCCAACATCTGGGGAGTGTAATGATTTTCACTTATTTTCTATAACAATTGTATTTTGTAAATATATCTTTATTCATGCATCGCCACTTGGGAACGCAGTACTGTACAATATTATAATACAAAAGGATGTTTTTGGGGCCAAAAATAAAAATAAATACATGGCTATATCAATATAAATAAGTATTAATATACAAAAGTACTTGTACTGTGTAACATGAGAAAAGAGGTCCCTGACCCATAGAGCTTAAAATCTAATTACCATAGGTGGGTAACATACATATACTTAGGGAAGGGTAGAAGTGCCATGGAACTTGTGTAGTGCCAATTTAACAATCCTATGCAGTGCTCTGAGAGGTAGGATGTGAGATTAGATTTGAACCTATTTATTGAGGTTTCTTCACAAAGAGAGGGGGAATACAACTCCTGAGGATGGAAGCCACAAGACAAATAGTTTTTAGGCAAGGGGAGGTGGTATGGGGGGGGTGTATATGGTGGTTCTGTGCTGAGCAGGAGGTATGGGCAGGGACATATGGGGACACAAAAGAAAAAAAATATACAAAGGAGCAGCAGATTAAAAAGAGAGGTAGAAATCAATGTGCCGATGAAATAAGGTAAATGGGGGTGTTGTCAAAAGAAATAGAAAAGGGTGGGATAAGACCAGGTTTAGGTGTGAATATGATTAGTTCCATTTTAGCAAGGTTTAGTTTAGGGATCAGTGCGCCATCCAGGAGGAGACAGCCCAGAGACAGACAGAGATGCGAGATTGGATGTCACGTAATTCTTACATCTAGATCATGGACATTGAATTTGCAGCCCTCCAGTTTTGAAAACTCCCAGCATTCCCTATCTGCAGTATGCTGGGAATTGTAGTTTTCAAACTACATTTTCCATCTTAAACTTTTAGTGTAGCCATACAAAGTGCAGTTTTAAAGGGAGGATAGGAAGCCATACTGTTCTACACCCTTATTATTATTGTTTTTATTATTAAGGAAAACTGAACATTTGTATCATACTTATCATCATTTTCATTCCCTGAGCTAGAACATGGCATTGGTCTTGTGGGTAACATTTTTTGCACATAAACCTTGAGGACTCTTCCATCATTTAAACTTGACAATAGTTACTAGTGGGTTAACCCCCATCCTCCATTACAATTAGTGACCACTGACATGTATATTAGTGACCATATACATGGTCCCTGTAGCTATTATACAGATATATACATGGTCCCTATAGCTATTATACAGATATATACATAGTCCCTTTAGCTATTATACAGATATATACATGGTCGCTATAGCTATTATACAGATGTATACATGGTCCCTAATCATCATATTATACATTTATTGTACAGTGTTTTATAGAAATCTAGATCATTTAGCACAGTGTTTTATAGAAATCAGATTCGCGGTGATTTATTGAATCTAGATTATCAGTCATTTATAGAGAATCTAGATGATCATGGTGATTTATAGAAATCTAGATTATATCAGTGATTTATAGAAATCTAGATTATTGCAGTGTTTATAGAAATCTAGATTATCACAGTGTTTAGAAAAAAAAAACGAGATTATGACAGTTTTATAGAAATCTAGATTAGCAGTGATTATAGAAATCTAGATTAGCAGTGTTATTGAAATCTAGATTCGCAGTGATTTATAGAAATATAGATTATCAAAGTGTTTATAGAAATCTAGATTAGCAGTAATTTATAGAAATCTAGATTATGACAGCATTTTATAGAAATCTAGATTAGCAGTGATTTATTGAAATCTAGATTATCACAGTGTTTTATAGAAATCTAGATTATCACAGTGTTTTATAGAAATCTAGATTAGCAGTGATTTATAGAAATCTAAATTATCATAATGTTTTATAGAAATCTAGATTATCGGTGATTTACTGCTTCATCATTTTCATTATAGTATTAAAACCCAAAATTTTTTTTTTATAGAAATCTAGATTATTTAGCACAGTGTTTTATAGAAATCTAGATTATCACAGTGTTCTGTAGAAATCTAGATTATCACAATGTATGTAAAAATCGAGATTATCACAATGTTTTGTAGAAATCTAGAATTAGCACAGTGTTTTATGGAAAACTAGATTATTCCCGTGTTAAAAAAATATCTAGATTATTAGTGATTTATAGAAATTTAGATTATACCACGTATTATAAAAAATCTAGATTATCACCGTTTCATAAAAAAATTAGATTATCATGTTTTATAGAAATCTAGATTATCACAGATCTTAAAAAAAAAATAATCTAGATTATGTGTTTATAGAAATCTAGATTTATCAGTGTTTTGTGGAAATCTAGGTTATCACAATGTTTATAAAAAAATAATCTAGATTATCACAATGTTTTATAGAAATTAGATTACCACAATGTTTTATAGAAATCTAGATTATAGTGTTTTTTGCAGTTTCCAAATCCTAATTTTAGGAGTTAAATATACTAACTTAAAATAAATAAATTAAAAGTAGATTATACATCTTACTGATCACATATAGTAATATTGTGCCTCTCCCCTAAATATATTAATACCATTAATAACACAACCAGCATGCAGTAAATTGGGATTTCCTATGATTTCCAATGAGTTCTGCAGCAGTGTAGTACTGGTGTATTGTGTTGGTCGCACATAGAATCTATTCTTGCACTGGAATAACACACGGGTGCGAGATTTATAACATTATATTAGCTATTAGCCTCAAAAGCTTCACCAATGAGCACTATTATATACCAATATTATATTTTATTCTTTTATATATTATAGTATTATATATAGGTAATAATATTATATATCAGTATTATACATCAGTGTTATTATTATTTATCAGTGGTGGATTATATTATTATTATTTCAGTGTTATATTGTTATTATTATTATTAGTGGTATATTATGTTATTATTATTATATCAGTGGTGTATTATATTATATTATATAATCAGTGTTATATTATTATTGTTATTATTATTATATATTAATAATAATAAATCAGTGGTGTATTATGGATCCCAACCACTACATCCTAAGATCACTAGTGGTCCAACGGTGTCTAATAGCTAAATTATATGGCAACTCCACCAATAATGGGTCTAAAAATATTATTATTATCATATTATTACTACAATTATTATTATTATTATAATCTACTATGCCAAACAATATATACTAATATCTATAATATATACTAATGTGTACAATATATACTATGTACAATAGTATATCAATATGTATAATATATACTATACGTATAATATAAACTAATATGTACAATATATACTATGTACAATATATACTAATATGTACATAATACTAATATGTACAATATATACTAATATGTATAATATATACAATAAATACAGATCATTAATAAGGGTTAACCCATTAATGGATGGATCAGGGATCTAGATCTCATCTGTAGGGTTTTTCTTTGTTACTTAATAATTTAATATTAATAAGCATTACATTGTTGCAGGTACATATAACCCTCCATATAGATTTCATAGAGAATGATTTTCTGCCCATTCCTTTCTATTGGAAGTTTGGTGAATAGTGAAATTCTAGTGCACTGCCCTGAAGTGGTTAATGTTAACCCTTTGTTTCTCGGGGGAAAGAGAGCTATGGGACCTACAAACCTAATATCTTGGATAGGCGGATACAATGTCTTGTTCCCTCCTCTCCTGATAATGAGCAGTGTCTACAGCAGCCATAGGCTTTCTATTCATCTTACCCATAACCCACTCAATAACTTGATGAAAAGCCAAGGTAAAAAATCACTGTAACCCAATCATCTGTATTGGATGGAAGCAGCAACTTGTAGGGACACTCCCCTTATATCCCCTTATCAGCAGGTTTATTTATCCATGGGAGATATATGGTATTATTACACAGGGGTGATATGTACACTGTGCCTTAACCAACCCTTATCAAGAAATGTATATAAGGGATAATGCGCCCCTTACAGTTTAATATAAGGATATTACACCACCAAGGAGTTCCCTGACCATATACAGGGCAGAGAACTTCAGATGGTGTAATGCCCTATATTATAATGTGAGGGGGATATTATTTCTTATAATACATAAGTATCTGATTCCTTCACCCCATTCGCATTTTAAATTCTAGCCTTGTCCCATTTCCACCTTAAACCCCCCAATTTACCTTCTGTAACGTAAACCCAGTAGTAGAAAGGAACATTTCCAGCATCTATGCTTTTAAACAAATCTTTTGGAGGAGGAGAGAGACATTGGTTATGAAGTGACAGGAAGCAGCTCCAGCAGGTTCTGTTAGTGAAGTTACAAACACTGCAAAAAACACTGCCAAGCATGAACACTGGAATGGGCGGAGCAGTGAGATATAAAAAATATAAAAAATGAGTACATTAGTGACATAGCTGAGTGATTTTATAAGGATATATAGCACTGCAGCTCCCATTATAAAATATCACACTTATGTATTATATGGTTATTATTACACAGGGTGATATGTACACTGCTGCTTTAACCAACCCCCATACAAGAAATGGATAGGTTTTATTACACAGGATGGTGTGTACACTGCTGCTAACCAAACCCCATACAATAAATATATATGGTTATTATTACACAGGGTGGTGTGTACCATGCTGCCTTTAACCTACCACCATACAAGAAATGTGGTCCTATATTAGATTAGTTATTTATGGAGATATATGGTTATATTACACAGGATGGTGTGTACACTGCTGCCTTTAACTACCACCTTACAGAAATGTGGTAATATATGTGGTTAAACTAGTAAACTGAACTGTAGTCATATATATATATTATTATTGGACACATATGATTATTATTACAAAGGATTATATGCACAGTACTACCTTTAATCTATACCCCCCCCCATAAACAAGAACTAGTGCCCTATATTAGATTGAGGTTAGAAAAGGTGGTGGCTGTTTATTTAGGTGATAAAATGGTCCATCAGCAGTAATCTCCATCGATATGTGCCACAAGAAAATGAAGGATGAGGGGACAAGCCACAATTAATTGCCCTGTAGTTTGTAGGAGAGACTGGATCCACACAGAGGGAGCCATCGATCCAAGCTCCTGGTCCTATTCATCATCTGCATTGTATATGGGGGTCTCTCTGGGGCACAGAGCTGCTTTTATACACACAGTATTCCACTTCACTGCTGCCCATGACAGCCCCAGCACTGCAAAGATTATACAAGATCCTGCATTAAATATTATACCCCAAGTCCCTTTTAAGATAGTAAATCCCAGCAATTTAAGCATTAATATATTAAAGGCCTAGGGAATTCTTCTCAGCTGGTCCTTTTTTTAAGGTTGATTTCTTTTAAGAAACAGCACAATGGGTGCAACTAGGGGCAAAAGTTGATCACAGTCTATAGATATTATGTAATAATATATACTGCATGTACAATATATTTAAAACAGGTTATAAATTTACTGCATGTAGATAACATAAAAGTTGTATAAATGTACTGTTTGCAGATAATATATATAACAGGTGTATAACGTACTGCATGTAAATAACATATATAACTTGTATAATATATACTGCATGTGATAACATAACAGGTGTATAATATGTACTGTTGCAGATATATATATAACAGGTGATAACATACTGCATGTAGATAACATATATAACTTGTATAATATATACTGCATGTAGATAACATATAACAGTTGTATATATTGTACTGTTTGCAGATAATATATATAAAAGGTGTATAACGTATACGTAGATAACATATATAATTTGTATAATATATATTGCATGTAGAGAAACATAACAGGTGTATAATTGTACAGTATGCAGATAATGTATATAACAGGTGTATAACACTGTACTGCATGTAGATAACATTGACAGGTGTATATCATATACTATAATATTTACTGCATGTAGTTAATATATATATAGATATATATATATAGATGTTGATAAAAACTGAATAAGCAATATATATACAGTTCGTATACTATATGTAAATGATGTTATATATATTACATGTATTTAACATAAATGCACAAGGCAGGTTGACAGTAACTTACTAAATTTCAGGAGTGAGTGATTAGTTTACAGTTCCATTTAGGTCCTATTGATTCTATTATAAGGCCAGTACAAGACCAACCAACACTGTAAATAAACCAAGTAAGAGAAGAATCAGTTCACCATTAGTCTGTGTGTGTGTGTGTGGGTGTATGTATATATATATATAAAATCTGTAATTAATAATACTCCATTCCATATAATAATACTCCATTCCATATAATAATACTCCCATTCCATATCATAATCTTCCATTCCATACAGTAACCCTTCCTTATAATAATAATAATAATATAATAATCCATCCACACCGTAATCCCATTCATAAATACTCCCATTCCATACAATGTTACCAATTCAACAGTAATTCCATTCTATATAATAATAATAATCCATACAGTAATACCATGCATAAAATAAATCCCATTAAATGCAATAGTACCATTAATATAATTATAATAAATCCTATAAATGCAGTAATCCATTCTATATAATAGACTATTCCATATAGTAATCCCATTCCAATAATAATAATATTAATATAATCCCATTCCATATAGTAGTTCCATTCCTATAATAATATACGTATGTATGTATTTATTTTTTATATAGCTCTACATATACTGCAGCGTTTTTACAATTATTTACTCATTACATCAGGCCCTGCCCTGAAGAGTTTACAATCTAATCACTTTATGTACACATACAATTTATCAACCTATCATACAACCTACCCATTCCAACAGTAATCACATTCTATTTATAATAATCCCATTAAATGCAGTAATCCCATCCATATAATGATAATGCCATTAAATGCAGTAATCACATTCCATTTTATAATATTCCCATGACATATCATAATAATCTCATTCCATGACATCCATTCTATATAATAATAATCATCCCATTACTTACAGTCATCACAATTCCATATAATAATATCCCCATTCCATATAATTATCTCCCATTCCATATAGTAATCCAATTCCATATAATATAACCCCATTCCATATAGTAATTCCATTCCATACAAAACCCCATTCCATACAGTAATCACATTCCTTATAAAAATAATCCATTAAATGCAGTAATCACATTCCAATATATAAAATCCATTAAATGCAGTAATCACATTCCAATCATAATATTCCCATTCCATTTGTCATAATTTCATTCCATATAATCCTATTCCATATAATAATGACCCCATTCCATACAGAAATCCTATTCCATGTAATAATATCCATCACATATAGTAAAAATAATAGTCACATTCACACAATAACAATCCAGTTCCTTATGGTAATAATCCCATTCCATATAATAATAATAATACCATTCTTTATAGTAATAATCCCATTCCATATAATAACAATCCCATTCCTTATAATAATAATAATGACATTCCACACAATAACAATCCAATTCCTATTGTAATAATCCATTCCATATAATAATAATAATAATATAATAATAAACCCATTCTTTATAGTAATAATACCATTCCAATAATATCCCATTCCTTATATAATCCCATTCCATTTAATAATAATCGTCCCATTTTATAGTAATAATCCCATTCCATACGTAATCACATTCCTTATAATAATAATCCATTATATGAGTAATCCCATTCCATAAAATAAAATCCCATTAAATGTAGCAATCACATTTCATATTATAATATTCCCATTCATATTGTAATAATTTTATTCCATATAATCCTATTCCATATAATAATGACCCCATTCCATCAGTAATCCTATTACATAAAATAATATTTCCATACATATAGTAATAAATAGTCACATCCCCACAATAACAATCCATTTATTATAGTAATAATCCCATTCTATATAATAATAATAATCCATCCCTTATAGTAATAATCCCATTCATTAATAATAATTCCATTCCATAGTATAATCCCATCATATAATAATAATCCAATTCCTCCTAGTAATAATCCCATCCATATAATAATAATACCATTCCTTTAGTATAATCCCATTCTATATAATAAACCCCATTCCTTATAGTATAATCCCATTCCATATAATAACAATCCCAATCCTTATAGTAATAAAACCCATATATTAAAAATCTCATTCCTTATAGTAATAATTCCCATTCCATATAATAACAATCCATTTTTATGTAATAATCCCATTCCATATAATAATAATCCCATTCCATATAGTAATAATCCCTTCCATTAATAATAATCCTGTTCCTTATAGTAATAATCCCATTCCATATAATAACAATCCATTCCTATAGAATAATGCCATTCCATATAATAAATCCAATTCCTATAGTATAATAATCCCATTCCATATAATTATTATTTTCTATTATTATTGTAGATTTATATAGCGCCAAAGCTTTTGTAACGCTTTTACAATACTGTATACATTCACATGAGGTCCTGCCCTGAAGATCTTACAATCAAGCAAATTATAAATGAATAGTAATAATTCCATTCCATAGAGAAACACAGAGCAGATTCATTGTCCCTGCAGATGGGTTATGGACCTGTTTAGACAATTCGATAATGGCGGGGGTAGTATGAGTGGTAGCATAATTTGGATCGGATTGAACAAATTATATTACTTGTTGGCCCGTTACCCTGGCCATGTTGTTGGAATTACAATTCAAACCAGCTTCTCATCAGCTTTACTAGGAAGACATGCTGGGGTGTGTAGTTTAGTTTATATTAGGATTGTTTTCCACTGGTTTACATAGATAATGCCAAGTGGTAAAACAGTGTGTGAGGGGGAGGAGCAGTAACTGGTTAGTAGCACACTTACCAGTTGGGTACAGTGTTATCTCTCTGTTAATAGCTATAGGGTCTAATGTATGTATATCTGTATAATAGCTATAGGGAGCATGTATATATCTCTTATAATACCTATAGGGACTATGTATATCTGTCTAATAGCTATAGGGACTTTGTGTATCTGTATAATAGCTATAAAAACCATGTATATATTTAATTCGTATAATAGCTATAGGGACTATGTATATCTGTATAATAGCTATAGGGACCATGTATATCGTATAGTAGCTATAGGGACTATGTATATTCTGTATAATAGCTATAGGAATGTGTATAGCTGTATAATAGCTATAAGGACCATGTATATATCTGTATAATAGATATAGGGACTATGTATATATCTGTATAACAGATATAGGGACTATGTATTACTGTATAATAGCTATAGGACCATGTATATCTGTATAAGTACTATAGGGACCATAATATATATCTGTATAATAGCTATAGGGATTATGTATAATCTGTGTAATACAATAATAATAGAATAATAATAATTATATGGAATGGGATTATTATTATTATATGGAAGGGATTATTACTATAAGGAATGGGATTGTTATTATATGGAATGGAATTATTACCTATAATAATAGGGACTATGTATATATCTGTATAATAGACTAAGAGACATGTATAATCGTATATAGCTATAGGGACTGTATTATCGTATAATAGTTATAGGAGACCTTGATTATCTGTATAATAGTTATAGGGACCATGTATATATGTATAATAGCATATAGGGATATGTATATATCTGTATAATAGTATAGGGACCATGTATTTATCTGTATAATATCAATAGGGACATGTAATATCTGTATAATAGCTATAGGGACTATGTAAATATCTGATAAATAGCTATAGGGACCTTGTATATCTGTATAATAGTTATAGGGACCTTGTATATCTGTATATAAGTTATAGGGACCATGTATATATCTGTATAATAGCTATAGGGAATATGTATATACTGTATAATAGCTATAGGGACCATGTATTTATCTGTATATAGCTATAGGGACTATTTATCTGTATAATATCAATAGGGAATATGTATATATCTGTTAATAGCTACAGGGACCATACATATCTGTATAATAGTATAGGGACCATGTATATATCTGTATAATAGCTATGGGGACCATGTATATCTGTATTATAGATAGAGACCATGTAAATATTGAATAATAGCTATAGAGACCATGTAAATATCTGTATAATAGCCTATAGGGACTATGTATATATTGTATAATAGCTGTAGAGACCATGTGTTTATCTGTAAATGCTATAGGGACCTATTTTATATATATATGTATAATAGCTACAGGGACCATGTATATATCTGTATGATAGCTATAGGGACCATGTATCTGTATGATAGCTATAGGGACCATTATTATATCTGTATAATAGTATAGCGACAAAGGATGATAGCTGTAGGGACTATGTATATATTTGTATAATATCTATAGGTACTAATGCATGAATATCTGCACAATAGCTATAGGGACCATGTATTTATCTGTATAACAGCTATAGGGACTATGTAAATATCTGTATAATAGCTATAGGGACATGTATATATATGTATAATAGCTATGGGGACCTTATATTATCTGTATAATAGCTATAGGAACTATGTAAATATCTCTATAATAGCTATAGGGACTATGTATATATCTGTATAATAGCATAGGGACCATGTATATATATGTATACTAACTATAGGGACCATGTATATATTACGTATAATAGCATACAGGGACCATGTATATAGCTGTATTATAGCTAAAGGGACTATGTATTCATTTGTATAATAGTTATAGGGACCATGTTATATATCTGTATGATAGCTATAGGGACTATGTATAAACTGTATATAGCTATAGGGACCAGTAGAATATCTGTATAATAGCTATAGGGGCTATGTATATATCTGGATAATAGCTATAGAGACCGTGCATATCTCTATAATAACTATAAGGAACATGTAATATCTGTATAATAGTATAGGTACTATGTATATATGTATAATAGCTATAGGGACCATGCATTCTGTATAACCGTATGGGACATATGTATATATCTGTATAATAGCTATAGGGATTATGTATATATCTGTGTAATAACAATAATAATAGAATATAAATATGGATGGGATATTACTAAAGGAATGGGATATATTATATGGAATGGGATTTCTATAAGGAATGGGATTGTATATATGGATGGAATTATTAATAATAGGGAATATGTATATATCTGTATAATAGCTTTTGAGAACTATGTATATATCTGTATAATAGCTACGGGACTCTGTATATCTTTATAATAGTTATAGGGACCATGTATATTATGCTGATTATAATAGTATAGGAACTATGAAATATGTGTATAAAGCTAAGGGACCATGTATTAATCTGTATAATAGCTATAGGACCATGTATTTCGTGTATAGCATAACATGGGATCATGTAATATCTGTATAATAGCTATCGGGACAGTAATATGTATATCTTTATAATAGCTATAGGGACCATGTATAATCTGTATAATAGCTACAGGGACCATGTATATCTGTATATAGCATAGGGACCATGTATATATCTGTATAATAGCTACAGGGACCATGTATATCTGTATAATAGCCATAGGGACCATGTATATATCTGTATAATAGTATAGGGACCATGTATAATCTGTATTATAGCTATAGAGGACCATGTAAATATCTGTATAATAGCTATAGGGACCATGTATTATAGGTATAATAGCTATAGGGACCATGTATATATCTGATAATAGCTACAGGGACCATGTATATGTCTGTATGATAGCTATAGGGACATGCACTGTTATAAAAGCTATAGGGACCATGATTAGGGACCAGTATATCTGTATAATAGCAATAGGGAGTATGTCTATATCTGTATAATGGCAATAGGTAGTATGTATATATCTGTATAATAGCTACAGGGACCATGTATATATCTGTATAATAGCTACAGGGACCCTGTATATATCTGTATGATAGCTTAGGAACCCTGTATATATTGTATAATAGCTATAGGGACCATGATTAGGGACCATGTATATATCTATAATAGCTATAGCGATGATGTATATATCTGTACAATAGCTATAGGGACCATGTTATATCTGTATAATAGCATTGGGACCATGTATATATCTGTTTAATAGCATAGGGACTATTTATGCATCTGTATAATATCAATAGGGAGTATGTATATATCTGTATAATAGCTATAGGGACTATGTATATAGCTGTATAATAGCTAAAGGACCATGTATATATTTTGATAATAGCTATAGGGACCATGTATATATCTGTATATTAGCTATAGCGATATATAATATCTGTATAATAGCTAAGGGACTATGTATGCATCTGTATAATAGCAATAGGCACCATGTATATATCTGTATAAAGCTATAGGGACCATGTATATATCGTATAATAGCTATAGGGACCATGATATATCTTTATAATAGCTATAGGGACCATGTAAATATCTGTATAATAGCAATAGGGATCATGTAATATCTGTATAATACCTATAGGGACCATGTATATATCTGTATAATACCTATAGGGACCATGTATATATTGTATAATACCTATAGGGACCATGATTAGGGACCATGTATATATCTGTATAATAGCTATAGCGACCATGTATATATCGTGTAATAGCTATAGGGCCATGTATATATCTGTATAATAGCTATAGTGACCATGTATATATGTGTATAATAGCTATAGGGACCATGTATATATCTGTATAATAGCTATTGGGACCATGTATATATCTGTATAATAGCTATATGGACTATTTATGCATCTGTATAATATCAATAGCGAGTATGTATATATCTGTATAATAGCTATAGGGATATATGTATCGTGATAATAGCTATAGGGATCATGTATATATCTGTATGATAGCTATAGGGACCATGTATATATCTGTATAATAGCTATAGGGACCATGTATATATCTGTATAATAGCAATAGGGAACATGTATTTACTGTATAATAGATATAGTGACTATGTATATATCTGTATAATAGCTATAAGGGACCATGTATATATCTGTATAATATCTAAGGGACCAGTATATATCTGTATAATAGCTATAGGACCATGTATATATCTGTATAATAGCTATTGGGACCGTGTATTATCTGTATAATAGCTATAGGGACTATTATGCATATGTATATATCAATAGGGAGTATGTATATATCTGTATAATAGCTAGAAGGACCATGTATATATCTGTATAATAGCTATAGGAAATATTATGCATTGTATAATAGCAATAGGGAGTATGTATATATCTGTATAAGCTATTGGGACCATGTATATCTGTATATAGATATAGGGACTATTATGCATCTGTATAATATCAATAGGGAGTATGTATATATCTGTATAATAGCTATAGGGACCATGTATATATCTGTATATTAGATATAGCGATCATGTATATATCTGTATAATAGCTATAGGGACCATGATTAGG
The DNA here is from genome assembly GCA_019447015.1 of Hymenochirus boettgeri. NCBI lineage: Eukaryota > Metazoa > Chordata > Amphibia > Anura > Pipidae > Hymenochirus > Hymenochirus boettgeri. The sequence goes on from CM033469.1 coordinate 325,137,488, forward strand.
GACCATGTATACATCTGTATAATAGCTATAGCGGCCATGGATATATCTGTATAATAGCTATAGGGACCATGTATATAGCTGTATAATAGCTATGGGTACCAATGTATATATTGTGTAATAGCTATAGGGACCATGTATATATCTGTATAATAGCTAAAGGGACTATGTATGCATCTGTATAATAGCAAAGTGACCATGTATATATCTGTAAATAGCTATAGGGACCATGTATATATCTGTATAATAGCTATAGGGACCATGTATATATCTGTATCATAGCTATAGGGACCATGTATATATCTGTATAATAGTATAGGGACCATGTAAATATCGTGTATATAGCAATAGGGACCATTATATTCTGATATACCTATAGGACACTGTAAATAATATTCTAATAATACCTATAGGGACCATGTATATATCTGTATAATAGATATAGGGCCCTGATCGAAGCATTAGTATCATGGTAGGTAACCCACGAAGCCTCTCCACAAAAGTGCTAACATATCTACCGACAGGAAGAAAACAGGAACGGTTTCCATAGAGGCAAACTGGGCCCCAATATCTAAAAAAAACACCAAACGATAGCGGAAGCAGGAGAACGTCCCTGGGTAACTTGTCATTACTGTTAAGACTACACAATCTAACCATGCAGATTGGCAGTAAGGTATTAAATTGCTAAGGCAGGTAAGTGATCAATAAAAGAACTATATTATCCTCCCTGATTTCTTGTAATAAAACATTTTGCTAAAATATAATAGCCTCTAAGCGAGCTAACATTATAGTCAAGTTAAAGCATATTAGAGCTATTTTATTGCTTATACCACTAGACACTGTAACCATTTATTGTTTTACACCAAGTAGAAGAGAAACCCCCCTGATTATTGTGCCACCCTGGAAAAAATCACAGGCTCTGCACTGTCAAAAATTCTAAGTCATAAAGTCATAAGCATTTGGGCTTTAAAAAATCAAACATAAAAAATGAGACATCATAATCCACAAAAGAGAATTAAAGCTAAATATAGAAAGCTTGATAATTCCTGTATCCTCTGAAATCTTGCAGCGCTCTGCCGAAATGATCTGTTTATATCCCCAGGCTTATTAAGCCCTTTTTGCAGAGTATGTTCTGTACCCAGATACATAGTTGCATATGCTCTGTGAATTATCTATACTCCTCCATCTCCCAGAGCTATAAGAATATTAAAATTGACCCCAACAGTCCCCCTACTGCTTCCATATGCAAGCCCATTTGTACAGGAGGAGGGGATTGGACAGGGAAAGATGTGGCAAACTTCTGTTTGTTTGGGGTGCTAGGTAAATTGGAGGTAGGTGTATCAACAGCTGACTCCCGGGCATAAAACAAAGACAAAATAACAGTTTACAGACTTTCTTCTTTCACAATACACATCATTAGCATTGCATAATTGCATATAGAATCCTAGAGATCCTCCTCTAACTGGAATTAGTTTCTATTAAGGGATGCACAGGAACTAGAGAACATGTAATTCACTAGTCTTGGGTGGACATTTATTTATCAAACCAGTGTTACGAATTTTTTGAGTTAAAACTCAAAATAATGAAAAATTAAACCTGGGTAACAAAAATAGACAATAAATGTTGTCACCCCCATTTCCAAATAAATACATTTAATATTTCACATTGAACATTGGTTTGCCATGTGTTAATTAGTGTAGTTTGTTACTGTGTAGTGGATATGTTCTCACTAGTCTGTACAGAGACCGCATGATAATAATAAAGATAATATATGCAAACAAGGAGTTGAGATGATAGCTTTTACTGATGAAATATATGGAAAATGAAAACACTTTTGTTCAGTCCATTTCAGGTCAAAGTGATCAAATGTCAGTGTCTTTGCCTAGTGGCCCCTTGAGAGGCTTCAGTGAAAAACCATTACTATTCACAATTTACGTATTAGTGACAGGTGCCCACATAAGAAAACTGTTATAATTGGGGACTGGTTGGCAGTCTGTGTTAAAGGCCAAGAAAGGAGCAAGTACGGAGCAATGGAAGTATTTATTTTATTTAGTGAGCATTTTGACAGAGGGGTCCAGTACCTTGTGATGGAAACTTTGCTGGGGAATAACTAAACCCATAAAGTTAAACTTAATATTTACCATTATGTTATTAATGGATCCCTACCTACAAAGGACGCTTTAATAATGTTTTTCCAACATAACAATTAATAAATTGCCTATAATAAATTAATTGTCTACACTATTTTCCGGACAGTAATTTTTTGGAGACAATGGTCAGCAAGTAAGTCTGTGTCAATAATGAACCTGATGAAGAGGGATCTCTTCTGAAAACATTGTGCTCCTACTGTTTGGTATTGTGCAATAAAAATTCACAGGCCTTTAATTTTTGTGGGTACTTGTATGAACTTATATGAACATTGTGGTCCAGCTTTTACAGCAAGCTGTTATACACCTCATGCACCAAACTACAATAAATTAAATGGGAACTGAAATCTCCAGATAACTTTGTCCTAATAAACAGGCACATCACAAACAGACAACACCTCTCCCTTTGTGTGGCTGCTGGTGCTGGATAATGTATGAAATAATAGAATTGCAGTAAAAAAAAAAAAATAAAGTCTGGTGGTTTGAACCTGTAACTTATGGGCTTTGTGTTCCTGAAAACCTAGTATTGTATGCTGAGCTACCACAAAGAAAATAGGTATAAAATAAAATGTATCTTTTGCTAGGAACAGGAGCAACCCCCCCCCCCCAAAAAAAATGGCAGCAAAATCAGCCAATAGGTGCACATGCTCAAAAGACTCTAGTGAGTCTACTGTGAGTTCTAGTGGCAACAACATAGACTCCTGCTTAATTAAAGACTATACTTCTCATATGAGTATATATGCAACTTTTTTTTATAAATGTTTTGATTTAATTAACTAAAATTGATTACTAGATGGTGTCTGTGTAATAATCAGATACTGTATATATAAAACTAATCTGGTTTTCCAACATCTGGGGAGTGTAATGATTTTCACTATTTTCTATAACAATTGTATTTGTAAATATATCTTTATTCATGCATCGCCACTTGGGAACGCAGTACTGTACAATATTATAATACAAAAGGATGTTTTTGGGGCCAAAATAAAAAATAAATACATGGCTATATCAATATAATAAGTATTAATATACAAAAGTACTTATACTGGTGTAACATGAGAAAAGAGGTCCCTGACCCATAGAGCTTAAAATCTAATTACCATAGGTGGGTAACATACATATACTTAGGGAAGGGTAGAAGTGCCATGGAACTTGTGTAGTGCCAATTTAACAATCCTATGCAGTGCTCTGAGGGTGGATGTGAGATTAGATTGAACCTATTTATTGAGGTTTCTTCACAAAGAGAGGGGGAATACAACTCCTGAGGATGGAAGCCACAAGACAAATAGTTTTTAGGCAAGGGGAGGTGGTATGGGGGGGGGTGTATATGGTGGTTCTGTGCTGAGCAGGAGGTATGGGCAGGGACATATGGGGACACAAAAGAAAAAAAAATATACAAAGGAGCAGCAGATTAAAAAGAGAGGTAGAAATCAATGTGCCGTGAAATAAGGAAATGGGGGTGTTGTCAAAAGAAATAGAAAAGGTGGGATAAGACCAGGTTTAGGTGTGAATATGATAGTTCCATTTTAGCAAGGTTTAGTTTAGGGATCAGTGCGCCATCCAGGAGGAGACAGCCCAGAGACAGACAGAGATGCGAGATTGGATGTCACGTAATTCTTACATCTAGATCATGGACATTGAATTGCAGCCCTCCAGTTTTGAAAACTCCCAGCATTCCCTATCTGCAGTATGCTGGGAATTGTAGTTTTCAAACTACATTTTCCATCTTAAACTTTTAGTGTAGCCATACAAAGTGCAGGTTAAAGGGAAGATAGGAAGCCATACGTTCTACACCCTTATATTATTGTTTTTATTATTAAGGAAAACTGAACATTTGTATCATACTTATCATCATTTTCATTCCCTGAGCTAGAACATGGCATTGGTCTTGTGGGTAACATTTTTGCACATAAACCTTGAGGACTCTTCCATCATTTAAAATGACAATAGTTACTAGTGGGTTAACCCCATCCTCCATTACAATTAGTGACCAATGACATGATATTAGTGACCATATACATGGTCCCTGTAGCTATTAACAGATATATACATGGTCCCTATAGCTATTATCAGATTACATAGTCCCTTTAGCTATTATACAGATATATACATGGGCGCGATAGCTATTATACAGATGTATACATGGTCCCTAATCATGGTCCCTATAGCTATTATACAGATATATACATGGTCTATAGGTATTAATAGATATATACATGGTCCCTATAGGTATTATACAGATATATACATGGTCCCTATTGACTATTATACAGATATTTACATGGCCCTATAGCTTTATACAGATATATACATGGTCCCTATAGCTATTATACAGATATATACATGGTCCCTATAGCTATTAACAGATATATACATGGCCCTATAGCTATTATACAGATATATACTGGTCACTATTGCTATTATACAGATGCATACATAGTCCCTTTAGCTATTATACAGATATATACATGGTCCCTATAGCTATTACACAAATATATACTGGTACCCATAGCTATTAACAGCTATATACATGGTCCCTATAGCTATTATACAGATATATCCATGGTCGCTATAGCTATTATACAGATGTATACATGGTCCCTAATCATGGTCCCTAGCTATTATACAGATATATACATGATCGCATAGCTAATATACAGATATATACATGGTCCCTATAGCTATTATACAGATATATCATACTCCCTATTGATATTATACAGATGCATAAATAGTCCCTATATCTATTATACAGATATACATGGTCCCAATAGCTATTATACAGATATATACATACTCCCTATTGCTATTATACAGATGCATAAATAGTTCTATAGCTATTAACAGATATTACATGGTCCTTCTAGCTATTATACGAGATATATACATAATCCCTATTGTATTATACATATGCATAATAGTCCCTATAGCTATTATACAGATAATACACGGTCCCAATAGCTATTATACAGATATATACATGGTCCCTATAGCATTATACAGATATATACATGGTCCCTTAAGATATTATACAGATATATACATGGTCCTTATAGCTATTATACAGATATATACATAGTCACTATATCTAATCAGATAAATACATGTTCCCTATTGCTATTATACAGATATATACATGGTCCCTATAGTATTATACAGATATATACATGGTCCTATAGCATCATAAGATATATACATGATCCCTATAGCTAGATACAGATACAAGAGATCCCTATAGCTATTATACAGATATATACATATCGATTGATATATACAGATGCATAAATAGTCCATATAGCTATTATACAATAAAAATGGTCCCAATAGCATTATACAGATATATACATGGTCCCTATAGCTATTATACACAATAACATGGTCACTATAGCTATTATACAGATATATACATGGTCCCTAAGCTATTACACAGATATATACATGGTCGCTATAGCTATATACAGAATATACATGGTCAATCATGGTCCCTATAGGTATTATACAGATATTACATGGTCCCTATAGGTATTATACAGATATATACATGGTCCCTATAGGTATTATACAGTATATACATGATCCCTATTGCTATTATACAGATATTTACATGGTCCCTATAGCTATATAAAGATATATACATGGTCCCAAGCTATTATACAGATATATACATGGTCCCTATAGCTATTATACAGATATATACATGGTGCCTATTGCTATTATACGATGCATACATAGTCCCTTTAGCTATTATACAGATATATATATATCGCTATAGCTAATATACAGATATATACATGGTCCCTATAGCTATTAACAAATATATCATGGTCCCTTAGCTATTATACAGCTATAAACATAGTCCCTATAGCTATTATACAGTATATACAATACTCCCTATTGATATATACAGATGCATAAATAGTCCCTATAGCTATTAAACAGATATATACATGGTCCAATAGCTATTATACAGAATATACATGGTCCCTATAGCTATGTACAGATATATACATCATCGCTATAGCATATATAGTATATAATGGTCCCTAATATGGTCCCTATAGCTAATACAGATATATACATGGTTCCTATAGCTATCATACAGATATATACATGGTCCCTGTAGCTATTATACAGATATATACATGGTCCCTGTAGCTATTAACAGATATATACATACTACCTATGCCATTATACAGATATAGACATACTCCCTATTGCTATATACAGATATATACATGGTCCCTAATCATGGTCCCTATAGCTATTATACAGATATGCAATGGTCCCTATAGCTATCATACAGACATATACATGGTCCCTGTAGCATTACAGATATATACATGGTCCCTATAGCTATTATACCGATAAATACATGGTCCCTATAGCTATTATACAGATATTACATGGTCTCTATAGCTATAATACATATACATGGTCCTATAGCTATTATACAGATATATACATGGTCCCTAAGCTATTATACAGATATACTGGTCCCTGTAGCTATTATACAGATATATACATGGTCCCTCTAGCATTATACAGATATACATGGCCCGCTAGCATTATACAGATATATACAGGTCCCATAGCTATTATACAGATATACATGGTCCCGATAGCTATTATACAGATATTTACATGGTCCCTATCGCTATACACAGTAAATACATGGTACCTATAGTATTATACAGATATATACATGGCCCTTAGCTATATACACATATATATAGTTCCTATAGCTATTATACAGATATATACATGGTCCCTATAACTATATTAAGATATACAAGGTCCCTGTAGCTATTATACAGATATATACATAGTCTAAAGCTATTATACAGATATTACATAGTCCCTATATTAATAATTCCATGCCATATAATAACAATCCCATTCCTTATAGTAATAATCCCACATCCATATAATAATAATCCCATTCTTATGTAATAATCCCTTCCATATAATTATTATCTATTATATTGTATTAAACAGATATAATAATAATCCCTATAGCTATTATCAGATATATACATAGTCCCTATAGCTGTTATACAGATATGCATGGTCCTATAGCTATTATACAGATATATACATAGTACCTATATCTATTATACAGATATATACATGTTCCTTATAGTTATTATAGAGATATGCACGGTTCTATAGCTATTATACAGATATATACATAGCCCCTATAGATTATACAGATATATACATGGTCCCTATAGCTATATACAGATTTATACATAGTCCCTATAGCTATCATACAGATATATACATGGTCCCTATAACTATTATACAAATGAATACATAGTCCCTTTAGCTATAATACAGCTATATACATGGTCCCTGTAGCTATTATACAGATATATACATGGTCCCTATAGTTAGTATACAGATATATACATGGTCCCTATAGCTATTATACAGTATATACATAGTCCCTATAGCTATTATAGAGATATTTACATAGTTTCCTATAGCTATTATACAGATAAATATTAAGGTCCCAAGCTATTTACAGATATATAACATAGTCCCTATAGCTATTATAAAGATATTTACATAGTCCCTATAGCTGTTATACAGATAAATACATGGTCCCTATAGTATTGTGCAGATATTCATGCATTAGTACCTATAGATATATACAATATATACATAGTCCCTACAGCTATCATACTTTGTCGCTATAGCTATTATACAGATATAACATGGTCCCTATAGCATCATACAGATACATGGTCCCTATAGCTATCATACAGATATTAACATGGTCCCTGTAGCTATTATACATATATATATATATATATGGTCCCTATAGCTATTATACAGATAAACACATGGTCTCTAAGCTATTATACAAATATATACATAGTCCCTATAGCTATTATACAGATATTACATGGTCTCTATAGCTATTATTCAGATATTTACATGGTCTCTAAGCTATAATACAGATATACATGGTCCCATAGCTATTATACAGATATATACATGGTCCCTATAGCTATGATACAGATATGTAGGTCCCTGTAGCTATTAAACAGATATATACATATTCCCTATTGATATTATACAAATGCATAAATAGTCCCTATAGCTATTATCAGATAAAACATTGTCCCTATAGCTATTATAACAGATATATACTAGTCCCTATAGCTATTATACAGATATATACATGGTCCCTATAACTATTATACAGATATACAAGGTCCCTATAACTATTATACAGATATACAAGGTCCCTATAGCTATTATACAGATATATACATAGTCTCTATAGCTATTATACAGATATATACATAGTCCCTATTGATATTATACAGATAAATCATTGGTCCCTATAGCTATTATACAGATATCTTCCCTATACATAGTGCCCTATAGAACTATTATACAGATATACAAGGTCCCTATAGCTATTATACAGATATATACATAGTCTCTATAGCTATTATACAGATATATACATAGTCCCTATTATTATAGTAATAATTCCATTCCATATAATAACAATCCCATTCCTTATAGTAATAATCCCATTCCATATAATAATAATAATCCCATTCCATATAATTATTATTATTCTATTATTATTGTATTACACAGATATATACATAATCCCTATAGCTATTATACAGATATATATATATGGTCCCTATAGCTATTATACAGATATACATGGTCCCTATAGCTATTATACAGATATATACATAGTCCCTATATCTGTTATACAGATATATACATAGTCCCTATATCTATTATACAGATATATACATGGTCCTTATAGCTATTATACAGCTATACACATTTCCTATAGCTATTATACAGAAATATACATAGTCCCTATAGCTACTATACAGATATACATGGTCCCTATAGCTATTATACAGATATACATAGTCCCTATAGCTATTATACAGATATATAAATATATACATGGTTTTTATAGCTATTATACAGATACACATAGTCCCTATAGCTATTAGACAGATATACATAGTCCCTATAGGTATTATATAGATATATACATGCTCCCTATAGCTATTATACAGATATACATACATTAGACCCTATAGCTATTATACAGAGAGATAACACTGTACCCAACTGGTAAGTAGGTGCTACTAAACCAGTTACTGCTCCTCCCCCTCACACACTGTTTTACACACTTGGCATTATCTATGTAAACCAGTGGAAAACAATCCTAATATAAACTAAACTACAACCCCCAGCATTGTCTTCCTAGTAAAGCTGATGAGAAGCTGGTTGAAATTGTAATTCAACAACAACATGGCCAGGGTAACTTGGCCAACAAGTAAATTATAATTTTGTCAATCCGATCCATAATTATGCTTATTTACCACTCATACTACCACCGCCATTATCGAATTGTCTAAACAGGTCCTATACCCATCTGCAGGGACAATGAATCTGCTCTGTGTTCTCTATGGAATGGAATTATTACTATTCATTTATAATTTTGCTTAGATTGTAAGATCTTCAGGGCAGGACCTCATGTGAATGTATACATGTAATTGTAAAAGCGTTACAAAAGCTGTTGGCGCTATATAAATCTACAATAATAATAGAATAATAATAATTATATGGAATGGGATTATTACTATAAGGAATGGGATTATTATTATATGGAATGGCATTATTACTATAAGGAATGGGATTGTTATTATATGGAATGGGATTATTATTATATGGAATGGGATTATTACTATAAGAAATGGGATTGTTATTATATGGAATGGAATTATTACTATAAGGAATGAGATTTTTAATATATGGGTTTATTACTATAAGGATTGGGATTGTTATTATATGGAATGGGATTATTACTATAAGGAATGGGGTTATTATATAGAATGGGATTATTACTATAAGGAATGGGATTATTATTATATGGAATGGGATTATTACTATGAGGAATTGGATTATTATTATATGGAATGGGATTATTACTATATGGAATGGGATTATTATTATATGGAATGGGATTATTACTATAAGGGATGGGATTATTATTATTATATAGAATGGGATTATTACTATAAATAAATGGATTGTTATTGTGTGGAATGTGACTATTATTATTACTATATGTGATGGAAATATTATTTTATGTAATAGGATTACTGTATGGAATGGGGTCATTATTATATGGAATAGGATTATATGGAATAAAATTATTACAATATGGAATGGGAATATTATAATATGAAATGTGATTGCTACATTTAATGGGATTTATATTTTATGGAATGGGATTACTGCATATAATGGGATTATTATTATAAGGAATGTGATTACTGTATGGAATGGGATTATTACTATAAAAATGGGACGATTATTATTAAATGGAATGGGATTATATAAGGAATGGGATTATTATATGGAATGGTATTATTACTATAAAGAATGGGTTTATTATTATTATTATTATTATATGGAATGGGATTATTACTATAAGGAATTGGATTGTTATTGTGTGGAATGTCATTATTATTATTATAAGGAATGGGATTGTTATTATATGGAATGGGATTATTACTATAAAGAATGGTATTATTATTATTATATGGAATGGGATTATTACCATAAGGAACTGGATTGTTATTGTGTGGAATGTGACTATTATTTTTACTATATGTGATGGAATTATTATTACATGGAATAGGATTTCTGTATGGAATGGGGTCATTATTATATGGAATAGGATTATATGGAATGAAATTATGACAATATGGAATGGGAATATTATGATATGGAATGTGATTACTGCATTTAATGGGATTTATATATTATGGAATGTGATTACTGCATTTAATGGGATTATTTTTATAAGGAATGTGATTACTGTATGGAATGGGGTTATTGTATGGAATGGAATTACTATATGGAATGGGGTTATTATTATATGGAATTGGATTACTATATGGAATGGGAGTATAATTATATGGAATGGGGATATTATTATATGGAATGTGATGACTGTAAGTAATGGGATGATTATTATTATATAGAATGGGATGTCATGGAATGAGATTATTACGATATGTCATGGGAATATTATAAAATGGAATGTGATTACTGCATTTAATGGCATTATCATTATATGGAATGGGATTACTGCATTTAATGGGATTATTATTAAATAGAATGTGATTACTGTATGGAATGGTAGGTTGTATGATAGGTTGATAAATTGTATGTGTACATAAAGTGATTAGATTGTAAACTCTTCAGGGCAGGGCCTGATGTGAATTGAGTAAATAATTGTAAAACGCTGCAGTATATGTAGAGCTATATAAGAAATAAAATACATACATACGTATTATTATTATATGGAATGGAACTACTATATGGAATGGGATTATTATTAATATTATTATTATATGGAATGGGATTACTATATGGAATAGTCATATTATATAGAATGGGATTACTGCATTTAATAGGATTATTATTATAATTATATTAAATGGTACTATTGCATTTAATGGGATTTTTATTTTATGGCATGGTATTACTGTATGGATTATTATTATTATATAGAATGGAATTACTGTATGAATTGGTAACATTGTATGGAATGGGAGTATTATATGGAATGGGATTACTGTGTGGAATGGGATTATTATTATTATTATTATTATTATAAGGAAAGGGATTACTGTATGGAATGGAAGTATTATGATATGGAATGGGAGTATTATTATATGGAATGGGAGTATTATTATATGGAATGGGAGTATTATTAATTACAGATTTTTATATATATATATACATACACACACACACACACACAGACATAATGGTGAACTGATTGCTTCTCTTACTTGGTTTATTTACAGTGTTGGTTGGTCTTGTACTGGCCTTATAATAGAATCAATAGGACCTAAATGGAACTGTAAACTAATCACTCCTGAAATTTAGTAAGTTACTGTCAACCTGCCTTGTGCATTTATGTTAAATACATGTAATATATTATATACATCATTTACATATAGTATACGGAACTGTAATATATATATTGCTTACATGTATTTTATCAACATCTATATATTATATATCTATTATATATATTAACTACATGCAGTAAATATTATAGTATATGATATACACCTGTTCAATGTTATCTACATGCAGTACATGTTATACACCTGTTATATACATTATCTGCATACTGTACATATTATACACCTGTTATGTTATCTACATGCAATATATATTATACAAATTATATATGTTATCTACCTGTAGTACGTTATACACCTGTTATATATATTATCTGCAAACAGTACATATTATACAACTGTTATATGTTATCTACATGCAGTATATATTATACAAGTTATATATGTTATCTACATGCAGTATGTTATACACCTGTTATATATATTATCTGCAAACAGTACATATTATACACCTGTTATGTTATCTACATGCAGTATATATTATACAAGTTATATATGTTATTTACATGCAGTACGTTATACACCTGTTATATATATTATCTGCAAACAGTACATATTATACAACTGTTATGTTATCTACATGCAGTAAATATTATAAACCTGTTTTAAATATATTGTACATGCAGTATATATTATATACATAATATTCTATAGCTGTGATCAACTTTATGCCCCTAGTTGCACCCATTTGTGCTGTTTCTTAAAAGAAATCAGCCTTAAAAAAAGGACCAGCTGAGAAGAATTCCCTAGGCCTTTAATATATTAATGCTTCAATTGCTGGGATTTACTATCTTAAAAGGGACTTGGGGTATAATATATTTAATGCAGGATCTTGTATAAGTCTTTGCAGTGCTGGGGCTGTCATGGGCAGGCAGTGAAAGTGGAATACTGTGTGTATAAAAGCAGCTCTGTGCCCCAGAGAGACCCCCATATACAATGCAGGAGATGATGAATAGGAGCCAGGAGCTTGGATCGATGCTCCCTCTGTGTGGATCCAGTCTCTCCTACAAAACTACAGGGCAATTAATTGTGGCTTGTCCCCTCATCCTTCATTTTCTTGTGGCACATATCGATGGAGATTACTGCTGATGGACCATTTTATCACCTTAAATAAACAGCCACCACCTTTTCTAACCTCAATCTAATATAGGGCACTAGTTCTTGTTTAATGGGGGGGGGGGTATAGATTAAAGGTAGTACTGTGCATATAATCCTTTGTAATAATAATCATATGTGTCCAATAATAAATAATATATTATATGACTACAGTTCTAGTTTACTAGTTTAACCACATATATTACCACATTTCTTGTAAGGTGGTAGGTTAAAGGCAGCAGTGTACACACCATCCTGTGTAATAATAACCATAAATCTCCCATAAATAACTAATCTAATATAGGACCACATTTCTTGTATGGTGGTAGGTTAAAGGCAGCAGTGTACACACCACCCTGTGTAATAATAACCATATATATTTATTGTATGGGGGTTGGTTAAAGGCAGCAGTGTACACACCATCCTGTTGTAATAATAACCATATACATTTCTTGTATGGGGGTTGGTTAAATGCAGCAGTGTACATATCACCCTGTGTAATAATAACCATATAATACATAAGTGTGATATTTTATAATGGGAGCTGCAGTGCTATATATCCTTATAAAATCACTCAGCTATGTCACTAAGTAACTCATTTCTTATATTTTTTATATCTCACTGCTCCTCCCATTCCAGTGTTCATGCTTGGCAGTGTTTTTTGCAGTGTTTAACTTCACTAACGGGACCTGCTGGAGCTGCTTCCTGTCACTTCATAACCAATGTCTCTCTCCTCCTCCACAAAGATTTGTTTAAAAGCATAGATGCTGGAAATGTTCCTTTCTACTGGGTTTACGTTACAGAAGGTAAATTGGGGGGTTTAAGGTGGAAATAGGGACAAGGCTAGAATTTAAAATGCGAATGGGGTGAAGGAATCAGATACTTATGTATTATAAGAAATAATATGCCCCTTCACATTATAATATAAGGACATTACACCATCTCAGAGTTCCCTGCCCTGTATATGGTCAGGGAACTCCTTGGTGGTGTAATATCCTTATATTACACTGTAAGGGGCGCATTATCCCTTATATACATTTCTTGTATAGGGGTTGGTTAAAGGCAGCAGTGTACATATCACCCTGTGTAATAATAACCATATATCTCCCATGGATAAATAAACCTGGCTGATAAGGGGAGATAAGGGGAGATGTCCCTACAGAGTTGCTGCTTCCATCCATATACAGATGATTGGGTTACAGTGATTTTTTTACCTTGGCTTTTCATCAAGTTATTGAGTGGGTTATGGGTAAGATGAATAGAAAGCCTATGGCTGCTGTAGACACTGCTCATTATCAGGAGAGGAGGAAACAGAGACATTGTATCCAGCCTATCCAAGTATATTAGGTTTGTAGGTCTCCATAGCTCTCTTTCCCCCGAGAAACAAAGGGTTAACATTAACCACTTCAGGGCAGTGCACTAGAATTTCACTATTCACCAAACTTCCAATAGAAAGGAATGGGCAGAAAATCATTCTCTATAGAAATCTATATGGAGGGTTATAATGTAAACTGCAACAATGTAATGCTTATTAATATTAAATTATTAAGTAACAAAGAAAAACCCTACAGATGAGATCTAGATCCCTGATCCATCCATTAATGGGTTAACCCTTATTAATGATCTGTATTTATTGTATATATTATACATATTAGTATATATTGTACATATTAGTATATATTGCACATAGTATATATTGTACATATTAGTTTATATTATACGTATTAGTATATATTATACATATTGATATACTATTGTACATAGTATATATTGTACACATTAGTATATATTATAGATATTAGTATATATTGTTTAGGCATAGTAGATTATAATAATAATAATAATTGTAGTAATAATAATGATAATAATAATAATATTTTTAGACCCATTATTTGGTGGAGTTGCCATATAATTTAGCTATTAGACACCGTTGGACCACTAGGTGATCTTAGGATGTAGTGGTTGGGATCCATAATACACCACTGATTATTATTATTAATAATAATAATAATAATAACAATAATAATATAACACTGATATATAATAATAATAATATAATACACCACTGATAATAATAATAATAACATAATATACCACTAATAATAATAATAACAATATAACACTGAAATAATAATAATATAATACACCACTGATAAATAATAATAACACTGATGTATAATACTGATATATAATATTAATATAACACTAATATATAATACTATAATATAATAATAAGAATAAAATATAATATTGGTATCTAATAGTGCTCATTGGTGAAGCTTTTGAGGCTAATAGCTAATATAATGTTATAAATCTCGCACCCAGTGTGTTATTCCAGTGCAAGAATAGATTCTATGTGCGACCAACACAAATACACCAGTACTACACTGCTGCAGAACTCATTGGAAATCATAAGGAAATCCCAATTTACTGCATGCTGGTTGTGTTATTAATGGTATTAATATATTTAGGGGAGAGGCACAATATTACTATATGTGATCAGTAAGATGTATAATCTACTTTAATTTATTTATTTTAAGTTAGTATATTTAACTCCTAAAATTAGGATTTGGAAACTGCAAAAACACTTATAATCTAGATTTCTATAAAACATTGTGGTAATCTAGATTTCTATAAAACATTGTGATAATCTAGATTATTTTTTTTATAAAACATTGTGATAACCTAGATTTCCACAAAACACTGATAAATCTAGATTTCTATAAAACACGATAATCTAGATTTATTTTTATTTTTAAGATCTGTGATAATCTAGATTTCTATAAAACAATGATAATCTAGATTTTTTAATGAAACGGTGATAATCTAGATTTTTTATAATACAGTGTGATAATCTAAATTTCTATAAATCACTAATAATCTAGATATTTTTTTAAACACGGGAATAATCTAGTTTTCCATAAAACACTGCTAATTCTAGATTTCTACAAAACATTGTGATAATCTCGATTTTTACAATACATTGTGATAATCTAGATTTCTACAGAACACTGTGATAATCTAGATTTCTATAAAACACTGTGCTAAATAATCTAGATTTCTATAAAAAAAAAATATTTTTGGGTTTTAATACTATAATGAAAATGATGAAGCAGTAAATCACCGATAATCTAGATTTCTATAAAACATTATGATAATTTAGATTTCTATAAATCACTGCTAATCTAGATTTCTATAAAACACTGTGATAATCTAGATTTCTATAAAACACTGTGATAATCTAGATTTCAATAAATCACTGCTAATCTAGATTTCTATAAAATGCTGTCATAATCTAGATTTCTATAAATTACTGCTAATCTAGATTTCTATAAAACACTTTGATAATCTATATTTCTATAAATCACTGCGAATCTAGATTTCAATAAATCACTGCTAATCTAGATTTCTATAAATCACTGCTAATCTAGATTTCTATAAAACACTGTCATAATCTCGATTTTTTTTTCTAAAACACTGTGATAATCTAGATTTCTATAAAACACTGCTAAATAATCTAGATTTCTATAAATCACTGATATAATCTAGATTTCTATAAATCACCATGATCATCTAGATTTCTATAAATGACTGATAATCTAGATTTCAATAAATCACCGCGAATCTAGATTTCTATAAAACACTGTGCTAAATGATCTAGATTTCTATAAAACACTGTACTAAATAATCTAGGTTTCTATAAAACACTGCGCTAAATGAGCTAGATTTCTATAAAACACTGTGCTAAATAATCTAGGTTTCTATAAAACACTGCGCTAAATGATCTAGATTTCTATAAAACACTGCGCTAAGTGATCTAGATTTCTATAAAACACCTTAGTTGGGTATTACTATCAGTTACATGCAATTTTTAAACTGCAAAATAATAATATAGAAGTAAAATACATTTTATTTAAACAAAAAATTTCAAACAAATCAAGCTTTAAAAAAAAAAAATCGAATTAATTCCCAACAAAAAATACTGACAATTCTAAATACTGATTGTGTACAGATACTTTCATTGTAGTAATTCTGTATGAGTGCAGACACATGGATACTAAATTGTTACACAATAGTTATCCTGATATAATATTGATACTTTCATTGTTCTAATTCTGTATGAGTACAGACACATGGATAAATTGTTACACAATAGTTATACCTGGATATAATATGGATACTTTTATTGTTCTAATTCTGTATGAGTACAGACACATGGATACTAAATTGTTACACAATAGTTATACCTGGATATAATATTGATACTTTCATTGTTCTAATTCTGTATGAGTACAGACACATGGATACTAAATTGTTACACAATAGTTATACCTGGATATAATATGGATACTTTTATTGTTCTAATTCTGTATGAGTACAGACACATGGATACTAAATTGTTACACAATAGTTACATATGTATTTTTTATCCTGGGAATAATATTGATACTTTAGTAATTAGATGTCTACATGTATACATACACCTGCTTATCGTTGTGAGAGTTTAATGGTCCCCAGTGTAACTCTCTAATACTCCTGGAATATTTCCATTTGTTCTGATTCTGGTAACATTACATTGGTCAGAAATCAAGTTTTTAGAAATTTGATTGTATTTGTTTTGTGTTTGACCAGCCATCCAATGTTCGATTGGTAAAACGATTGTGACTGTGAATGGGCCATTTAGCAGAGAAAGATATTACCATGGTCTCTTAGCTATATTCAGATATTTACTGGTCTCATATAGCTATAATACCGATATACATGGTCCCCATAGCTATTATACATATATATACATGGTCCTATGCTATTTATACGATATGATAGGTGTCCCTGTAGCTTATTAAACAGATCTTACATATCCCATATTGTTTATAGCAGCATGCATAAATAGTCCCCTATTAGCTATATCTACAGATAAATTACAGTTGTCCTATAGCTTATTATACAGAATTTACATAGCACCTATAGCTATTATACAGCTATATTACATGGTCCCTAACGATTAAGGTCTATAACTATTCATATACAGCCTATACTTAACAGATATAAGTACATGTCCCATATCGATACAATATTTCATGGCCTATGATATACAGTACATAGCATCCTTACTATTAGTACTAATTATACAGTATTATACTAATAACCAAATCATGGTCCTATAACTATTATACAGATCTACAAGGTCCCTATACACTATTATACAAGATAACAATGGTCCTATAGCTATTATAGCAGATATATACATAGTCTCTATAGCCTATAGTAGCGATTAATACAAGTCCTATATGATTATCGTAAAATTCCATTGCCATATAATAACAATCCCATTCCTATAGTAATAATCCTTGCCATATATATATATAATCCCATTCCATATAATTAGTTATTATTCTATTATTATGGTTTATGACACAGATATATAACATACTCCCTTAGCTATTATACAGATATTATAATATGGTCCCCTATAGCTATGTATACAGAATACATGGTACCTATAGCTACTTATACAGATTATACATCGTCCCTTATATGGTATACAGATATATCACATATCCCTATATCTATTATACAGATAGATACATGGTCCTATAGGCATATATACAGCTATAAACCCATTTCCTATAGCTTATATACCAGTAAATAACATAGTCCTTATAGATACTATCCAGATGTACATGGGTCCCTATAGCTTATACGATATACATAGTCCCTATAAGCTATTATACCCGAATATAAAAAAAATCAATCATATACATGGTTTTTATAGCTATATAACAGATTCACAATTCCCTATAGCTATTTAGACCGATATACATACGTCCTATAGGTATTATATAATTTTATACGCTCCATTAGCTATTATACAGATTATACATACAGACCTATAGCTATCTTACCGAGACGATAACACTGTACCAATGGAAGTAGGTGCTACTAACCAGTTCGCTCCTCCCCCATCACACACTTGTTTTTACACACTTGCGATTATCTATCTCGTAAACCAGTGGGAAAACACATCCTAAATAACTAAACTACAACCCCCAGATTGTTCTTCCTGATAAGCTATGGAGAAAGCTGTTTGAAATTGTATGCAACAACAAACAGGCCAGTGGTAAAACCTGCCACAAGTAGCAATTATATTTTGTCAATCGATCCATAATTATGGTCTTATTACACTACTCACCACCCGCCATTAGCGAATTGTTAAACAGGTCCTTACCCATTGCGGGACAATGAATCTGGCTCTGGTTCTCTCTATGGAATGGACATTATACTATTCATTTATAATTTTGCTTAGCGTGTAAGAATCTTCAGGGCAGGACCTCATGTGAATGGTATACATGTAATTGAAAAGCTGTTACAAAGCTGTTGGCGATATAAATTACAATCATATTAATAGAATAATAATAATATTGAATGGGATTATTACTATAAGGAAATGGGATTATTATTATATGGAATGGAGTATTACTAGAAGGAATGGATTGTTCATATTATGGATGGGGATTATTTACTATAAGAACAGATTATATTATATGATGGGATTATTACTATATGGAATGGGATTCATTATTATATGGATGTGATTATTACTATAAGAAATGGGGATTGTTATTACTATGGAATGGAATATATTACCATAAGGAATGAGGATTATTTATATATGGTTTATTATTAAGATGGGATTGTTATTATCTGAATGGGAGTATTACTATAAGGAATGGGGTCTTATATAGAATGGGATTTTACTATAAGGATGGGATTATTATATATGAATGGGATTATTACTCATGAGTGAATTGGATTAATTATCTATATGAATGGATTATTACTATATGAATGGATTATTATTATATGGAATGAGGATTATTACATAAGGGATGGATTATTTATTATTATATAGGAATGGGTGATTATTACTAAATAAATGGATTGTTATTGTGTGGAATGTGACCTATGATATTACTATAATGTGATGGCAACTATATTTATTATGTAATAGTGATACTGTATGAAGGGGGTCATTATTATATGGAATAGGATATCTATGGTTAATAAAATATTGACAAAATGAATGGAATGGGAATATTATACTAGTGAAATGTGATTTGCTACATTTAATGGGATTTATATTTTATGGATGGTATACTGCAATAAATGGGATATATTATTATAAGGACTGTATTACTGATTGAATGGGATTATACTATAAAATGGACGATATAATTAAATGGAATGGGATATAAGGAATGGGAGTATTATAGGATGGTATTATTACTATAAAGAGGGTTTATTCAATTATCTTTATATTATTATTATGAATTGGAGCTAATTACTATAAGGAATTGATTGTATTGTGTGGAATGTCATTATTATTTTATAATGAATGTGGATTGTCATTATATGGAATGGGATTATTACTATAAAGAATGGCTTATTATTATTTATGGATGGATTATTACCATAAGACTGGATTGTTATGTGTGGAATGTGTATTTTTTATCCATATGATGGAATATTATACATGGAATAGGATTTCTGTTGGAAAAATGGGTCATTATTATATGGAAGTAGTTATATGGAATGAATATATTACAATTAATGGATATTGGATCTAGATATGTGATGGATGTACTGCATTAATTGGATTATATATTATGGAATGTGATTACTGCATTAAGGGATTATTTTATAGAATTGATTAACGTGGATGGAAGGGGTGTGATGTATGGATGTAATTACTATTATGGAAAGGGGTTATTATTATATGGAATTGCATTTACTATGGTGGATGGAGGATAATATATGGAATGGGGATATATATATGGAATGTGATGACTGTAAGTAATGGATGATTATTATATATAGATGGGATGCATGGCATGAGATATTATGATATGTCATGGGAATATTATAAAATGGATGTGATTACTGATTTAATTGGCGATTATCATTATATGGAATGGGATACTTGCATTTAACTGGGATTATTTAAATAGAATGTGATTACTGTATGGAATGGTAGGTGTATGATAGGTTGATAAATTGTATGTGTACATAAGTGATTAGATTGTAACTCTTCAGGCAGTGGCCTGAGTTGAATGAGTAAATAATTGTTAAATGTAAAACGCTGCAGATTGTAAGCTATATAAGAAATAAGAATACCTACATACTATTATTATATATGGAATGGACACTACTAATGGATGGATTATTATTAATATTTAATTTATATGAAAGGGATTACTAATTGGATAGTCATATTATATAGAATGGGATTACGATTTTAATAGGATTTATTATTATAATATAGTAAATTTGGTACTATTGCATTTACTGGGATTTTTATTTTATGGCTATGGTATTACGTAATGGATTATTATTGATTATATGAGAATGGAATTACTGTTATGAATTGGTACAATGTATGGAAGGAGTATTATATGGAATGGGATTACTGTGTGGAATGGAGATTTTCTTATTATTATATATTATAGGGAAAGGATTACTGTATGGAATGGAGTTTTGATATGGAATGGGAGTATATTATAGGAATGGGAAATTATATGGAATGGGAGTATTATAATTACAGGATTTTATCGAATATATACATACACACACACACCACACCACAGACCATAATGGTGAAACTTTGATCTGCTCTCTTTACTGGTTTATTTACAGTGTTGGTTGGTCTTTGTACTGCATTATAATAGTCATAGGAACCTAAATGAACTGTAAACTAATCATCCTAAATTAGGTAAGTTCTGTCAACGGCCTGTGATTTAGGTAATACATGTACATTATTATTACATCATTTACATTATGTATATCGGAAATCGGTAATATATATCATTGTTCCTCGGGGGGGTATTTTTACAACCATCTATATATTAATATTACTATTATATATTAATACATGCAGTAAAATTATAGTAATGAATACACTGTTAATTTAGTCTACATGCAGTACATGTTATACACCTGTTATATACCACTCAAATATCTGCATACTGTAATATTATACACCTGTTATGTTATCTACATGCAATATATATAGCAATTAATAATGTCTATCTACCTGTAGTACGTTATACACCTGTATATAGATATATCTGCAAACAGTACATATATAACAACTGTTATATTTATCTAATGCAGTCATATATTATACAAGTGTATATTGTTTACTACATGCAGTATGTTTATACACTGTTAATCTTCTTCTGCAAACAGCTTTACATATTATACCCTTTTATGCTACCATTATATATTATACAGTTATATTATGTTATTTACATGCAGTACGTTATACACCTGTTATATATATTATCTGCAAACAGTACATATGTATACAACTGTTATGTTCTACACTGCAGTAAATATTATAAACTCTGTTTGTTAAATATATTGTACCGCAGTATTATAGTATTACAATAATATTTCGTATACTGTGGTCAACTTTTGCCCCTAGTTGTGCCACCCATTTGTGCTGTTCTCTAAAAGAAATCACCTTAAGAAAAGGACCGCTGAAAGAATTCCCTATGCCTTAATATATTAATGTTTCAAATTCTGGGATTTACTATCTTTAAAAGGGATTGGGGTATATTAATATTTAAGCAGGATTGTCATAAGTCTTGCAGTGCTTGGGGCTGTCAGTGGGTCAGGCAGATAAGTGGAATACTGTGTGGTATAAAAGCAGCTCTGTTTGCCCAGAGAGGACCCCATATACAATGCAGGAGATGAGAAATAGGAGCCCCGGAGCTGGATCGATGCTCCCTCTGTGTGGATCCAGCTTCTCCTACAAAACTACAGGCAATGAATTGTGGCTTGTCCCTCCTCATCCTTCATTTTCTTGTGGCCACCATACTCGATGGAGATTACTGCTGATGGACCATTTATCACCTAAATAAACAGCCCCCACCTTTTCTAACCTGCACTAATATAGCGGCACTAAAGTTCTGGTTTAATGGGAGGGGGGGGTAAGATAAAGTAGTACTGGTCATATAATCCTTGTACATAAATATACATATGTGTCCAATATAAATATATATTATATAACTACAGTTCTAGTTTACTAGTTTAACCACACTATATTCAAATTTCTTGTAAGGTGGTAGGTAGGTAAGGCAGCAGTTACACACCATCCTGTGTAATATAACCTAATCATCCATAAATAACTAATCTAATATAAGGACCACATTTCTTTTGGTGGTAGGTTAAAGGCAGCAGGTACACAAACCTGTGTAATAATAGCATATATATGATTGTATGGGGGTTGGTATAAGTGCAGGCGTGTCCACACCACTCCTGTGTAATAATAACCATATATATTTCTTGTATTGGGGTTGGTTAAAGCCGCAGTGTCCATCTTGTAAATATCCATTACATCTGGGTGTTTATACAAGTACATAACTGGAAACATATAATAACATAAGTTGTGATATTTGATAAGGGAGCTGCAGTGCTATATATCCTTATAAAATATCGCTATGTCACATAGTAACTCATCTCTTATATTTTTTATATCACTGCTCCGCCGCATTCCATGTTCATGCTTGGCAGGTTGTTTTTTGCAGTGTTTAACTTCACTTGAACATACCTGCTGGAGCTGCTCCTGTCACTTCATAACCAATGTTCCTCCTCCTCCACAAGATTTGTTTAAAAGCATATGATCTGGAATGTTCCTTCTACTGGGTTTACGTTATGTCAGAAGTAAATTGGGGGGTTTAAGGTGGAAATATGGGACAAGGCTAGAATTTAAAATGCGATGGGGTGAAGGATCAGTAATACTATGTTTATAAGACTAATATGCCTCCCTCACATTATAATATAAGGCATTACACCATTCGAGAGTTCTCTGACTGTATATGGTGCCGGGAAACTCCTTGGTGGGTTAATATCCTTATATTACACTGTAAGGGCGCGCATTAATCCCTTAATTACATTCTTGTATATAGGGTTGGTATCAAGGCAGCAGTGTAATATCAACCCTGTGTAATAATAACTATAATTCCCATGATAAATATAACCTGGCTGATAAGGGGACTATAAGGGGAGATGTCCCTACAAGATTGCTGCTTCCATCCCTATACAGAGATTGGGGTTACAGTGAATTTTTTTTACCCCCCTGGCTTTTCATCAAGTTATTGTAGTGGGTTATGGGTAAGATGAAGAAAGCCTATGGCTGCCTGTAGACACTGGCTCATTTATCAGCGAAGAGGGAACAGAGACATGTATCCGCCTCGCAGTATATTAGTTTGTAGGTTCATTTCCAAGGAGCTTCTCATGTCCCCCGAGAACAAAGGGTAACATTAACCACTTCACTGGGCATGCACTGAATTTATATTCACCAAACTTCCCAATAGAAAAAAAAGGAATGGGCAAGAAAATATTTCTCTATAGAAATCTATATGGAGGGTTATAATGTAAACTGGCAACATGTATGCTTATTAAATTCAAATAAGTAACAAAGAAAAACCCACGATGAAGATTCGATCCCTGATCCATCCTTAATGGGTTAACCCTGTATTAATGGATCTGTAATTTATTTTATATTTCATATTAGTTATATAATTAGATGTACATATTAGTAGTATATGCTACAGTATATATATGGTACATATTAGTTTAATTATACGTATAGTATATCGTTATACATATTGACTATACATTGTACATAGTATATAGTTGACACATAGTAGTATATATTATAGATATTAGGATATTATGGTTTAGGCATAGTAGATTATAAATAATAATATATGTTGTAATACTAATGAATAAAATAATAATATTTGTAGACCCAGTATTTGGATGAGTTTCCATATAATTCGCTGTTAGACACCGTGGACCACTAGGTGATCTTAGGATTCTTGGTTGGGAGCCATAATACACAACGGATTATTATTATTAATGAATAATTAATAATAATAACAGTACATACTAAACATGATATATTAATAATAATAATATAATACACACTGATAAGAATAGAATTAACATAATTACCACTAATAATAATAATAACAATTAAACACTGAAAAATAATAAGATAATACCCCACTGATAAATCAATAATAACAATGATGTATAATACTGAGATATATAGTAAATATTAAACATAATAGATAATACTATAATATAAATCATAAAATAAACTAAAATCGTGTATATAATGTGTCATTGGTGATTATACATGGTCGCTATAGCTATTATACAGATATATACATGGTCCCTAATCATGGTCCCTATGGTATTATACAGATATACATGGTCCCTATAGGTTTAACGTATATAACATGGTCCCTATAGGTATTATACAGATATATACATGATCCCTATTGCTATTATACAGATATTTACATGGTCCCTATAGCTATTATAAAGATATATACATGGTCCCTATAGCTATTATACAGATATATACATGGTCCCTATAGCTATTATACAGATATATACATGGTGCCTATTGCTATTATACAGATGCATACATAGTCCCTTTAGCTATTATACAGATATATATATAATCGCTATAGCTAATATACGATATATACATGGTCATAAGCTATTATACAAATATATACATGGTCCCTTTAGCTATTATACAGCTATATACATAGTCCCTATAGCTATTATACAGTATATACATACTCCCTATTGATATTATACAGATGCATAAATAGTCCCTATACTATTAAACAGATATATACATGGTCCCATAGCTATTATACAGATATATACATGGTCCCTATAGCTATTGTACAGATAATACATCATCGCTATAGCTATTATAGATATA
Organism: Hymenochirus boettgeri; assembly: GCA_019447015.1. NCBI lineage: Eukaryota > Metazoa > Chordata > Amphibia > Anura > Pipidae > Hymenochirus > Hymenochirus boettgeri. Next base: position 325,163,533 of record CM033469.1, read on the forward strand.
TATAATGGTCCCTATCTGGTCCCTATAGCTATTATACAGATTATACATGGTTCCTAATAGCTATCATACAGATATATACATGGTCCCTGTAGCTATTATACAGATATATACATGGTCCCTGTAGCTATTATACAGATATATACATACTACCTATTGCCATTATACAGATATAGACATACTCCCTATTGCTATTATACAGATATATACATGGTCCCTAATCATGGTCCCTATAGCTATTATACAGATATGCACATGGTCCCTATAGCTATCATACAGACATATACATGGTTCCCTGTAGCTATTATACAGATATATACATGGTCCCTATAGCTATTATACCGATAAATACATGGTCCCTATAGCTATTATACAGATATTTACATGGTCTCTATAGCTATAATACAGATATACATGGTCCCTATAGCTATTATACAGATAATCATGGTCCCTATAGCATTATCAGATATACATGGTCCCTGTAGCTATTATACAGATATATACATGGTCCCTATAGCTATTATACAGATATACATGGTCCCTGTAGCTATTATACAGATATATACATGGTCCCTATAGCTATTATACAGATATACATGGTCCCGATAGCTATTATACAGATATTTACATGGTCCCTATCGCTATTACACAGATAAATACATGGTACCTATAGCTATTATACAGATATATACATGGTCCCTTTAGCTATTATACACATATATTCATAGTTCCTATAGCTATTATACAGATATATACATGGTCCCTATAACTATTATAAAGATATACAAGGTCCCTGTAGCTATTATACAGATATATACATAGTCTCTAAAGCTATTATACAGATATATACATAGTCCCTATTATTAATAATTCCATGCCATATATAACAATCCCATTCCTTATAGTAATAATCCCATTCCATATAATATAATCCCATTCCTATAGTAATAATCCCTTCCATATAATTATTATTCATTATTATTGTATTACACAGATATATACATAATCCCTATAGCTATTATACAGATATATACATAGTCCCTATTGCTGTTATACAGATATGCATGGTCCCTATAGCTATTATACAGATATATACATAGTACCTATATCTATTATACAGATATATACATGTTCCTTATAGTTATTATAGAGATATGCACGGTCTCTATAGCTATTATACAGATATATACATAGCCCCTATAGCTATTATACAGATATATACATGGTCCCTATAGCTATTATACAGATTTATACATAGTCCCTATAGCTATCATACAGATATATACATGGTCCCTATAACTATTATACAAATGAATACATAGTCCCTTTAGCTATTATACAGCTATATACATGGTCCCTGTAGCTATTATACAGATATATACATGGTCCCTATAGTTAGTATACAGATATATACATGGTCCCTATAGCATTATACAGATATATCATAGTCCCTATAGCTATTATAGAGATATTTACATAGTTCCTATGCTATTATACAGATAAATATAGGTCCCCATAGCTATTATACAGATATATACATAGTCCCTATAGCTATTATACAGATATTTACATAGTCCCTATAGCTGTTATACAGATAAATACATGGTCCCTATAGCTATTGTGCAGATATTCATGCATTAGTACCTATAGATATTATACAAATATATACATAGTCCCTACAGCTATCATACTTTGTCGCTATACTATTATACAGATATATACATGGTCCCTATAGCTATCATACAGATATACATGGTCCCTATAGCTATCATACAGATATATACATGGTCCCTGTACTATTATCATCTATTTATATATATATGGTCCCTATAGCTATTATACAGATAAACACATGGTCTCTACAGCTATTATACAAATATATACATAGTCCCTATAGCTATTATACAGATATTTACATGGTCTCTATAGCTATTATTCAGATATTTACTGCTCTATAGCTATAATACGATATACATGGTCCCCATAGCTATTATACAATATATACATGGTCCCTATAGCTATTATACAGATATGTAGGTCCCTGTAGCTATTAAACAGATTTACATATCCCTATTGATATTATACAGATGCATAAATAGTCCCTATAGCTATTTACAGATAAATACTTTGTCCCTATAGCTATTATACAGATTTATCATAGTCCCTATAGCTATTATACAGATATATACATGGTCCCTATAACTATTATACAGATATACAAGGTCCCTATAACTATTACAGATATACAGGTCCCTATAGCTATTAAACAGATATTTACATAGTCCCTATATATTATACAGATATTTTACATGGTCCCTATTGATATTATACAGATAAATACATGGTCCCTATAGCTATTATACAGAATATATACATATCCCTATAGCTATTATACGATATATACATGGTCCCTATAACTATTATACAGATTACAAGGTCCCTATACTATTATACAGATATATCAAGGTCCTATAGCTATTATACAGATATATACATAGTCCTCTATAGCTATTATAGCGATAATACAAGTCTATTATTATGTAATAATTCCATCCATATAATAACAATCCCATTCCTATAGTATAATCCCATTCCATATAATATAATAATCCCATTCCATATAATTATTATTATTCTATTATTATTGTATTACACAGATATATACATAATCCCTATAGCTATTATACAGATATATATATATGGTCCCTATAGCTATTATACAGATATACATGGTCCCTATAGCTATTATACAGATATATACATAGTCCCTATATCGTTATACAGATATATACATAGTCCCTATATCTATTATACAGATATATACATGGTCCTATAGCTATATACAGCTATACACATTTCCTATAGCTATATCAAAATATACATAGTCCTATAGCTACTATCAGATATACATGGTCCCTATAGCTATTATACAGATATACATAGTCCCTATAGCTATTATCGATATATAAATATATACATGGTTTTTATAGCTATTAACAGATCACAAGTCCCATAGCTATTAGACGATATACATAGTCCCTATAGGTATTATATATATATATACATGCTCCCTATAGCTATTATACAGATTATACATACATTGACCCTATAGCTATTATACGAGAGATAACACTGTACCCAACTGGTAAGTAGGTGCTACTAACCAGTTACGCTCCTCCCCCTCACACACTGTTTTACACACTTGGCATTATCTATGTAAACCAGTGGAAAACATATCCTAATATAAACTAAACTACAACCCCCAGCATTGTCTTCCTATAAGCTGATGAGAAGCTGGTTGAAATTGTAATTCAACAACAACATGGCCAGGTAACTGGCCAACAAGAATTATAATTTTGTCAATCCGATCCATAATTATGCTTATTACCACTCATCTACCACCGCCATTATCGAATTGTCTAACAGGTCCTATACCCATCTGCAGGGACAATGAATCTGCTCTGGTTTCTCTATGGAATGGAATTATTACTATTCATTTATAATTTTGCTTAGATTGTAAGATCTTCAGGGCAGGACCTCTGTGAAGGTATACATGTAATTGTAAAAGCGTTACAAAAGCTGTTGGCGCTATATAAATCTACAATAATAATAGAATAATAATAATATTGAATGGGATTATTACTATAAGGAATGGGATTATTATTATATGGAATGGCATATTACTATAAGGAATGGATTGTTATTATATGGAATGGGATTTTACTATAAGGAACAGGATTATTATTATATGGAAGGGATTATTACTATATGGAATGGGATTATTATTATATGGATGGGATTATTACTATAGAAAGGGATTGTTATTTATGGAATGGATTATTACTATAAGGAATGAGATTTTTATATATGGGTTTATTACATAAGGATTGGGATTGTTATTATTGGAATGGGATTATTACTATAAGGAATGGGGTTATTATATAGAATGGGATTTTACTATAAGATGGGATTATTATTATATGGAATGGGATTATTACTATGAGGAATTGGATTATTATTATATGGAATGGGATTATTACTATATGGAATGGGATTATTATTATATGGAATGGGATTATTACTATAAGGGATGGGATTATTATTATTATATAGAATGGGATTATTACTAAAATAAATGGATTGTTATTGTGTGGAATGTGCTATTATTATTACTATATGTGATGGAAATATTATTTATGTAATAGATGTACTGTATGGAATGGGGTCATTATTATATGGAATAGGATTTATGGAATAAAATTATTACAATATGGAATGGGAATATTATAATATGAAATGTGATTGCTACATTTAATGGGATTTATATTTTATGGAATGGGATTACTGCTATAATGGGATTATTATTATAAGGAATGTGATTACGGTATGAATGGGATTATTACTATAAAATGGGACGATTATTATTAAATGGAATGGGATTATATGAATGGGATTATTATATGGAATGGTATTATTACTATAAAGAATGGGTTTATTATTATTATTATTATTATTATTATGGAATGGATTATTACTATAAGGAATTGGATTGTTTTGTGTGGAATGTCATTATTATTATTATAAGAATGGATTGTTATTATATGGAATGGGATTATTACTATAAAGAATGGTATTATTATTTATGGAATGGGATTATTACCATAAGGAACTGGATTGTTATTGTGTGGAATGTGATATTATTTTTACCTATATGTGATGGAATTATTATACATGGAATAGGATTTCTGTATGGAATGGGGTCATTATTATATGGAATAGGATTATATGGAATGAAATTATGACATATGGAATGGGAATATTATGATATGAATGTGATTACTGCATTTAATGGATTTATATATTATGGAATGTGATTACGGCATTTAATGGGATTATTTTTATAGAATGTGATTACTGATGGAATGGGGGGTATGTATGGAATGAATTACTATATGGAAGGGGTTATTATTATATGGAATTGGATTACTATGGAATGGGAGTATAATTATATGGAATGGGGATATTATTATATGGAATGTGATGACTGTAAGTAATGGGATGATTATTATTATATAGAATGGGATGTCATGGATGAGATTATTATGATATGTCATGGGAATATTATAAAATGGAATGTGATTACTGCATTTAATGGCATTATCATTATATGGAATGGGATTACTGCATTTAATGGGATTATTATAAATAGAATGTGATTACTGTATGGAATGGTAGGTTGTATGATAGGTTGATAAATTGTATGTGTACATAAAGTGATTAGATTGTAAACTCTTCAGGGCAGGGCCTGATGAATTGAGTAAATAATTGTAAAACGCTGCAGTATATGTAAGCTATATAAGAAATAAAATACTACATACTATTATTATATATGGAATGGAACTACTATATGGAATGGGATTATTATTAATATTATTATTATATGGAATGGGATTACTATATGATAGTCATATTATATAGAATGGGATTACTGCATTTAATAGGATTTATTATTATAATTATATTAAATGGTACTATTGCATTTATGGGATTTTTATTTTATGGCATGGTATTACTGTATGGATTATTATATTATATAGAATGGAATTACTGTATGAATTGGTAACATTGTATGGAATGGAGTATTATATGGAATGGGATTACTGTGTGGAATGGGATTATTATTATTATTATATATTATAAGGAAAGGATTACTGTATGGAATGGAAGTATTTGATATGGAATGGGAGTATTATTATATGGAATGGGAGTATTATTATATGGAATGGGAGTATTATTAATTACAGATTTTATATATATATATACATACACACACACACCACACCACAGACATAATGGTGAACTGATTGCTCTCTTTACTTGGTTTATTTACAGTGTTGTTTGGTCTTGTACTGGCCTTATAATAGAATCAATAGGACCTAATGGAACTGTAAACTAATCACTCCTGAAATTTAGTAAGTTACTGTCAACCTGCCTTGTGCATTTATGTTAAATACATGTTAATATTATTACATCATTTACATATGTATACGGAACGGTAATATATATATTGCTTCAGTTTTATTATTCAACATCTATATATTATATATCTATTATATATATTAACTACATGCAGTAAATATTATAGTATATGATATACACCTGTTCAATTTATCTACATGCAGTACATGTTATACACCTGTTATATACATTATCTGCATACTGTACATATTATACACCTGTTATGTTATCTACATGCAATATTATTATACAATATATATGTGTTATCTACTGTAGTACGTTATACACCTGTATATAATTATCTGCAAACAGTACATATATATACAACTGTTATATGTTATCTACATGCAGTATATATTATACAAGTTATTATGTTATCTACAGGCAGTATGTTATACACTGTTATTATTTATCTGCAAACAGTACATATTATACACCTTGTTATGTTATCTACCAGTATATATTATACAAGTTATATATTTTATTACATGCAGTACGTTATACACCTGTTATATATATTATCTGCAAACAGTACATATTATACAACTGTTATGTTATCTACTGCAGTAAATATTATAAACCTGTTTTAAATATATTGTACATGCAGTATATATATTACATAATATTCTATAGCTGTGATCAACTTTTGCCCCTAGTTGCACCCATTTGTGCTGTTTCTTAAAAGAAATCAACCTTAAAAAAGGACCAGCTGAGAAGAATTCCCTAGCCTTTAATATATTAATGCTTAAATTGCTGGGATTTACTATCTTAAAAGGGACTTGGGGTATAAATATTTAAGTGCAGGATCTTGATAAGTCTTGCAGTGCTGGGGCTGTCATGGGCAGGCATGAAGTGGAATACTGTGTGTATAAAAGCAGCTCTGCCCAGAGAGACCCCCATATACAATGCAGGAGATAGAATAGGAGCCGGAGCTTGGATCGATGCTCCCTCTGTGTGGATCCAGTCTCTCCTACAAAACTACAGGGCAATTATTGTGGCTTGTCCCCTCATCCTTCATTTTCTTGTGGCACATATCGATGGAGATTACTGCTGATGGACCATTTTATCACCTTAAATAAACAGCCCACCACCTTTTCTAACCCAATCTAATATAGGGCACTAGTTCTTGTTTAATGGGGGGGGGTAATAGATTAAAGGTAGTACTGGCATATAATCCTTTGTACTAATAATCATATGTGTCCAATAATAATATATATTATATGACTACAGTTCAGTTTACTAGTTTAACCACATATATTACCACATTTCTTGTAAGGTGGTAGGTTAAAGGCAGCAGTGTACACACCATCCTGTGTAATATAACCATATATCTCCATAAATAACTATCTAATATAAGGACCACATTTCTTTGTATGGTGTAGGTTAAAGGCAGCAGTGTACACACCACCTGTGTAATAATACATATATATTTATTGTATGGGGGTTGGTTAAGGCAGCAGTGTACACACCATCCTGTGTAATAATAACCATATACATTTCTTGTATGGGGTTGGTTAAAGGCAGCAGTGTACATATCACCCTGTGTAATAATAACCATATAATACATAAGTGTGATATTTATAATGGGAGCTGCAGTGCTATATATCCTTATAAAATCACTCAGCTATGTCACTAGTAACTCTCTTATATTTTTTATATCCACTGCTCCGCCCATTCCAGTGTTCATGCTTGGCAGTGTTTTTTGCAGTGTTTAACTTCACTAACAAACCTGCTGGAGCTGCTTCCTGTCACTTCATAACCAATGTCTCCTCCTCCTCCACAAAGATTTGTTTAAAAGCATAGATGCTGGAAATGTTCCTTTCACTGGGTTTACGTTCAGAAGGTAAATTGGGGGGTTTAAGGTGGAAATAGGGACAAGGCTAGAATTTAAAATGCGAATGGGGTGAAGGAATCAGATACTTATGTATTATAAGAATAATATGCCCCCTCACATTATAATATAAGGGCATTACACCATCTGAGAGTTCTCTGCCCTGTATATGGTCAGGGAACTCCTTGGTGGTGTAATATCCTATATTACACTGTAAGGGGCGCATTATCCCTTATATACATTTCTTGTATAGGGTTGTTAAGGCAGCAGTGTACATATCACCCTGTGTAATAATAACCATATATCTCCCATGGATAAATAAACCTGGCTGATAAGGGGATAAAGGGGAGATGTCCCTACAGATTGCTGCTTCCATCCTATACAGATGATTGGGTTACAGTGATTTTTTTACCTTGGCTTTTCATCAAGTTATTGAGTGGGTTATGGGTAAGATGAAAGAAAGCCTATGGCTGCTGTAGACACTGCTCATTATCAGGAGAGGAGGGAACAGAGACATTGTATCCGCCTATCCAGTATATTAGGTTTGTAGGTCTCCATAGCTCTCTTCCCCCGAGAAACAAAGGGTTAACATTAACCACTTCAGGGCAGTGCACTAGAATTTCACTATTCACCAAACTTCCAATAGAAAGGAATGGGCAGAAAATCATTCTCTATAGAAATCTATATGGAGGGTTATAATGTAAACTGCAACAATGTAATGCTTATTAATATAATTATTAAGTACAAAGAAAAACCCTACAGATGAGATCTGATCCCTGATCCATCCTTATGGGTTAACCCTTATTAATGATCTGTATTTATTTATATATTACATATTAGTATATATTGTACATAGTTATGTACATATTAGTATATATTGTACATAGTATATATTGTACATATTAGTTTATATTATACGTATAGTATATATTATACATATTGATATACTATTGTACATAGTATATATTGTACACATTAGTATATATTATAGATATTAGTATATATTTGTTTAGGCATAGTAGATTATAATAATAATATAATTGTAGTAATAATAATGAATAATAATAATTATTTTAGACCCATTATTTGGTGGAGTTGCCATATAATTTAGCTATTAGACACCGTTGACCACTAGGTGATCTTAGGATGTAGTGGTTGATCCATAATACACCACTGATTATTATTATTAATAAAATAATAATAATAAAACAATAATAATATAACACTGATATATAATAATAAATATAATACACCACTGATAATAATAATAATAACTAATATACCACTAATAATAATAATAACAATATAACACTGAAATAATAATAATATAATACACCACTGAATAATAATAATAACACTGATGTATAATACTGATATAATATTAATATAACACTAATATATATCTATATATAATAATAAGAATAAAATATAATATTGGTATATAATAGTGCTCATTGGTGAAGCTTTTGAGGCTAATAGCTAATATAGTTATAAATCTCGCACCCAGTGTGTTATTCCAGTGCAAGAAGATTCTATGTGCGACCAACACAATACACCAGTACTACACTGCGCAGAACTCATTGGAAATCATAAGGAAATCCCAATTTACTGCATGCTGGTTGTGTTATTGGTATTAATTATTTAGGGGAGAGGCACAATATTACTAATGTGATCAGTAAGTGTATAATCTCCTTTATTTATTTATTTTAAGTTAGTATATATTACCTCCTAAAATTAGGATTTGGAAACTGCAAAACACTTATAATCTAGATTTCTATAAAACATTGTGGTAATCTAGATTTCTATAAAACATTGTGATAATCTAGATTATTTTTTTATAAACATTGTGATAACCTAGATTTCACAAAACACTGATAAATCTAGATTTCTATAAAACACGATAATCTAGATTTATTTTTATTTTTAGATCTGTGATAATCTAGATTTCTATAAAACATGATAATCTAGATTTTTTTATGAAACGGTGATAATCTAGATTTTTTATAATACAGTGTGATAATCTAAATTTCTATAAATCACTAATAATCTAGATATTTTTTAAACGGAATAATCTAGTTTTCCATAAAACACTGTGCTAATTCTAGATTTCTACAAAACATTGTGATAATCTCGATTTTTACAATACATTGTGATAATCTAGATTTCTACACGAACCACTGTGATAATCTAGATTTCTATAAAACACTGTGCTAAATAATCTAGATTTCTATAAAAAAAATATTTTTGGGTTTTAATACTATAATGAAAATGATGAAGCAGTAAATCACCGATAATCTAGATTTCTATAAACATTATGATAATTTAGATTTCTATAAATCACTCTAATCTAGATTTCATAAAACACTGTGATAATCTAGATTTCTATAAAACACGGTGATATCTAGATTTCAATAAATCACTGCTAATCTAGATTCTATAAAATGCTGTCATAATCTAGATTTCTATAAATTACTGCTAATCTAGATTTCTATAAACACTTTGATAATCTAATTTCTATAAATCACTGCGAATCTAGATTTCAATAAATCACTGCTAATCTAGATTTCTATAAATCACTGCTAATCTAGATTTCTATAAAACTGTCATAATCTCGATTTTTTTTTCTAAACACTGTGATAATCTAGATTCTATAAACACTGCTAAATATCTAGATTTCTATAAATCACTGATATAATCTAGATTTCTATAAATCACCATGATCATCTAGATTTCATAAATGACTGATAATCTAGATTCAATAAATCACCGCGAATCTAGATTTCTATAAAACACTGTGCTAAATGATCTAGATTTCTATAAAACACTGGTACTAAATAATCTAGGTTTCTATAAACACTGCGCTAAATGAGCTAGTTTCTATAAAACACTGTGCTAAAAATCTAGGTTTCTATAAAACACTGCGCTAAATGATCTAGATTTCTATAAAACACTGCGCTAAATGATCTAGATTTCTATAAAACACTGCGCTAAGTGATCTAGATTTCTATAAAACACCTTAGTTGGGTATTACTATCAGTTACATGCAATTTTTAAACTGCAATAATAATATAGAAGTAAAATACATTTTATTTAAACAAAAAATTTCAAACAAATCAAGCTTTAAAAAAAAAAAAATCGAATTAATTCCCAAACAAAAAATACTGACAATTCTAAATACTGATTGTGTACAGATACTTTCATTGTAGTAATTCTGTATGAGTGCAGACACATGGATACTAAATTGTTACACAATAGTTATACCTGGATATAATATTGATACTTTCATTGTTCTAATTCTGTATGAGTACAGACACATGGATCAAATTGTTACACATAGTATACTGGTATATATGGAACTTTATTGTTCTAATTCTGTATGAGTACAGACACATGGATACTAAATTGTTACACAATAGTTATACCTGGATATAATATTGATACTTTCATTGTTCTAATTCTGTATGAGTACAGACACATGGATACTAAATTGTTACACAATAGTTATACCTGGATATAATATTGATACTTTCATTGTTCTAATTCTGTATGGTACAGACACATGGATACTAAATGTTACACAATAGTTTATACCTGGATATATATTGATATTTCATTGTTCTAATTCTGTATGAGTACAGACACATGGATACTAAATTGTTACACAATAGTTACATATGTATTTTTTATCCTGGGAATAATATTGATACTTTAGTAATTAGATGTCTACATGTATACATACACCTGCTTATCGTTGTGAGAGTTAATGGTCCCCAGTGTGTAACTCTCTAATACTCTGGAATATTTCATTGTTCGATTCTGGTAACATTACATTGGTCAGAAATCAAGTTTTTAGAAATTTGATTGTATTTGTTTTGTGTTTGACCAGCCATCCAATGTTCGATTGGTAAAACGATTGTGACTGTGAATGGGCCATTTAGCAGAGAGAGAGAGAGAGAGAGAGAGAGAGAAAGAAAGAGATAGAGCTCCCGCATGGATGTCTTATCTCTCTACTCTCTATATCTATACGTCTGTCTAGAGAGAGAGAGCGAGGGGGTGGATGTATATATATATCTGTGTAATAGCTATAGGGACCATGTATATATCTGTATAATAGCTATAGTGACCATGTATATATGTGTATAATAGCTATAGGGACCATGTATATATCTGTATAATAGCTATTGGGACCATGTATATATCTGTATAATAGCTATATGGACTATTTATGCATCTGTATAATATCAATAGCGAGTATGTATATATCTGTATAATAGCTATAGGGATCATCTATGTATCTGTATAATAGCTATAGGGATCATGTATATATCTGTATTATGTCACGCATTTTGTTATGTCACGCATTTTGTTATGTCACGCAATATGTTATGTCACGCATAATGTTATATCACGCATTATGTTATGTCACTCATTATGTTATGTCACGCATTATGTTATATCATCTTACATTTAAAGCACTGAATTTGCCTCTTCAGACACACACTGTATAGTAGAGGGGTCTCAAGGTCTTCTGTAGAGCGACCCCTACCCACTCGTTGAACATAGTATCAAACACAAACATCTGCCTTTACCAACTTGTCACCACAATGTCTGGGGCCATTCTTTATTTTCCTATGCAGGAATTCTCATTTGTTGCAAGGATATCAAAAGACATTCAACCCACTCTCCTTCTCTGTGCTCAGACTGTAGTTAAGATCACTGTGCATGAGAAAGAGACCTGGGAGAAAGCCTCATCAACTCATGCTCAGAACAAAGCAAAGGACTCGTCACCAACAAAATACATGTGTGTAGATTGGTCATCAGTGCCTGGGCCATGGGGGGAAAGTCCAGTCTGTTCATAGGACAGTCTATCCCCCCAAATCTACTCTCTGGAAGATACTGGCATCATGCCCTGCCCTAAGCCCAATATCTTTAAAGTAAAACTTAAATCGCATCCATGCATCTCATGCCATTAGAACAACAGATAATTTTAAAAATAATTATAATATTTTTCTGACTACTGCCAATGGTGGTTAGCATTAAAAGTTTGGACTTTTGCCCAATCCAATGCACCATGCAAGTTTGGAAGGTAGTTGTGCCTGCTAAAAATATATGGCTTATTTCTTCCCATCTTTGCTGACCAAGGAAACGCATTATTAGGCTCAGCTCCTCCAGATTCGCTTGCAGGGTGGTCAAAACTATTTTTTGAATGGTGGATTTTCACCAGGAGAAAATTCATAGTTGCAGAATATTTGTGTCACCTTGCTAAAAGCTGTTGGGGGCAAAAAAAGTAAAATTATTGATTATTTGGTTACAGTGCAAGAAGTAAAAAAAAATGGCAATCAGTGCGGGATAATATCAGAAAGGATAAGAAGGGAGGAGAAAGAGTGCCGAAAGTGGCTCAGGCCTCAACGCAAGAAACCCAAAACATACAAGTATGTTGGCTTTCTATGTAGATCAATGATTCCTGATTGTGAGTACATATACAGTTGTCTTTGACACAGACTTTTTATGTCTAAAAACATGTGTCTTTTACAAGGGTCATCTATTTATAGATATCCTTTCTCTATTGAAAAGGAGCAAGGAGTACACCTGACAGAAAATGGTTCCAACTTTCCCCAAGACCTCTCACATCTTGATGACCATGATGGTGACTCAGCATGAACCCTCTCACAGTAGAAAGAGGTGTCCAGAAGTCTTTGGTTCACACCCAAAGCCAAAAAACAATGCTATGCAAAAAAGAAGGGATGAGGAGAGCACATGAATAACCAATTAGATGCCATTGTTGATACCCATTGCTAGTAAAGAAGGGAAAAAAGTTCCAGTCAATCACTTGTCAATGGCCTTGTACCACTGATCAGTCAGGTTTCGCCAACCAAATGTGCCTTCACAATTGTGCCTCAGCAATTCCAAAATGATACGATCATCCATACCAGCTAAATGCCCACAAAACTCCAACTTCAGCTTCCCACCTCGCCCACAGTCAATCACCAACGGGCCACCTTCACGACTTCCCACCTGCCCCACAGTTCATTACCAATGGGCAACCTTCCAGCTTCCACTGCCCCACAGTCCATCTACCAAATCCTGAGCACCTTCCAGCTTCCCACCGCCCACAGACTTACATACCCATCTGGGTCACCGTACAATAACCCCCTGTCCACAGTTTGCAGCTACCTGTCTGGCCCCACCATACAACTACCCACCTAACTCCATACGCACTATCACAGAAGGTTGAAATCTATTCTATGTAAAACCCCCCCCCATAAAACACCAAACAAACCTCAAGCCAGCAAAGAAGTCCAGGGATCCCACATACACTCAATTACAACCACCAAGCAAACGGAAGTTATGAAGCTATCATGTTTCCTATCATAGTGCATGTTCAGACATTGCTCTACATGTTAGGGTGCTTGCATCCGGGTCATGATCCCATGGAATGGTAAAGAATGCTGATTAGGGGGGTAATTGCCTTCTGATCATGGTTCCTGACAACTCTGGCTCCATGTTGTGCAGGTGTGCAGGTTCAGTTTACTTCTTACTCCATGTTGTATGCCACTCTACCTGTGCTGTTTAGTATGTGCAGTCATATACAGACACATGTGTTTTTTCGATTGTATATACCTCAGGGTAACTATTACCGCTCTGCTGGGGATATAGGTTTTTGCAAGCTGTGACCTCTGCAATGTCAGTCAGTCTTCAACAGCTGCAACAGTGGATTAAACTGAGAAAAAACATGTGGAAAAAAAGAGGGATTAATTTAATATCCAATTTATTGTGTACCTATGCAGCTGGGAGGATGGAAATGTTTGGACAAATTGTCCTTGAAGTTATTCTGTGATTCAATTAGATCACATGGACTTGAAAGTTTAGTTCTTGAAGACCGTTTCGTAGTCATCCGACTGCTTTCTCAATTCAGATGACTTGTACAAATCTCGTGGCCAATTATGTACCCTGGAAAATCCCAATTAAGAATATCACAGCCATGGTTTCACGGGGGATTAGATAGTGCTAAGGTGTGTATAGGATACGCCCATGGGTTTAAGGTGTTAAAACGCATTGTACATGGCAGGACATTGGGTCGAACCCCCGCACCTCTATTGGCTTGGTTTCTTGAAAATAAGGAGAAGAACACTATGCTAATCCCGCCCTTAACACCTGGCTGTGATAGTGAACTAATGGGATTTTCAGGTACATAATTGCCACAGATCTTGTACACGTCATTCTGAATTTGAGAAAAGCCAGTCGGATTGACTAGCGAACGTCTTCAAGAACTCGGAAACTTCGAGTCTCAAGTTGATCTAATCGAATACAACAGATTATACCATGGCCTCGGATGAATGAGAACCGTCAAGCATGTCCTTCAAAGTTGTTTATTCGACTCGGTCCTTATATTTTTACTTGTTGTGGACTATGTCACCGTTGATTTTTACATATTGTTGACGACACATTGTCCTTGTTTTATATTTTTTTAAAAATGTAGGACAAAATTGGCCCTTGTTTTGAAATTGTGAATTGTTTTTGCACATAATATTATTTTATTAATATTTACCGTATTAAACCTGCATGCAAAATAAAAAAAACACGCTTCTTTTAAGGCGCAAAATGGGGGTTTCTCGTGTGTCTCTACTGTAGCCAATACCAAACACACACAAACACACAACATACTAGTTTGGGAATAAGTATTACAAGATCTTACCTCTCTATTGAAATCCTAGTATGGCAAGAACGTCTATGGCCATGTCTCGTTTAAGATCATCAAAGCACCAAAACTGTCCTTCCCGTTCTCTTCTCCATCAGTGGATGGACCTAATAAAGTCTGTTCTGCCGTTTCACGCACTGGCGGAGCAGCATAGCTGCCAATGATTATTAAGCTCCCACACAAGTCTGGTTATCATTACTCGCCCAAAAAATAATACATCAAAATATATCTAACCACTATCGCTCAAAAAATAAACAAGCTCTCTCCCATGCCATTCCTGCTTCCTGTCTCTCCAACAGCTCCTGAAGGTGGTACGACCAGGAAATGACATCACAAATGATCTGTTTTTACTCTAATCTAAAAAATACAAAACCAAACCCCGTAAAAAACACATAAAAATGCATAATGGCGTACACATTGAAATGCATTGCTAAAAACTCAGGAAATCACTATGCGATTTATGTTGAGTGTTTGCGTTTTCTTCGCGGTAGGTGTAGTGTGAACGTAACCTATGCACTTATTTTGAAAACTGCTTGCAATGAGAAATCAAAATTATAGCAGTCATGTGTGCACAAATTCCACAACGTAGGCCTCATGGGACTTGCAGTTCTCCATGCTTACAGTTATGTGGTACCATGTATAGTTTCCAAGCAACTTATGTAAAAACTGTGGTTGTGCATTTTTTATAGCTGATGAAGCTATATAACTAATAAAGGCATTTTTTATATGTGCAAACATCGGAAACATGGGGTGAATGATATAACATATTGTGGTAATTATCCAATAATAGGTGTAAAACTCTGTATTAAAAACAAATATTTCATAATACGCTGTTTATAATAAGAGATACATGATACCACCCAACATGTCCCAGCCATGCGAAACATTAACATTAAAGAAATTAGAAGCACTCTGTCATTGATTTTATAACTGTTAACATATAAGGTAATGTTTTGCTAATATATTGTGACTTGATGGTCATTAAATTACCAGATAGCAGTGCCATTAACAAAATCTATATGGAGTTCCTGTTTGTAAGCACCATTTCAAAACTTTAGCGTGTTTCCTTCTGTTACACCACCCAGTATGCCAATAAGGTAATGGATGACCAGAGGAGATGGGCCCCTTGCTGGATTGGGTGAGTGATAATAGAAGCTGGGGCAATGGTTTTGGACGTTTGGAGGAGAGTTGATGGGTTGTTGAGAGAAAGTTGCCCCCCCGCAGAGCATAGGGCAGAGACTATGGCTTACTTAGATACATTTTTTTAGGATTTCGCTTTGTTTCACTGGTATAGAAACTTACAGAGTTCAACTAGAAAGCATAGAAGCAGTAATAACAAACCCATAAGACGTAACGGTCATTTCTATGAAGATAAAGATAAAAAAGTTAGTTTAGGGTTTTTATCATAGTACTTAAATAGAACATACAGGTCATTTAAGTATTTCCTCTTCGCTGATGAAAATCACCAAGACACATTCATGCGCAGATTCCCTCTTAACAAAGGAAATGACAAGAGAAACTCTAGATAGGTCTGTGTGACACTTTATCGATCTTCTCTACTGAGAGAAAAATCCCAGCAAACATCCATTGCCTCTGTTCATCCTCAGGTTCTCATCAGCACGCATCAACGCAGATGTATGAGGATGGTATAGATAACACCATATGCCATTTCTTACGGTTTACATTAAATTCTAGGCATTAAAAGATAGTAAAACAGTTATGTACTAGACTCAATCTAAAGACTTCTATTTGTAGTTGGTCAGTAAGGTTTTTTAACAGGATATAAACATTAAAAGCAATAGAGGTTACGGTAGATTTTTACCGCTTGTAATAGCCAAAAACATTTTACACTTCTGCCTATTTCCAAATATAGACGTAATCTTAAAATATAAATTGAAAGCCTTGCCAGTCAATGAATAACAGTGTGTTACACGAAGCTTCAACATACAACAATTAGGGCTTATATGTGCAGTTAACCAGATGACTAAATTAAGGGCATTTACCTAGATTTACAAGATTTGGTTATCATGGTTATTTGGTGAGTGATTACTGTAAACAGAATTTACAAGAGCTGTGCTTTAAACTATCGATCAAACAGAACTGTGAACTGTCAGTGTTTCGCTAACTGTTCAGTCTCTGCCTGACATTATGGTACACTGATTGGCCTCGGTCAGAAGTAGCAGTTATAAATTCTCTTTGTGTTAACAGCCTTCAGGCAGGCAGTAGGAAGACGTGCTTGACAATTGTTTTGACCCAATGCCTTATTAAAGTACGTAAATCAGGAGTTCAATATTATGCTAGAAACTACACAGACACAAACTGTGAGTCCACACTACCACCCAGCTTAACAATGACAGCAAATATATACAGTAGGTAAAAAATCAAGCAGGGAGAGCAGTAATACCATTCATATATAAAGCTGGATACCAAATGAAAAAGAAAAGGACGATTTAGGAATCACCACTTTCTCAGAACAAGTGTTCTTGAGGCTACCGAATGTTTGCCATCGGCATCATTTAATTTTACAAGCTTCTGTCTGTCATGTTTCCAAGATTGGTACAGTGTACCCAGCTTTAAAAATGCTCTATACCAGCTCCAAATATCAGCTGAGAGGCAGACAGGACAACGACATCCTGCAGATTGGATGTTTTTCTATTTTATTCCAGCAGGTGTGGAGAAACTTGTTTAGAAAGTTTTTTCCTAGCACACCCTTTCATTCAACGGGTATAAAATAGCATTAAAATGAAGAACACAAAAACACATACCATGAACCAACACTATAAAATGCCAACATGTTTCTTCACTGCCAAACAGGGTTACTTAATTTTATTCATCAGGTTCCGTTTAAACAACCAACAATCACAGTTCCTCCTGTGATTTGCTTTGATTTGTTAATTTGCTACTAATGCTGGCCATACACTTATAATGATACATAATATTATTTGTCTAAAAGTGGATAGCCAGCATTGCTACTTATGCTACTTAAGACGTTAGAATCAAACCTAATGTCTAAGTTGGCCATAACACTAACTCTACATTACACCGATAAACATTCAATCCAAGATGAATGTTAAATCCATGCAATGTCAAGTGGAGTAAGAACGTTTTACCTGCCAACAATTTTCATGACATTTCATTCTGGATCATGTGTACGATTATAATATCATCTTGAATTTAAGAAGGTTAGATTGTAGTGTATGGCCAGCATTAGTAGTGCTTTTCTCCTCATAGAGGTTCTTACCCTCTCGATGAGTCTGCAAAGTTCCCTGTCTGGACCCTTGTTCTCACCTGCCCTTTCCCATCCCTCTATAGAAATCTCAGCCCTTGTGTTTTAGATGTAGCAGGTTTGCCCAGTCTTTTGCCTAATAAACAAGGATACAGTCGTAGGAAGGGATAGCCTAGAAAAAACACTATGTATGTGTGCCTATGAAAAATACAATTCTATAAGGTGTATTGAGCAGGATTATCCATTAAGTCAACCTAGGCAGCTACCTAGGGCCCATTAAACACAGGCCCACTATAGTATACAGCCATTAATACAAGAACAAGAGGGGCTCAAATATCAGCTCTGCCAGGTTCAATTTTTTTATCCATCTCTGTGATGTATAGGATCATTTAGAGAATTCTAATAATAAAATGTGGCAATCAGGACACAGCTTTGGAATGAATGTTCAGAAAGATAGGATTGGTATAAAGCAATATGAAATACTTACCTTTTTCCTTAAATTCTGTATTGGTAACCTTTAAATCAATTGTTGCACTGGGATTAATTTAAAAAATCATAAAAGTCAGATGATAAATACGGCTACACTTGAAATCAGTAATATAATAACTATAGAGCATTATAGAGAACGTTTATATTCAATCATTTAAACCTCAATTCTCATATAAGGACGAAAAGAGCCAATATGTGGACTGCAACAAAACACAACACTGGTAAATAGTAGGGCCAATGTCTTTTATTAAGTTACTGTTCATACAAGCTAAGAAAGCTTGTTAATACTTATCTCACCTTCCGTTTTTGGGCCCCGATATGACTCCATTTTCTTTGTATTGATGTTTCATAAAGGACCAAACAACATTTTAATTAATAATCATTTTAAACTAAAAATGTATGTAGAAATATTGTAATCGAGCTGTTAGGCTTATGTAGATATTATCCATCTAATTGCTGGCTATTTACAAAAGGAGTTGCATTCGTATGACACATTTAGAGATTAATCAATAAAGTGTGATTACTTTAACAGATTGATTAGGGATGATTTCATTAGCGCAGATTAGATCAGATAAAAAGATGTGAAAACAAATTCTATGATTTCCACCTAACATGAGTGTATTTCTTTTAACAAGAGATTTTAAGATAAAAATACCCCATGTTTTGCCAACAACATGAAGATATGAAGCCCAGTACAGAAATAATATATAGATGTCTTGCCCCACTTTAAATAAACAGCTGTCTAATGAGAAGCGACACGTAGCCATGTAAGGGTACGCAGGACCCTTGCACTGCAATAATAAAATATGCTACAAACTAAGCAGGGATTAAACATGTACCAATCTATGGTCCCCCAGTCCAAGCTACTTGGGCTAGTACTTGGACTTATACTAATCCTGAAAAAGGAGATTTCTCTTTCTTCTTAATAACAAACGTTGTGCAACACATGTACATTTTTAATGAAACCTTCTTTGCATAATTTATTTCCTTAAAATTGTAAAAGTGAAGCTTGCCATACATAAAGCTAGCATCCCATTGTATCTAGTAAGATGTTTGCCACTCTCTGCCCTTATATGCCTCCAAGACAACCAATCCTATATAGGTGGTATATAAGCAGGTGAGTCATATGTTTATGTCCGAATTGTCCGGCAAAGAAGCAACAGGCTGCCATGTAATCTGCACAAAAATGAATGTGTTTGGCCAGCTTCAGCCACTGAAAGACCAGATGTGTCTCACCAGTCGGCCGGCCAAACCATCATGTTCACCACCTTGTCGATATGTTTCAGTGTGAATGATCATGTGTCCATAGAAAGCCACACAGTTTCTGTCATGTCCGATTGGTCTTTGTTCAATCTGACCAAATTCCGAAACATCGGTCGATTGGCCTTACGCTGATGGGATCCCCAAATTGCAAAGCATGCTTATATGTAAGATCTTGACAATATAATGGGTGTTAGTAATTAGTATTTATATAGAATGAATTGCCCATTCAGATATAGCTAGCTTGTTTATATCCTAGGGAGCTCACAATACACACTGCACTGCAAAGTTTTTCAGTGGATATTGCTTCTGTTCACTCAATTGCCAGGTCCCTTGTCATTTCCCCTGCACACAATCAAATATGTTCTTTGTGATTATTTAACATCACCAACAATATTTAGATCTGCTCCCCCCAAAATGAGTGTTTCTCACAATTTATCTCCCCAGAGGTCTTTTGGCACCTACTGTAAATGAATGTGGAGAGTTCTTAAGTTGCTTTGCCCGAAAATTGTATTTACTGAGGCTTTACGTTTTTGCAACTGACATTAAAAAAGGTTTTGACAATAAACAATAAGACTAGTTTCTCAGCAGGCGTAAAATAAAATGGCAAAAATCAGTCCACAAAAGTCGGTGCAATCTGAGTGCTATGTGCTATTTTGATATCCTCTAAAATTCATTCCATTTTTGGAATTTTTGTCAGACACCGAAAAATTCTGGTGCAAAACTGTAGCAATTTTGCACAAATTTTAGCAAATGTGTTCTTCAGCGAATAACCCCCAAATGTGCCCGTCCATGGATATCTTAAAGGATCGATTGAATACTGAGACTGTAGGAACATTTTGCACATATATAAGAGCTATCCAGGCAAAAAACATCACACTGCAATTTAATCTGAAGGCAGTAAGCCAACGTCAAAGCAAATAAATATTCTATTTGGTTGTTAAAACAGTTCCAGTTTGACATACTTGATTTTCTAATGCATTTAGTTTCCATTTTAAAAAAACTACAAAACTTTCCCAGTTAACTTAAATTGTTTTTCCTTCTTAAACTTCCGGATTTTTTCTCCTCGGCAATGTAAGTAGCAGTGAACGCATTCCTACAGTCTAGTCCATAAAACATGATGTGTAAACAGAAGGGGGCAAACCATGTGCAATAGATTCATTTATCTCTTGGGGATAAGACTCATTAATAATTGAGATAATGTTTTCCTACACGTTCGAATTAAATGTGCCTTTTCAATTCTTATTAGCAAACACATGAGGAGACAATTATCTCACACTCATCCATAATAACTAATTGCTGAGAACGTTTCTGTGCCGCGCTGCACAAATATCAGATTGTTCCCATTACTTCATATGAAAATGACCAGGAATTTTTATACGGCTAGAGCGTATTGTTGGCATTGGTGTCATGATCCAAAGTGAATGTTTTCTTAATATGTCTCACACTGTTTTGCCTTGAAACAAATCAGGTTGCATAGTGCTCCTACGTAGCACATGAAACATTAAATCTGGTAGAAATGGAACATTAGCAAAGTGACTAATATTTTTGGCACAGGACTCCGCCTAATATCATAGTTTCGTACTGACATTATGGCTCCGAAACTTTCTTAAAGGGAAAATGTTACCCCCAAAATAATACTAACTAATACTAACTTTTATGTTGACAAAGATTTAAAATTGGTCTTATTTGTTGCTTTTCACAATTAATCGCCAATCCAGGATTTAATCTGGTTTGCTAGAAAAGGTAAACCTAGCAACTACAAAGCATGTCAATAAAAAAAATGATATTAATCTATTTATTTCAGCCATTATCTAGTTGCTGTTGCCAGTAACTCTTAATCCATTTATTTCAGCCATTATCTAGTTGTTTGTTGCCAGTATCTCATATATTAGGTGGCGCATGCAGCAAGATAAATAGATTTATACATAAGCCCTTCTTGCCCAGATTATGACATGCAATTATAAACTGAACATTTATAGACAATGTCATCTGCTAAAAAAGTTAAATTCTAAACTACAGAGACAAAAGAGAGAAATATAAAAAGTTCAATGTAGATCACTAGTAAAACATCCTGTTACCATTGTGGTCAGACATTGTATTTATTAATTTAACAAATTCCACTTCTTCTTTCACTAAACTTCTAAAGTAACTGTGTAAGGGAAAGTTAATTTCTTTGTGTCACATTCTCTTACAATGGAAGTAATGTAAAGAGCAGAATATAAAAGTCTCTATTTCCATTTTCTGATTAATGCTCTTAGCCAAGAGAAAATAACTTTATACAATCATATTATATTATATTTCAACTAGCATATGTATATAGTAGCTTACATTTCTTAGTTTATGAAATTAGTGGATAATACAACAGAAAAATTTGAATTGAAATTCAAAATATTTGCGGAAAGCTAAATTTAATTTTATTAGAGGCAATGTATCAAGAGTCGCTTTTGTTTAATTGCCATCTTCAGGTCAGGTTAACCACTGACCAAGGGTTTGCTTGACTTTTTAAAAACGATCGCATATAAACCACTGCAAAAATTGCTGCCCTTTGCAAATAGCCACACGTAAGTTAAAGACAGATTTGTAATGTACGAAGAGCCACATCACAATAATACAAGAAATTGGGGGGAATTAACAAAGAGTGGCTTTAAAGGGTATGTCCACCCTAAATTTATTTTTTTATATAAGATTCCCCATGGCTGCCCAGCCCCAACCGCTTTATTTATATGTTCAGAAAGCCCCCCAAACTCTACTTACCTCCCCTCTTTCCTCCGCCGCGCTCCCGGCCCTCTGTGCGAGAAAATGCAAGCAGAGGGGCAGGACCGGCAGCGCGGCTGTGATTGGCTGAGGGCAGCCAATCACGGACGCGGCTGCGGCAGCTCACTTCGGCGGAGGAAAGAGGAGAGGTAAGTAAGTTCGGGGAGCTTTAAACATATAGATATAGCGGTTGGGGCTGGGCAGGCATGGGAATCTTATAGTTAAAGCTTTTAAAGCTAGGGGGAGGGAATTGGGAGAGGGAGGAGAGGGAGGGAGGGGGGAGAAGGGCTGCAGTACGCATGCAAACTTCTCCCGGAGGCCAGGTAGAGGCAGAGTCCTATATGGACTCTGCTATCCTCCTGGTGGGCAGTTTTTGGAACTTTGGGGGGGGGGGACTACAGGTTACACTACACTACATAATGGGGCCAGTAGTTGGGGGGATTATAGTTTTTGGGGTGGACATGCCCTTTAAAGGGCAACTGTGGTCTCAAAACAAGTTAGGGTTAAATGAAAGCCTGCAGTATTTCCTTTACACTGAGCCACAATACATGTCTGGCTGAAGCCTGTGAGAAATTACATTGGGGTGGTGAATGTTCAAACTTCCTGCTTCCAGTAGGTTGAGTGACATCACCTGAACTCTGCTGGCCCTTTCCCCCGGGGGAGAAGCATGCTCAGTTAAGACTTATTGCTGGGAAATCAGGAAGTACCTGAGGAAAAAATTGACAGTTGAGAAGGGGAGTCTATTAATGCAGACAGGCTGGTCACATGACTACAAACTGGTCACATGCTAAAAACAGGAAGAGTTCAACCAGGAAGTTACATTGCGAACCTTTCCAGCAATAACTTCTCACAAATTTTATCTAGAGATGTGATTTCGGGTTTATTTTAAGGTGTGATGGAAGGCTTTTATATCATTCTTACTGGTTTGGAAGAATTTGAGACCACAGTTACCCTTTAAGGAGTAAGAGTAAGACATGTGTATTTTAAAGGAAAACTAAACCCAATTTTCTATACTCCAGAATCTGAAAATAACTCAATAAGCTACAAAATACCATTTCAGTAAATTGTATAAAGCTGGGTACACACCTATCGATTTTTCCTCCTGACCGACCGTTCGATACTTTCGAACTGTCGGCCAGGAGGAAGACTGTCGGTGTCGCGGCCAAAAGCAGCCGCATCCGATAGTCACCGCGACCGATCGTGCGGTCCATAGGGACCGCACGATCGGACGAGGTTTTCCACCCTGTCCGATCGTCCTTCGTCCGATTCGGACGAACGGTCGATCGGACATGGGCACTTTCGGATGCGATAATTTCGGTCCGATCGACCGATACACTGAACTATCGGCCGATCGGACCGAAATATCTCCTCGTGTGTACCCAGTTTATAGTAAATGTAAGCCTGTTAAGAACTGGATGAAGTATCTGTGTGTTTGTGCAGTGCAGGCCACACCTCCTTAACTCAGTCACATGCTTTCTGCTGTAAAAGTATTGGCTATAGATATTAATGGGTGTGACAACTGTAACAAGTTTCGCATAGCTAAGGAACTGAGCATGTGCAGAACAGAATAGTCGTTGACCAAACTGTGTGATTTTAGAATGCTGTGAAGAATCAAAATGAGATTACAGATACTATATCAAGGTGTTCTGCCTTCTGGTTCAGTGTTGTTCTGAGGCTTTAGTTGTCCTTTAATCATGCAGCTTCTGAGCTATAAATCTGGGGGGAAATGTAATTTAGCCAGAACTTCATCTTAAAATACATAGATATCCTAAAGTCTCGTGCACACGTATGACTTTGCCAGACACATGACTCCAAGCATGTTCACGCCATGGTGGATCAATGAACGACCACCGCCCAAAGCAAACACTTGTGCGATTATCAGCAGGGGTGTGCGCCATGGTCGTGCATGTACGTGCCCATATCACTCTTCTAACCGGCAAGGCATTTCCTTTTAATCACTCTATGTACCACTGTCACCTATTATTGAGTTTATATTAAAAGAAAAAGTCACTTTTTAAAAACCCAATGTGAAAACAAATCAAACAAATGTCAAGATCTAAAACATTATTACATTTAAATGTTTGTGCCATCGAGCATTAATGAAAATGTCAACGTTTTCTTTAAGAAAATATAAGAAAATCTGGAAAACAATACTGTATCAGACTCTTCTTAAAGTTAAGCTAACCAATGACAAAATGTTAGTGTGCCTTTAAGGGCTAGGCCACACCCTGATCTGATCGCATGTTAAAAAGCACACACTAGTGTGGCCTAATTGTGGTGGCCACACAAGTGCATTGCTGTGTGTGTCTGAGCTGAAATCCGTTAATCGGAGCGCATGCTAAATTGCAAAATTGCATGTACTCCGATTGCTGAACGTTGCACTATTACAGTGCACGTGCAAAACAATGCGCATCAGTATGGTGGAATTGTGTGTGCAATCACGCTTCTTAATGCACACACTTGCGTGCACATTTTTTTCTGGATCGCATGTAAGCGCTTAGAGAGGATTTGCATTGGGTTGTGTGGGTTTTCAGAACAGTTATTCAGGTTCCAGCGCAATACGATTATATCGCCATTGCACCAACCTTGTTTGACTCATAAAGCAGAAAGCCGGTGTTAAAGTCACACATCAGGTATAAATGCTACCGAAATACACAATAAATATATTAAATAACTGCAGGGGAGCAGAAGAGAACATGAATATTTTGATAAATAGTTCCATATTTATATCATTAGAAGGGGAAGTAGTTAACGTATTAAATAAAACAGTACAGATTCAATATTAGTAAATAACATTCTTGCCAGAAGTCCTACACTGAGAGCAGTTCACTAATTTCCGTACATATTATCAAGAATAATGTGTATGTAGCATAAAACTAAATTGCCACAACTCACACAATACCCATGATATTAATATAAGTTACACCTTGTTGGATTGCATTGGTAAGGGTGGTACAAAAAGGCTGTATTTTGACCCAAGTGACCACTGCAGCTTAGTAATAAGGTGATGAGGCCAAATCATACGCCATCATTTCCAACGACCAATCACTCCCATTCTTCCTGAGGTGATCAGACAAGTCTGTAAATCACAATCAATTCTGCAGTCATCAATGGACAAAACATTGATGTTACAGCTCTAAATTCTGACCTATAGACTACAGTATATTGAGTGTTAAATTGACAGTCAGGAATGGTCGACCCATGTGTGCCAGGCTTTTTTAACACAATTTTTTTTGACATTACAGAATTTATTTGCCAAAGGCAGATAACAAAACAGGACATATTTATAAACTTTATTATTGGTAAGTAATGGCCGATAAAGATTGTTAATGTACAACACCATCATTATGCTAACCTAATGGCCATTATAGTTCATTAACCATTAATAAGCAATACTTCTTCTTAATTATGACCGTGCAATTATTTCACTATACCTATCCTTATTTAACTACGGCAACTTTATTTGACAATACTGACTGAAACTTTTGCAATACCAGTTGTTTCATTACCAATCGTGTCATTTTTAACAATAAGGATTGATGATTGTGATCAGACTATTGTTCACGCTGCTATGTAACAATAAAGCCCTGAGATATAGGGCTGTTTACAACTGATAACAATCATTATGGTATCATTGCGCCTTTATGGCGTTATTAATAAACAATGCTAAATATGGCCCTATCTTTTTATAGAGGGGTTAATGAATAGTCGTCCTTGTTTTTTTTTTTTTTTTAACCCAACACTTGTGTTGTCATGATATTGCACTATTAAAAAAAGAGAACAAAAAAGAAAATGTCTGGTAAAGGTCTCTACTGATTGGTCTGGTCTGGTAAGGAAAGTCTACTGATTGGTCTGGTCTGGTAAGGAAAGTCTACTGATTGCACTGTCGGTAAGGAAGTCTATGATGGTTTTAAAACTAGCCCTTGGCACATGGGAATAAAAAAAATAGTAAAAACACCTCTCTACTGAAGTAGACAAGCTAGTTAATTACCCATTGGGGATTTAAACACAGGTGTCTCCTTGGCAGAATAAAAAAACAACATACTGCAATTTAAAGGCAATTCTATACAAAGATAATCAGAGAATCCCATTCTATCTTTTGTTCTATTGCAATCCATTAAACGTTTTTAAATCGTGATGCAATTTTTCGTGTAGTGTTGAATGTAGCCTAAATGTTTTTCGATTGTCTCTAAACCTAATATAGCTCTATGACTTCTTGATCCATAAGCTTTAGTCTATGGTTTAGCCCATATTTTTCCTCCCTCATTTTATATCTGTTATATTCAATTAGACTGTGTAGTCGGATGACTAGCAAAACGTCTTCAAGAACTAAACTTCAAGTCCAGTTGATTAATTGAATACAACAGATATACCATGACTGGATGAATGAGAACCTTCATAAGCATCTTCTGGTTTTATGTTTTGTGTTAATCAAGCATTAGTTTGTGCTGTTTGTTCCCATATAGTGACATCCTAATTTGGACACTTTCCTTCCACTGTGGGTCCTTCTGGTCCATTCTGCCCTCCCCTCTAAAAAATGATTCCTATTGTGGAGACATGTGCCAACTGTGGTTGCGTACAGTTTGTTTCTCCTCTCTCTGTGGGTCATTACACAAACTAGTATTGTTTCTTTCTATACTAACCTTTCCTCTTGCATATCTTTCTCTGTAATCAAACACTTCCAAACACATATATGTATTACCACAATGCATGTTTTTATCTGGATGAATCAACACACCCTCATATAGCAAACTTTAGGCTAAGAACATATATGAGCAGGTATTTCCGCCCAATCGGTGATATTTCAGTATTTGGGCCCTCCAAATTTGCCCATTATTTCAGCTGTGGATGACCATTTCAGGTGTGTTTAAGGATCACCTTAGATGAGGATTGGATATGTCGGTAAATCACAATGAACTTTTGGCAGCGAATGGTAGGCCGGGCTGGAAAATCATGTGTATAACTTGCCATACAGACCTTGGCTCTGCACAGTTGCAGCAATTTTAGACAAATAGATGATAGTCTAATAGATAATTAAAGATACCCATTGCCTGAATTACATTTTCTATTCTGATATAAAGCTTATTTCCTGTTTATTATGTGTGACACTTTTATTTGATCTCCGCTCACTTACAATTTTAAAGAATTGACAAGCAAAATGAAAAGACTCACAAAAAATAAGTAACTCACTTCCCAGAGATGTTGAGTGTTTCGAACAGTCCCAGCTTGCACTTTGTCTGGAGATACAAGCACTCCTTGGAAGGGACAATCCACGTTCCTTGCTGGATTCTCTGAGCTGCACAAATGCCATATGCCAGACCCGGTACAGTGCTGGTACAAGACACACCTCCCGTGGAAGGTCATGCAGCCACTCAGGAATCTCAGGTGGAGGAGCCACAGCTGCAGTGCTGCTGGTGCCCACTAGACGTCTTAGTGAATGCAGTGGGCCATGCATGGGAACTCTCCATTCCGATTATCTGCACACAGTCACAGCCTATGGTTAAAAAATACAGCAAATACAAAAGTTTATATTTAAAGCAGTATAGGGATATTCTGCAATTTCATATATTGTATATACAAATATATTATATGATAACTTGTATGACTATAATGACTTGTTCTATAAACAGATTTTCTTATGCCATCAGACAGGTAACTACAATTGCAATCTACAAATGACAGAATGAAATGGCTACTTACAGTTTGAATCCACATTATGTCATGCAGCAACAGTGGTTCTGGGGTTAATGAACTAACTGTCTATGCATGATGCTACACTGGGAAAGGGAATTGTTCAACCACACCACAATATGGTTTCACCCACATGCAGCTTTGGTAATTTTGGCTCAGCTGACCGTCTCCTTTCTCTAATTCCTGCAAAAATGGGGAGGATAAAAAAGCACTGGAAAATGTTAGAGCCCTGGACTATCCCTCATTTTCCATTCTGGATACGAATATGGATGTTAACAAAATGATGTACCTAATGGCAGCTGATGTGCTTCGACCAAAACTGAAAAATGGGCCCTTTAAATGAATAATATCTACTACTAAGATTTCTGTACAAATTTACCATTACAAACTACAGTCACACACTAAACCTGAAACTGCAGCTTGTTCCCCTTAATGTTGTTAACAGGCCTTTACACAACAGTTATGGTGCAATTTTCCATTTTAATAAACACTCCCACTCCCAGTTGGGGGATTTTATTACACTGGAAATTCCATTTTCTATATTAAAAGGGTGTGTGTGTGAGAGAGAGAGACAAAGAGAGAGAGAGAAGAGAGAGAGAGAGGAGAGAGAGAGAGAGAGAGAGAGAGAGAGAGAGAGAGAGAGAGAGAGAGGGGAGTTAAATAGTTAAGTCTGTACAGAATCAAGAGCAAAATTACATAGGGATTGTAACAATATTGCTTTAAGCAGAAACCAAGGGGGAGATGCAATATATTTTCGATATCCAACCTACGTGCACTTGTTTCCGCAATGTAGTAATCACTTTGTGACCATTAATACATTACGAAAACTCTAGCAGTAAGTTGCGACCTTTTGCGCATATTTTAAAGACACCATTGTAGAGGCGTTAATTGTCGCGCAAAATTGATTGCATCGATTTGCGGTGCGCAAAGAAAAACATGTGACATGGTGCAGGCAGTGCAAAACCTTCGCTAACGGTTAGTACATAGGTTAGCATGATTTTAGCGCTTATTTTCTCGTTAGCGCAGGATATTGCATCTCCCTGCAAGCGCACTAATTAATAATAAGTAGATTTTGCTATACGGAGTGCAATCTGTATGCAGTGTCCATTACATACATTAAAATGCTTAAAATAGTAGATTGTTCTAAAATAGGATTGAACATTTGAATCTGTGCAGCGTTGACATGGAGGAGTAGATTTCTGTAAATAATGAGGTTGAACTGAATTTAATTAAGTTCCTACTGTATAAATTTCTGGTTATTGATGGTCTTCTTGGAGTCATGTCGTCTGGACATATAATATTACAGTCATCATCCCAAAAATCTTTAGAATGAGTGTTTAGGCATTTTTAGAAATCTCCCAATTTGTCACTTCGGACCTCTGCCCTCTGAAAACATTCAGAAAAATGTAGAAGCTTTATATCATAAAGAATGGAAACTAGAAACTAAAAAAAAAGGTATCCATTTACTGGTGACATAGATTATATGTGCCGTGAAAATTGTGTGTTCAATAATATAAAACATTTTATAGATATTTTACAAATGTTTACATTAAATTGGCTATAAATGATCAGGAGGGAAAAAAATAACCACCACAATTCCTGAAAAAATGGTTAGAGCGCCTGCACTATCCTTTCTTTCCAGTTCAGTTCTAAATATGGATGCTAATAAATGAAGCATTGAAATACAAATTCAGTACTGTTCGAAGCACAGATACAAAAATAAAATTGCACACTACATTGATTGTGCTTACATCCCCACAGACTTTTATGTCTGCAGAATTGTGTGTGAAACACACAGCTTAGAGAAGTGGTACATGGGCCATTAACTGTACCTGATTCCAAACGTGCACTGTTTAAAAACAGACTGCTCCTCCTCTCAGCTTGAACAGCTTTATGCATGTATGTATATGTTTATTTATATAGGGCCACTTAGGGACGCAGAGCTTGTACAGTATTTAAATACAATAAGGTCATACAAAGGGGATAAATACATAGATAGTTCAATACATACATATATAAATTCTATAAATAGAAGTGCTAGGGCTATGCCACAAGAGGTAATGAGGTCCCTGCCCCATAGAGCCTACAATCTAGTTGGTGGGTAACATATAGTACAATGGAAGATTATAAGTGCCAGATGTGAGACGTATGCAGTGCAATTAAAACAATCAAATACAGCTTTATGAGGAGGAGTTGACATCCTCTGCAGAGATGTTTATAAGTACTGATGGTGCTTCAACTCAGATGCATTCCTCTGGCATGTCTAGGTCAGGGCAGGAAAAAAAACAGTTGCTGTATATGTCACTGGTTAAAAGTTAAATATCTGGAACAAATAAACATTCAAAACAACTCCAGTTACTGCGTATATAAGCATTGTGTTGATATCAATATTGCTGTTTGATAAGGGAACATTTTTATTTTCCTTTAAATTTTAACAAAAACAAAATTAAATATATTTAGAATTTGCAGCGGGATTATTTTGTATCAATGAGAATTAAAGCAAAACCTTTTAGAGGAAAATAGGAAAATAAAAATAAACAACCCAGAAACCTGAAAATTACTGCCCCATTTTCTTATCGTTTTAGATTTTCACCTAAATGAAACTCTAAAAAAGTGTACAAGGGTTGTCTTAAGGGTTGAAAAGTTTACAAAGAAAGCCCTGGTACACATGGTCCAATCCCAGCCCAATACTGGCTTCAAAGCATCCTGTTAGCCATTGTTTTATCTGAAGTCAGACAAAAATATAGAAAAAAACAGACAATTTTCAGGGGTAGGTTGAAAGGCTGTACACTAGAAATATGATTAAAAGTTACAAACAGGTCCAGTCATTCAAAATGACTTTATTAAGAATGGGACAGCTGGTAAATTTATAGAGAGAGAAAGAGAGGAGAGAGAGAGAGAAGATAGAAGACAGATAGATAGATAGATAGATGACAATAAAAATAAAATAATATATATATATATATATATACTATATAGAAAGTTCGAAAGTTGAAAAGGGACCCATTAAAGTCATTGGGAGTCAAATAGTTTGAAAAGTTTGAATAAATACAAGTAAAATATCAATGGTAACTTAATGTAAATGGCTGTGAGTCCCTCTCTACTCATGAGCCCATAAAGTTATTAAAATCAGAATCCATCATGTTTTTTCATGCAAGGCTTATAGTTCCTATGAATGGCACAGCCCTGTGGAAGATGGCATTAACATTTTTATTACTGCACACCCTTGATTGTTGACTACTGTACAATCAGTACACATTTAATCACTGTTTCTACAAGTAATGTCAATAGGCACTCATTTTAGACTTTATAGTTTTGTTGCCCTTATTGAATTTAAACACTTTTTATATTACTTTACAGGGTGATTCCATTTTATGCAGATGGTGATTACTTATATGTATTTTTCAGATACACCGTCTGTTTATGTAGTAAAGTATATATATATATATATATATATATATATAAAATACATCCCAGGAGGCACTCCAGCTTCAGTCAACAGCTGCCCGGGTGCTCAATCAGAATAGAAGTAGTTCGCTTTTAGATATGATGGCACTTACGGGAATTGAGCATCACAAACAGTTTTATAGTAGTTGGTTAGCTTGACGTGTTTCCGCTCTCACAGGAGCCGTCCTCAGAACATACAGTATATTAATTGAGCAGCATATCTTTATATTTGTATTTAATTAAGGACAACTATACTCACCTCATCCTCGCTCCTCTCCTCCATAGATGCATAGTACCCAGGGTGAGGACCTAAAATCGCTAAGTCCTCACCTTGGGTACTTTCCCTAACTCCTGCACTACTTACCCCAAACTGCTTCGCCGATCGCTCCATTCCTCCGCTCTTCCTGCTTCAATGACAGATCGCGGGGCAGCCAATAGGAAGATACGCTCTGCAAGGAGGCGTGTCTTCCAATTGGCTGCCTCGCGACTGTCATGACAGTAGGAGGAGAGTGGAACAGTGTGAATCGCCGAAGCAGATTTGCTGGTAAGTAGTGCAGGAGTTAGGGAAAGTACCAGGGTGAGGATTAGCGATTTTAGGTCCTCACCCTGGGTATATGCTGCAGTGGATCGGGGAAAAGGTGAGTATAATTGTCCTTTAAGGGCAGTTCAGCCAAGCCCTATTAATGCTTTGCTCCCAGTGTAAATGTATTCTCCGCCCCTTTAAGGCAGTCCAGATAGAAGGAAGGTTATAAGCTCTGTAAGCTCACATCATTCCTGGAATAGATCATACTAAATAAAGAGAGAAGCAGTATGGTCTTGTTGCCCCAGGGAACATTTTTTCAATAGGTTAGGACTGATGCTGGGATAATGCCTTGGAGTGGCGCATCAGCTTGAACATGTTTTTTACAAACAATGTAAAATAAAGGTATCCATTTGAACTACAGTACAGGTGATTACCCTTCATTTCTTGCATACATGTCTAATTCTTTTACCACAGTTCAAGAATGCAATGGCACACCGCTGTTGGCTCCTTGGCCAGACAAATATGGTAGGTGGCAATCCTCTCAGCCCCTACCTCCAGGGCTTCAACATCCAAGCAAGGAAAAAAGTAGAGGAGCACACTACTATGGTGAATACTTCTTTTATTGGTGCAAAAACAACATACAACACGTTTCGGGACTCTAGGCCTTCCTCAGGTAATTCTTTTACCCCATTCATTTATAATTGTATGTGTAGTTGCTGGAGTCTTTTGTGTAATGGAGATGGATGGATGGATGGGTAGGTAGGTAGGTAGTGTGGGTGGGTGGGTGGGGGTGGGTGGATGGATGGATGGAGAAGATTAGGATCATGGTAGGTAACCCACGAAGCTCTCTCACAAAAGTGCTAACATATCTACCGACAGGAAGAAACAGGAACGGTTTTACCATAGAGGCAAACTGGGCCCCAATATCTAAAAAAAAACACCAAACGATAGCGGAAGCAGAGAGAACGTCCCTGGGTAACTTGTCATTACTGTTAAGACTACACAATCTAACCATGCAGATTGGCAGTAAGGTATTAAATTGCTAAGGCAGGTAAGTGATCAATAAAGAACTATATTATCCTCCCTGATTTCTTTGTAATATAACATTTTGCTAAAATTAATAGCCTCTAAGCGAGCTAACATTATAGTCAAGTTAAAGCATATTAGTAGCTATTTTATTGCTTATACCACTAGAAACGTAACCATTTATTGTTTTACACCAAGTAGAAGGGAAACCCCCCTGATTATTGTGCCACCCTGTAAAATAAATCACAGGCTCTGCACTGTCAAAAATTCTAAGTCATAAAGTCATAAGCATTTGGGCTTTAAAAATCAACATAAAAATGAGACATCATTCCACAAAAGAGAATTAAAGCTAAATATAGAAAGCTTGAATAATTCCTGTATCCTCTGAAATTTGCAGCGCTCTGCAGAAATGATCTGTTTATATCCCCAGGCTTATTAAGCCCTTTTTGCAGAGTATGTTCTGTACCCAGATACATAGTTGCATATGCTCTGTGAATTACTATACTCCTCCATCTCCAGAGCTATAAGAATATTAAAATTGACCCCAACAGTCCCCCTACTGCTTCCATAGCAAGCCCCATTTGTACAGGAGGAGGGGATTGGAAAGGGAAAGATGTGTGCAAACTTCTGTTTGTTTGGGGTGCTAGGTAAATTTAGGTAGGTGTATCAACAGCTGACTCCCTGGCATAAAACAAAGCTAAAAATAACAGTTTACAGACTTTCTTCTTTCACAATACACATCATTAGCATTGCATAATTGCATATAGATCCTAGCTAAGTCCTCCTCTAACTGGAATTAGTTTCATTAAGGGATGCACAGGACTAGAGAACATGTATTCACTAGTCTTGGGTGGACATTTATTTATCAAAACAGTGTGTACGAATTTTTGAGTTAAAACTCAAAATAATGAAAAATTAAACCTGGGTACAAAAATAGACAATAAATGTTGTACCCCCATTTCCAAATAAATACATTTAATATTTCACATTGAACATTGGTTTGCCATGTGTTAATTGTGTAGTTTGTTACTGTGTAGTGCATATGTTCTCACTAGTCTGTACAGAGACCGCATGATAATAATAAAGATAATATATGAAACAAGGAGTTGAGATGATAGTTTTACTGATGAAATATATGGAAATGAAAACACTTTTGTTCAGTCCATTTCAGGTCAATAGTGATCAAATGTCAGTGTCTTGCCTAGTGGCCCCTTGGAGGCTTCAGTGAAACCATCTATTCACAATTCGTATTAGTGACAGGTGTCCACATAAGAAACTGTTATAATTGGGGACTGGTTGGCAGTCTGTGTTAAAAGCCAAGAAAGGAGCAAGTACTGGAGCAATGGAAGTAATTTATTTTATTAGTGAGCAATTTTGACAGAGGGGTCCAGTACCTTGTGATGGAAACTTTGCTGGGGAATACTAAACCCATAAAGTTAAACTTAATATTATACCATTATGTTATTAATGGATCCTATACCTACAAAGGACGCTTTAAATAATGTTTATTTCCAACATTAACAATTAATAAATTGCCTATTAATAAAATTAATTGTCTACACTATTTTCCGGACAGTAATTTTTGGAGACAATGGTCAGCAAGTAAGTCTGTGTCAATAATGAACCTGATGAAGAGGGATCTCTTCTGAAAACATTGTGCTCCTACTGTTTGGTATTGTGCAATAAAAATTCACAGGCCTTTAATTTTTGTGGGTACTTGTTATGAATTATATGAACATTGTGGTCCAGCTTTTACAGCAAGCTGTTATACACCTCATGCACCAAACTACAATAAATTAAATGGGAACTGAAATCTCCAGATAACTTTGTCCTAATAAACAGAGCACATTCACAAACAGACAACACCTCTCCCTTTGCTGTGGTGCTGGTGCTGGATATAGTATGAAATAATAGAATTGCAGTAAAAAAAAAAAAAAAAGTCTGGTGGTTTGAAACTGTAACTTCATGGGCTTTGCCTGAAAACCTAGTATTTGATGCTGAGCTACCACAAAGAAAAGGTATATAATATAAAATGTATCTTTTGCTAGGAACAGGAGCAACCCCCCCCCCCAAAAAAAATGGCAGCAAAATCAGCCAATAGTCACATGCTCAAAAGACTCTACTGTGAGTCTACTGTGAGTTCTAGTTGCAACAACATAGACTCCTGCTTAATTAAAGACTATACTTCTCATATGAGTATATATGCAACTTTTTTTTATTAATGTTTTGATTTAATTAACTAAAATTGATTACTAGATGGTGTCTGTGTAATAATCCGAATACTGTATATATAAAACTAATTGGTTTTCCAACATCTGGGGAGTGTAATGATTTTCACTTATTTTCTATAACAATTGTATTTTGTAAATATATCTTTATTCATGCATCGCCACTTGGGAACGCAGTACTGTACAATATTATAATACAAAAGGATGTTTTGGGGCCAAAAATAAAAATAAATACATGGCTATATCAATATAATAAGTATTAATATACAAAAGTACTTATATGTGTAACATGAGAAAAGAGGTCCCTGACCCATAGAGCTTAAAATCTAATACCATAGGTGGGTAACATACATATACTTAGGGAAGGGTAGAAGTGCCATGGAACTTTGTGTAGTGCCAATAACAATCCATAGCAGTGCTCTGAGAGGTGGATGTGAGATTAGATTTGAACCTATTTATTGAGGTTTCTTACAAAGAGAGGGGGAATACAACTCCTGAGGATGGAAGCCACAAGACAAATAGTTTTTAGGCAAGGGGGGTGGTATGGGGGGGGGTGTATATGGTGGTTCTGTGCTGAGCAGGAGGTATGGGCAGGGACATATGGGGACACAAAGAAAAAAAAATATACAAAGGAGCAGCAGATTAAAAGAGAGGTAGAATCAATGTGCCGATGAAATAAGTAGGTAAATGGGGGTGTTGTCAAAAGAAATAGAAAAGGGTGGGATAAGACCAGGTTTAGGTGTGAATATGATTAGTTCCATTTTAGCAAGGTTTAGTTTAGGATCAGTGCGCCATCCAGGAGGAGACAGCCCAGAGACAGACAGAGATGCGAGATTGGATGTCAGTAATTCTTACATCTAGATCATGGACATTGAATTGCAGCCCTCCAGTTTTGAAAACTCCCAGCATTCCCTATCTGCAGTATGCTGGGAATTGTAGTTTTCAAACTACATTTTCCATCTTAAACTTTTAGTGTAGCCATACAAAGTGCAGTGTTTTAAAGGGAAGATAGGAAGCCATACTGTTCTACACCCTTATTATTATGTTTTTATTATTAAGGAAAACTGAACATTTGTATCATACTTATCATCATTTTCATTCCTGAGCTAAACATGGCATTGGTCTTGGGGTAACATTTTTTGCACATAAACCTTGAGGACTCTTCCATCATTTAAACTTGACAATAGTTACTAGTGGGTTAACCCCCATCCTCCATTACAATTAGTGACCACTGACATGTATATTAGTGACCATATACATGGTCCCTGTAGCTATTATACAGATATATACATGGTCCCTATAGCTATTATACAGATATATACATAGTCCCTTTAGCTATTATACAGATATATACATGGTCGCTATAGCTATTATACAGATGTATACATGGTCCCTAATCATGGTCCCTATAGCTATTATACAGATATATACATGGTCCCTATAGGTATTATATAGATATATACATGGTCCCTATAGGTATTATACAGATATATACATGGTCCCTATTGCTATTATACAGATATTTACATGGTCCCTATAGCTATTATACAGATATATACATGGTCCCTATAGCTATTATACAGATATATACATGGTCCCTATAGCTATTATACAGATATATACATGGTCCCTATAGCTATTATCAGATATATACATGGTCACTATTGCTATTATACAGATGCATACATAGTCCCTTTAGCTATTATACAAGATATATACATGGTCCCTATAGCTATTACACAAATATATACATGGTACCCATA
The DNA here is from genome assembly GCA_019447015.1 of Hymenochirus boettgeri. NCBI lineage: Eukaryota > Metazoa > Chordata > Amphibia > Anura > Pipidae > Hymenochirus > Hymenochirus boettgeri. The sequence continues at coordinate 325,201,488 of CM033469.1, forward strand.
GCTATTATACGCTATATACATGGTCCCTATAGCTATTATACAGATATATCCATGGTCGCTATAGCTATTATACAGATGTATACATGGTCCCTAATCATGGTCCCTATAGCTATTATACAGATATATACATGATCGCTATAGCTAATATACAGATATATACATGGTCCCTATAGCTATTATACAGATATATACATACTCCCTATTGATATTATACAGATGCATAAATAGTCCCTATATCTATTATACAGATATATACATGGTCCCAATAGCTATTATACAGATATATACATACTCCCTATTGCTATTATACAGATGCATAAATAGTTCCTATAGCTATTATACAGATATATACATGGTCCTTCTAGCTATTATACAGATATATACATACTCCCTATTGATATTATACATATGCATAAATAGTCCCTATAGCTATTATACAGATAAATACACGGTCCCAATAGCTATTATACAGATATATACATGGTCCCTATAGCTATTATACAGATATATACATGGTCCCTTAAGATATTATACAGATATATACATGGTCCTTATAGCTATTATACAGATATATACATAGTCACTATATCTATTATACAGATAAATACATGGTCCCTATTGCTATTATACAGATATATACATGGTCCCTATAGCTATTATACAGATATATACATGGTCCCTATAGCTATCATACAGATATATACATGATCCCTATAGCTATTATACAGATACATAGATGATCCCTATAGCTATTATACAGATATATACATACTCGCTATTGATATTATACAGATGCATAAATAGTCCATATAGCTTTTACAGATATATACTGGTCCCAATAGCTATTATACAGATATATACATGGTCCCTATAGCTATTATACACATATATACATGGTCACTATAGCTATTATACAGATATATACATGGTCCCTATAGCTATTACACAGATATATACATGGTCGCTATAGCTATTATACAGATATATACATGGTCCCTAATCATGGTCCCTATAGGTATTATACAGATATATACATGGTCCCTATAGGTATTATACAGATATATACATGGTCCCTATAGGTATTATACAGATATATACATGATCCCTATTGCTATTATACAGATATTTACATGGTCCCTATAGCTATTATAAAGATATATACATGGTCCCTATAGCTATTATACAGATATATACATGGTCCCTATAGCTATTATACAGATATATACATGGTGCCTATTGCTATTATACAGATGCATACATAGTCCCTTTAGCATATACAGATTATATATAATCGCTATAGCTAATATACAGATATATACATGGTCCCTATAGCTATTAACAAATATTACATGGTCCCTTTAGATTATACAGATATATACATAGTCCCTATAGCTATATACAGATTATATACTACTCCCTATTGATATTATACAGATGCATAAATAGTCCCTATAGCTATTAAACAGATATATACATGGTCCCAATAGCTATTATACAGATATATACATGGTCCCTATAGCTATTGTACAGATATATACAATCATCGATAAGCTATTATATAGATATATACATGGTCCCTAATCATGGTCCCTATAGCTATTATACAGATATATACATGGTTCCTATAGCTATCATACAGATATATACATGGTCCCTGTAGCTATTATACAGATATATACATGGTCCCTGTAGCTATTATACAGATATATACATACTACCATTGCCATTATACAGATATAGACATACTCCCTATTGCTATTATACAGATATATACATGGTCCCTAATCATGGTCCCTATAGCTATTATACAGATATGCACATGGTCCCTATAGCTATCATACAGACATATACATGGTCCCTGTAGCTATTATACAGATATATACATGGTCCCTATAGCTATTATACCGATATAAATACATGGTCCCTATAGCTATTATACGATATTTACATGGTCTCTATAGCATAATACAGATATACATGGTCCCTATAGCTATTATACAGATATATACATGGTCCCTATAGCTATTATACAGATATACATGGGCCCTGTAGCTATTATACAGATATATACATGGTCCCTATAGCTATTATACAGATATACATGGTCCCTGTAGCTATTATACAGATATATACATGGTCCCTATAGCTATTATACAGATATACATGGTCCCGATAGCTATTATACAGATATTTACATGGTCCCTATCGCTATTACACAGATAAATACATGGTACCTATAGCTATTATACAGATATATACATGGTCCCTTTAGCTATTATACACATATATTCATAGTTCCTATAGCTATTATACAGATATATACATGGTCCCTATAACTATTATAAAGATATACAAGGTCCCTGTAGCTATTATACAGATATATACATAGTCTCTAAAGCTATTATACAGATATATACATAGTCCCTATTATTAATAATTCCATGCCATATAATAACAATCCCATTCCTTATAGTAATAATCCCATTCCATATAATAATAATCCCATTCCTTATAGTAATAATCCCATTCCATATAATTATTATTCTATTATTATTGTATTACACAGATATATACATAATCCCTATAGCTATTATACAGATATATACATAGTCCCTATAGCTGTTATACAGATATGCATGGTCCCTATAGCTATTATACATATACATAGTACCTATATCTATTATACACGATATATACATGTTCCTTATAGTTATTATAGAGATATGCACGGTCTCTATAGCTATTTACAGATATATACATAGCCCCTATAGCTATTATACAGATATACATGGTCCCTATAGCTATTATACAGATTTATACATAGTCCCTATAGCTATCATACAGATATATACATGGTCCTAAACTATTATACAAATGAATACATAGTCCTTTAGCTAATACAGCTATATACATGGTCCCGTAGCTATTATACAGATATATACATGGTCCCTATAGTTAGTATACAGATATATACATGGTCCCTATAGCTATTATACAGATATATACATAGTCCCTATAGCTATTATAGAGATATTTACATAGTTCCTATAGCTATTATACAGATAAAATAAGGTCCCCTAGCTATTATACAGAATATACATAGTCCCTATAGCTATTATTACAGATATTTACATAGTCCCTATAGCTGTTATACAGATAAATACATGGTCCCTATAGCTATTGTGCAGATATTCATGCATTAGTACCTATAGATATTATACAATATATATACATAGTCCCTACAGCTATCATACTTTGTCGCTATAGCTATTATACAGATATATACATGTCCCTATAGCTATCATACAGATATACATGGTCCCTATAGCTATCATAAAGATATATACATGGTCCTGTAGCTATTATACATATATATATATATATATGGTCCCTATAGCTATTATACAGATAAACACATGGTCTCTAACAGCTATTATACAAATATATACATAGTCCCTATAGCATTATACAGATATTTACATGGTCTCTATAGCTATATTCAGATATTTACATGGTCTCTATAGCGATAAACTATTATACAGATATACAAGGTCCCTATAGCTATTATACAGATATTTACATAGTCCCTATAGCTATTATACAGATATTTACATGGTCCCTATTGATATTATACAGATAAATACATGGTCCCTATAGCTATTATACAGATATATACATAGTCC
>CM033469.1:325205340-325230681 GCA_019447015.1 Hymenochirus boettgeri
AGATATATACATGGTCCCTATAGCTATTATACAGATATATACATGGTGCCTATTGCTATTATACAGATGCATACATAGTCCCTTTAGCTATTATACAGATATATATATAATCGCTATAGCTAATATACAGATATATACATGGTCCCTATAGCTATTATACAAATATATACATGGTCCCTTTAGCTATTATACAGCTATATACATAGTCCCTATAGCTATTATACAGATATATACATACTCCCTATTGATATTATACAGATGCATAAATAGTCCCTATAGCTATTAAACAGATATATACATGGTCCCAATAGCTATTATACAGATATATACATGGTCCCTATAGCTATTGTACAGATATATACATCATCGCTATAGCTATTATATAGATATATACATGGTCCCTAATCATGGTCCCTATAGCTATTATACAGATATATACATGGTTCCTATAGCTATCATACAGATATATACATGGTCCCTGTAGCTATTATACAGATATATACAGAAGCATTAGTATCATGGTAGGTAACCCACGAAGCCTCTCCACAAAAGTGCTAACATATCTACCGACAGGAGAAAACAGGAACGGTTTACCATAGAGGCAAACTGGGCCCCAATATCTAAAAAAAACACCAAACGATAGCGGAAGCAGGAGAACGTCCCTGGGTAACTTGTCATTACTGTTAAGACTACACAATCTAACCATGCAGATTGGCAGTAAGGTATTAAATTGCTAAGGCAGGTAAGTGATCAATAAAAGAACTATATTATCCTCCCTGATTTCTTGTAATAAAACATTTTGCTAAAATATAATAGCCTCTAAGCGAGCTAACATTATAGTCAAGTTAAAGCATATTAAGCTATTTTATTGCTTATACCACTAGACACTGTAACCATTTATTGTTTTACACCAAGTAGAAGAGAAACCCCCCTGATTATTGTGCCACCCTGGTAAAAAATCACAGGCTCTGCACTGTCAAAAATTCTAAGTCATAAAGTCATAAGCATTTGGGCTTTAAAAAATCAAACATAAAAAATGAGACATCATAATCCACAAAAGGAATTAAAGCTAAATATAGAAAGCTTGATAATTCCTGTATCCTCTGAAATCTTGCAGCGCTCTGCCGAAATGATCTGTTTATATCCCCAGGCTTATTAAGCCCTTTTTGCAGAGTATGTTCTGTACCCAGATACATAGTTGCATATGCTCTGTGAATTATCTATACTCCTCCATCTCCCAGAGCTATAAGAATATTAAAATTGACCCCAACAGTCCCCCTACTGCTTCCATATGCAAGCCCATTTGTACAGGAGGAGGGGATTGGACAGGGAAAGATGTGGCAAACTTCTGGTTTGTTTGGGGTGCTAGGTAAATTGGAGGTAGGTGTATCAACAGCTGACTCCCGGGCATAAAACAAAGCAAAATAACAGTTTACAGACTTTCTTCTTTCACCAATACACATCATTAGCATTGCATAATTGCATATAGAATCCTAAGAATCCTCCTCTAACTGGAATTAGTTTCTATTAAGGGATGCACAGGAACTAGAGAACATGTAATTCACTAGTCTTGGGTGGACATTTATTATCAAACCAGTGTTACGAATTTTTTGAGTTAAACTCAAAATAATGAAAAATTAAACCTGGGTAACAAAAATAGACAATAATGTTGTCACCCCCATTTCCAAATAAATACATTTAATATTTCACATTGAACATTGGTTTGCCATGTGTTAATTAGTGTAGTTTGTTACTGTGTAGTGGATATGTTCTCACTAGTCTGTACAGAGACCGCATGATAATAATAAAGATAATATATGCAAACAAGGAGTTGAGATGATAGCTTTTACTGATGAAATATATGGAAAATGAAAACACTTTTGTTCAGTCCATTCAGGTCAAAGTGATCAAATGTCAGTGTCTTTGCCTAGTGGCCCCTTGAGAGGCTTCAGTGAAAAACCATTACTATTCACAATTTACGTATTAGTGACAGGTGCCACATAAGAAAACTGTTATAATTGGGGACTGGTTGGCAGTCTGTGTTAAAGGCCAAGAAAGGAGCAAGTACTGGAGCAATGGAAGTATTTATTTTATTTAGTGAGCATTTTGACAGAGGGGTCCAGTACCTTGTGATGGAAACTTTGCTGGGGAATAACTAAACCCATAAAGTTAAACTTAATATTTACCATTATGTTATTAATGGATCCCTACCTACAAAGGACGCTTTAATAATGTTTTTCCAACATAACAATTAATAAATTGCCTATAATAAATTAATTGTCTACACTATTTTCCGGACAGTAATTTTTTGGAGACAATGGTCAGCAAGTAAGTCTGTTCAATAATGAACCTGATGAAGAGGGATCTCTTCTGAAAACATTGTGCTCCTACTGTTTGGTATTGTGCAATAAAAATTCACAGGCCTTTAATTTTTGTGGGTACTTGTATGAACTTATATGAACATTGTGGTCCAGCTTTTACAGCAAGCTGTTATACACCTCATGCACCAAACTACAATAAATTAAATGGGAACTGAAATCTCCAGATAACTTTGTCCTAATAAACAGGCACATCACAAACAGACAACACCTCTCCCTTTGTGTGGCTGCTGGTGCTGGATAATGTATGAAATAATAGAATTGCAGTAAAAAAAAAAAAATAAAGTCTGGTGGTTTGAACCTGTAACTTATGGGCTTTGTGTTCCTGAAAACCTAGTATTTGTATGCTGAGCTACCACAAAGAAAATAGGTATAAAATAAAATGTATCTTTTGCTAGGAACAGGAGCAACCCCCCCCCCCCAAAAAAATGGCAGCAAAATCAGCCATAGGTGCACATGCTCAAAAGACTCTACTGTGAGTCTACTGTGAGTTCTAGTGGCAACAACATAGACTCCTGCTTAATTAAAGACTATACTCTCATATGAGTATATATGCAACTTTTTTTTATTAAATGTTTTGATTTAATTAACTAAAATTGATTACTAGATGGTGTCTGTGTAATAATCAGATACTGTATATATAAAACTAATCTGGTTTTCCAACATCTGGGGAGTGTAATGATTTTCACTATTTTCTATAACAATTGTATTTGTAAATATATCTTATTCATGCATCGCCACTTGGGAACGCAGTACTGTACAATATTATAATACAAAAGGATGTTTTTGGGGCCAAAAAAAAAATAAATACATGGCTATATCAATATAATAAGTATTAATATACAAAAGTACTTATACTGTGTAACATGAGAAAGAGGTCCCTGACCCATAGAGCTTAAAATCTAATTACCATAGGTGGGTAACATACATATACTTAGGGAAGGGTAGAAGTGCCATGGAACTTGTGTAGTGCCAATTTAACAATCCTATGCAGTGCTCTGAGGGTAGGATGTGAGATTAGATTTGAACCTATTTATTGAGGTTTCTTCACAAAGAGAGGGGGAATACAACTCCTGAGGATGGAAGCCACAAGACAAATAGTTTTTAGGCAAGGGAGGTGGTATGGGGGGGGGTGTATATGGTGGTTCTGTGCTGAGCAGGAGGTATGGGCAGGGACATATGGGGACACAAAAGAAAAAAAATATACAAAGGAGCAGCAGATTAAAAAGAGAGGTAGAAATCAATGTGCCGTGAAATAAGGAAATGGGGGTGTTGTCAAAAGAAATAGAAAAGGTGGGATAAGACCAGGTTTAGGTGTGAATATGATAGTTCCATTTTAGCAAGGTTTAGTTTAGGGATCAGTGCGCCATCCAGGAGGAGACAGCCCAGAGACAGACAGAGATGCGAGATTGGATGTCACGTAATTCTTACATCTAGATCATGGACATTGAATTGCAGCCCTCCAGTTTTGAAAACTCCCAGCATTCCCTATCTGCAGTATGCTGGGAATTGTAGTTTTCAAACTACATTTTCCATCTTAAACTTTTAGTGTAGCCATACAAAGTGCAGTTTAAAGGAAGATAGGAAGCCATACTGTTCTACACCCTTATATTATTGTTTTTATTATTAAGGAAAACTGAACATTTGTATCATACTTATCATCATTTTCATTCCCTGAGCTAGAACATGGCATTGGTCTTGTGGGTAACATTTTTGCACATAAACCTTGAGGACTCTTCCATCATTTAAAATTGACAATAGTTACTAGTGGGTTAACCCCATCCTCCATTACAATTAGTGACCACTGACATGATATTAGTGACCATATACATGGTCCCTGTAGCTATTATACAGATATTACATGGTCCCTATAGCTATTATCAGATTACATAGTCCCTTTAGCTATTATACAGATATATACATGGTCGCTATAGCTATTATACAGATGTATACATGGTCCCTAATCATGGTCCCTATAGCTATTATACAGATATATACATGGTCCCTATAGGTATTATATAGATATATACATGGTCCCTATAGGTATTATACAGATATATACATGGTCCCTATTGCTATTATACAGATATTTACATGGTCCCTATAGCTATTATACAGATATATACATGGTCCCTATAGCTATTATACAGATATATACATGGTCCCTATAGCTATTATACAGATATATACATGGCCCTATAGCTATTATACAGATATATACTGGTCACTATTGCTATTATACAGATGCATACATAGTCCCTTTAGCTATTATACAGATATATACATGGTCCCTATAGCTATTACACAAATATATACTGGTACCCATAGTATTAACAGCTATATACATGGTCCCTATAGCTATTATACAGATATATCCATGGTCGCTATAGCTATTATACAGATGTATACATGGTCCCTAATCATGGTCCCTAGCTATTATACAGATATATACATGATCGCATAGCTAATATACAGATATATACATGGTCCCTATAGCTATTATACAGATATATCATACTCCCTATTGATATTATACAGATGCATAAATATCCCTATATCTATTATACAGATATACATGGTCCCAATAGCTATTATACAGATATATACATACTCCCTATTGCTATTATACAGATGCATAAATAGTTCCTATAGCTATTATACAGATATATACATGGTCCTTCTAGCTATTATACAGATATATACATACTCCCTATTGATATTATACATATGCATAAATAGTCCCTATAGCTATTATACAGATAAATACACGGTCCCAATAGCTATTATACAGATATATACATGGTCCCTATAGCTATTATACAGATATATACATGGTCCCTTAAGATATTATACAGATATATACATGGTCCTTATAGCTATTATACAGATATATACATAGTCACTATATCTATTATACAGATAAATACATGTTCCCTATTGCTATTATACAGATATATACATGGTCCCTATAGCTATTATACAGATATATACATGGTCCTATACATCATAGATATATACATGATCCCTATACTAGATACAGATACAAAGATCCCTATAGCTATTATACAGATATATACATAACTCGATTGATATATACAGATGCATAAATGTCCATATAGCTATTATACAATAAAAATGGTCCCAATAGCATTATACAGATATATACATGGTCCCTATAGCTATTATACACATATATACATGGTCACTATAGCTATTATACAGATATATACATGGTCCCTATAGCTATTACACAGATATATACATGGTCGCTATAGCTATATACAGAATATACATGGTCAATCATGGTCCCTATAGGTATTATACAGATATTACATGGTCCCTATAGGTATTATACAGATATATACATGGTCCCTATAGGTATTATACAGATATACATGATCCCTATTGCTATTATACAGATATTTACATGGTCCCTATAGCTATATAAAGATATATACATGGTCCCATAGCTATTATAAGATATATACATGGTCCCTATAGCTATTATACAGATATATACATGGTGCCTATTGCTATTATACGATGCATACATAGTCCCTTTAGCTATTATACAGATATATATATATCGCTATAGCTAATATACAGATATATACATGGTCCCTATAGCTATTATACAAATATATCATGGTCCCTTAGCTATTATACAGCTATAAACATAGTCCCTATAGCTATTATACAGTATATACAATACTCCCTATTGATATTATACAGATGCATAAATAGTCCCTATAGCTATTAACAGATATATACATGGTCCCAATAGCTATTATACAGAATATACATGGTCCCTATAGCTATTGTACAGATATATACATCATCGCTATAGCTATATAGTATATACATGGTCCCTAATATGGTCCCTAAGCTAATACAGATATATACATGGTTCCTATAGCTATCATACAGATATATACATGGTCCCTGTAGCTATTATACAGATATATACATGGTCCCTGTAGCTATTAACAGATATATACATACTACCTATGCCATATACAGATATAGACATACTCCCTATTGCTATATACAGATATATACATGGTCCCTAATCATGGTCCCTATAGCTATTATACAGATATGCACATGGTCCCTATAGCTATCATACAGACATATACATGGTCCCTGTAGCATTACAGATATATACATGGTCCCTATAGCTATTATACCGATAAATACATGGTCCCTATAGCTATTATACAGATATTACATGGTCTCTATAGCTATAATACAGTATACATGGTCCCTATAGCTATTATACAGATATATACATGGTCCCTAAGCTATTATACAGATAACTGGTCCCTGTAGCTATTATACAGATATATACATGGTCCCTCTAGCATTATACAGATATACATGGGCCCGCTAGCATTATACAGATATATACAGGTCCCATAGCTATTATACAGATATACATGGTCCCGATAGCTATTATACAGATATTTACATGGTCCCTATCGCTATACACAGTAAATACATGGTACCTATAGTATTATACAGATATATACATGGTCCCTTAGCTATATACACATATATATAGTTCCTATAGCTATTATACAGATATATACATGGTCCCTATAACTATATTAAGATATACAAGGTCCCTGTAGCTATTATACAGATATATACATAGTCTAAAGCTATTATACAGTATATACATAGTCCCTATATTAATAATTCCATGCCATATAATAACAATCCCATTCCTTATAGTAATAATCCAATCCATATAATAATAATCCCATTCTTATGTAATAATCCCTTCCATATAATTATTATCTATTATATTGTATTAAACAGATATAATACATAATCCCTATAGCTATTATACAGATATATACATAGTCCCTATAGCTGTATACAGATATGCATGGTCCTATAGCTATTATACAGATATATACATAGTACCTATATCTATTATACAGATATATACATGTTCCTTATAGTTATTATAGAGATATGCACGGTTCTATAGCTATTATACAGATATATACATAGCCCCTATAGGATTATACAGATATATACATGGTCCCTATAGCTATTATACAGATTTATACATAGTCCCTATAGCTATCATACAGATATATACATGGTCCCTATAACTATTATACAAATGAATACATAGTCCCTTTAGCTATTATACAGCTATATACATGGTCCCTGTAGCTATTATACAGATATATACATGGTCCCTATAGTTAGTATACAGATATATACATGGTCCCTATAGCTATTATACAGATATATACATAGTCCCTATAGCTATTATAGAGATATTTACATAGTTCCTATAGCTATTATACAGATAAATATAAGGTCCCCATAGCTATTATACAGATATATACATAGTCCCTATAGCTATTATACAGATATTTACATAGTCCCTATAGCTGTTATACAGATAAATACATGGTCCCTATAGCTATTGTGCAGATATTCATGCATTAGTACCTATAGATATTATACAAATATATACATAGTCCCTACAGCTATCATACTTTGTCGCTATAGCTATTATACAGATATATACATGGTCCCTATAGCTATCATACAGATATACATGGTCCCTATAGCTATCATACAGATATATACATGGTCCCTGTAGCTATTATACATATATATATATATATATGGTCCCTATAGCTATTATACAGATAAACACATGGTCTCTACAGCTATTATACAAATATATACATAGTCCCTATAGCTATTATACAGATATTTACATGGTCTCTATAGCTATTATTCAGATATTTACATGGTCTCTATAGCTATAATACAGATATACATGGTCCCCATAGCTATTATACAGATATATACATGGTCCCTATAGCTATTATACAGATATGCATGGTCCCTGTAGCTATTAAACAGATATATACATATTCCCTATTGATATTATACAGATGCATAAATAGTCCCTATAGCTATTATACAGATAAATACATTGTCCCTATAGCTATTATACAGATATTTACATAGTCCCTATAGCTATTATACAGATATTTACATGGTCCCTATTGATATTATACATATAAATACATGGTCCCTATAGCTATTATACAGATATATACATAGTCCTATAGATTATAGAGAGATATAGACCAGACAAGATATAGACAGACAAGATCTAGACGATAGATAAGATGCGAAGACAGATATAGAAAACAGATATAGACAGTAGATACACTGACAGATGATAACAGATATAGACAGACGAAGATTAGCGATCTAGACAGCATAGACAATAGAAGAATAAGATATAGAAGATATATATGATATCGACAGAAGTAGACAGAAAATATACAATAGACAGAATGTTAAGACAGTTAAGTATAGAACAGAATAGAGACAGTATAGAAGATTATAGACAATGATAGTAGACAATAGAAGACGATATAGACAGATATAGATATAGAATAGATAGAATAGACTTAAGATATAGACAGACACGATAATAAGACAGATATAGCAGAGATAGAAGATATAGCAGATATAGATATAGGACCAGAATAGAATATAGACGATATAACAGATCTAGATAAGACAGATATAGCATAAGACAGATATAGATTATACGATATAGATTAGAAGAAGTATAGACAGACAGATATAACAGATTAGATAACAGATAGAAATAGATTAGATATGACAGACAGTATACAGACAGAATAACTAAAAGATATAGACAGGATTAGAGACAGATAAAGAATAGAAGATATACGACAGATATAGACAGTAGACAGATAGAGACAGATTAGACAGATAGACAGATTGAGACAGATATAGACGATAACAGATATAGACCAGATATAGATAGTTAGACAGATATAGACAGATATAGCACAAGATATAAGAAAGACCAGATCTAGAAGAGACAATATGTAGACGCATAGACCAGATATAGATATAGACGATAACAGATATAGACAGTAACAGATAGAAGATAGCATAGACAGATATAGACAGTTAGTTAGACAGATTTAGAGATATAGACAGATCAAGGATATAAGATATAGCTAAGAACTAGAGATATAGTATAAGATATATAGAGACCGATAAGATATAGACAATATAGATATACACGAAATAGATAGACGTATAGATAGTCGACAGATGATTAGACAGATATAGATCGATATAGACAGTATAGAATAAATAAGACAGACACTAAAATTAGACAAGACAGATGGTAAGAGATATAGAGCAGACAGATAAGATATAGACAGATATAGACAGATATAGATAAGATATAGATATAACAGATATAACAGAAGAATAGACAGATATAGACAGACAGATTAAATAAGACTAGATATAAGAACAGATATGATATAGACAGATCTAGACATAGACAGATAGACAGATCAGAAGATAAAGAGATAGAAAGAATAGACAGATTAGACAGATATAACAGATAAAAATCTAGAAGATAAAGATTAAGAGATAGTAGACAGAAGATATAGACAGACAGATATAGAGTATAGACATAGTATAGAAGATTAACAGGACAGTCACAGATTATAGACCTAAGATATAGTATCACGATTAGACGTAGACAGAATAGACAGAATAGATATAAGACGATACACAAGAATATAGCTAGATAGACCACGATATAGAACCGATAATAATATGCAAATAATAGATAGATATGACAGACAGATTATAACACAGAGGATAGGACAATATTAGACAGATAAAGATAGGGTAGACAGATATAGAAACACTAAAGCTATAGACGAAGCCAGATAGAATCAGATAATATAGGATAGAAATAGGAATAGTATGATAGACATATATAGCCATACAGACAGATATAGAGAAGATATAGACAGATTAGATATAGAACAGAATAGACAGATATAGATATAGAGATATAGATATAGACCTAAGATAGAGTATAGACAGATATAATAGACAGATCATAGACAGATATAGATGAGATATAGAGAAGATATAGACATTAGACATGATATAGAAATTAGAATAAGATATAGACAGATATAGACAGAAAAGATAAAGATATAGGACAGATATAGACAGACAGATATAGACCGATGGATATTATTTACATATATAAGGCAATATACTATAGCCACAGATATGCAGTTGACTAGAACGTCTAAGATTAGCACTAGCACATATCCTAGAAAGACTAAGATATAAGAAATAACAAGATAGAATGAGTAGAATAGCGATGCGCGATTAGATTAGACGATAGATAAGATTTAACAGATTACAGAAAGAAACATGACGCTATGACAAATGATTACATTAAAGTAGACATAGATTGACGAGCAATGACAAAGATGAACGAGATTAGACCGCCGTCTTTAGAGGCATTAGACATTTGTATACGCCACGATTAGACAGGCAGTAGCTAGATAGCAGATAAGTATCAGCATAGTAGCAGACTCCTAGCACTAGCGTAGACAGATAACAGACCTAAAGATAGCTATACAGACCGGTCATTTATAGACAATGGAGCAGACATATCCTGGGACCACATATAGTAACCTTTACTGATATCACATCTAGATTCTGAGATCATATTAACTATTGCGATAGTATCAGATATGAGAAGACTGATATAGCATCTAGAAGATGGTCAGGGTACCGGATTTGGGTCAGTAGTTGACAATGATGACCCTAGTGAGACTGATATCCATGCCCTAAGATTAGTGGGCTAGAATGTGATAGCATCACCAAGATATAGCCCAGATATGCCATCTAGCCATCAGAGTAGCGTTAGCTATAGACTAGTCATGCACAGGATGATTGACAGGCATGAATGCGGTATAGGACGACAGTCATGTGATCTTTTTTGACAGATCTGACAGTATGATAGAAGGGCTACTCCAGACACGGACAACTCAGTCCCCTAGAACCAAGTATAGAGCAGCCACTAAAGCATAGATGATGACAGATACTAGACCCAGACAGATGTAGCAACTCAATGTGTACTGAAGCGCTTTTTTTACAAATTCCCCCCCTCGCCCCACCTCTCTACCCTCACAAGAAACCCCTTTATCTGTACTCTGCACCGAGAGTCTACCTTCTCCATCCCGCGCCCTAGGGAACTGAATGGTGGAGTGCGTTATTACACAGAGAACCAAATCTGAAACCAAGGTGCCCAGAGGGTTACCTTCCCTGACCTGGATGGCAACTACCTGTTGGTGCCCCGTGAGCAGAGTGATCGGAGATCAGTAGGCTCTCCTGCACTCGACTCCCACAGCGACCACCTGAAGTACTGCTGAAATTCCTGGAGGACTACTCCCATAGTGCTAAACTCCATCTCACCCATCGATTCGGTAACCTTAGGTCATAGCTGCCGTCATAAAGTCCCAGGTAGTTGTTTTGGTCTGTGTCGTCAATGACCTGTGGTGTAGCCCCCTAAGGTTGGTACTGGAATGTAGCCAACGTCCCATAGCCATTCCATGCTCCAATTATCCCTCGGGTGGCTACACTGTCATCGGTCCGATCATTCTGAAGGCCGACGCGCTGGATACTAGCTTGAAGCAAGGTGACAGGTCCTACCCACATCTGGCATCTCCCAAAGCATACGGACTGGCCATATACAAGGAGAGAGACACATACTGGCCGCCCCCCACTTCAACTTTCCCCTACTGCCTGCCGGGGTAACCTCCAGTGCTGTGAGGGACGTTCAAGCGACATTGGGAACTTAATGCCAGAGAAGATCTTCATAGCCCTACTATACTACTTCCGGGATCACCCTCTCACCCCCGCGAACGCGTAATGGACTCATACCCTCGGGTACTATTCAGATCTGGATTCTACCATGACCTACTACCCTACCAATCCGTCCCATTACCCTCTATATGGGCAGGTCATACTCCTTAATACGTGAAATGTCCACTAACTTGTCATCTATAGGAATAGACACTGTTCCCATTAAAGTATCAGCTTCACATCTATCGTTTACTTATCTACATCTATCTATCTATCTATTCTATCATCATCATCATCTGGATCACTGTCACTCATCTCATTCTTCTACGATAGACACTGGGCTCCCATTGTACATTGCTATTTAACACTTACGATTTCTCACTATAGTAACTGGCTCTGTACAGTTAGGGTAGGGTACTGTAAGTGGCCATGATAACTAGGCAATACTCCTCTCCTCTCTATCTTGTGATGAATAACTATTGCCTTAAGAATTAGTACAACCTCCAGAAAGTCTGGCGGAAATGGTACCAGGTAGGGATAATGCAGGTTAATAAGGTCAGTTAATAAGGGGGGTACAGTGTAGTTTAATTGGGGAACTAGGTAGTAAGTTACCATTACTGTGTAGGACATTTTAGGGTGTGTAACTAGGGTATAGGGGGTGATTATATAAGATTTATTTTGATAAATCTGAGAAATTTGGAATAGTTTTGAAACGTTTTGAGAACTCTAGATGTGTGGATTGGTGGTATGTGAATTATCCTCCATCAAGAGGTTACATTGTTTGTAAATAGCTGTGTTCCCATTGTTACTGTTTGGAGTCTAGTGAAGTGTATGTAGTATATACGTGTTGTATAATGTGCTAGGGAGTTGTACTCATTTATACTGTAATACTGTGCTTGGGAAATGTACGTGTAATATACGCTGTATTCCTACTGCGCGATGGTAATGGCACGTGTGGTTATACGAAGATAAATGTGCTGGGGAGTGTAGTGTATTATTTCTTATATGCCGTGCTTGGGAAAATGTATGTATATATATTTAATAGATATTGTTATATAACTGTGACTAGGAATTGTTAGATGTATACTGTAATATATTGCTAGGAACTGGTTAAGTATATAGACATATTAACTAACTGTGTAGGAAAGTGTCTGTATTAAAACTGTATAAACTGGTATGGAAAGTGTAGCCTGATAATTACTGTAAAACTGTGCTAGGGAAGTTAAGTATTACTGTAAACTGGTCTAGGAAGTGCTGTATATATACTTTGTATAAATTGTAGGGTGCTAGGGAAGTGTATGTATATTAACTGTTAAACTGTGCTAGTGAAGTGTAAAGTATTATATAAGATAACTGGTGTAGGGTAAGTGTAAAGTATATATTACTGGTATAATAACTGTGATAGGGATTAGGGAATGTACTGTAATATATTACGTGCTAGGGAAGTGTACTGTATATATAGGTTAAAACTCTGCTAGAAAGTGTTCTGTAAGATTATACTGTATATACGTGCTGAGGAAATGTACTGATAACCTGCTAGGGAAGCGTACTGTATAATAACGGTATATACTGGTTGATTGGGAAAGCACTGTAATGTAATACTTTTAGTATGTGGCTAGGAAGTATAGCTGTATGATATTGTCGTATATACTGTTCTTGGGAATACTCTGTATATATGTGTTTTTATACTGTTGCTAGGGCAAGTGTACTGTGTATATTATATATATAATTATATATATATATATATATATTGTATATACTTTGCCTCCCCCTGGGGAATGTACTGTATAGATACTGTGATAAACCGGTACTGTGCCAGGGGAAGTGTAATGTATATATAAATATACCTGTACTTGCTAAGGAAGTGTACAGAATTATCACTGATTTACTGTGCTTTTCTAGGGAAGTCCACTGCATATACACTGTATATATACAATAATTGTCTGTGATCTAGGGAAGTGTACAATATACTGTATTATACATCATATAACTTATGATATTTCTGTAACGATGCTAGTAGTGAAGTGTACTGTAGTATACGATAGATAACAGCTACTGTGCTAGAAGACAACCTGTACCACATACCTATACCCTAATACTGATTATATATAGTACTGTACTATGCTAGAGAGTTACTGATATATACTATTTAATGTACTGTGCCAGGGAAGTGTACTGTATCTTACTTAATAACTGTAACTGGGCTAAGGAAGTGTACAGAATATTACTATAAACTATACTTTCTCGATAAGTCCACTGCATATAACTGCACCTATACTAAATAAGTTGTACTGCTGCTAGGGAAGTGTAACAATATACTTGTATTTATACGATCAATTATAATATTATAGTATTTCTGTCACTATGCTAGAGGGGAAGTGTACTGGAGAGTATACTATATAACCAGTACTGTTTGCTAGTGAAAATGGTACTATATATATACTTTATATAATTTATATTACTGACTATGCAAAGAGTGTAGCTGTATATAGGAACAGTAATATAAGTATAGAATTGGGCAAGTGTACTAAGAAACACAAGAAGCTACAAAACCGATAATTAGTTTATGTCCAGATACAAGTGGGATTTAATATAAAGAAAAATGATGGTGGCAGATGTGCCATTTCTCAATATCCCTCCTGTTGATTCTTGTAAACGACATTGCTCATCACCATGATCACTTCTTCCCAGCATAGACCAGTATCCTCAGCAACGGATAGTATTATGCAGAGGGTGTGGGATCCCATCACAAGTCCTATAGACAGGGCGGGGTCGGGAAAGCCAATAGGATTTCTCACACGAATCCTGATTATCTTGTCCATAAAACTAGTCTGGGAACCAACCGTATAACAACAACACATGAGAACTGACTTATAAAACATGTCACTGTTGGCACGGTACCATGGGGTACAGTCACTTTACTACTTACATTAATACAAAGTGACCACAACTGTAGGCACACAGTATGTTAAATGAGCCCCGGACAGCTAAGTTAAGAACTGCGGTGGCAGAGAAGGACCAGTCATTAAAAAGTAATGAAGGTGTGTTAAGGCGTTAAGGTAATGGTTCTAGTAGAAGCGGGTGTATAAGGACAAGGCGGTGTCGGTGCAGGAGTCGGACTAGCAGCGTCTAGCGAGCGATCGAAGCATCGTCTACTATCCACCCCGTCGCGCTTCTCTGTCTCTCTCCTGACTCTCTCAACACACAGTTATAGTATAGATCCAGCCATCCATCCAATCTCTCTCGCGTTCCCGCCCCCCCCCCCTCTCTCTCTCTCTTCTCGCCTGCCTCTCTAGCTCGTCTCTCTCCCCTCCCCGCTCCCCGCATTATTTACATCCACGCGCGGCCGCATCTCTCTAGTATAGCAGTATATATATGACACGCCTCACTCATCATATAGATTATATTATATAATATCATATCCATTCCTCTCGCTTTCTCTCTCTCATCCTCTTTCTTTCTCTTCTCTCTCTCTCTCTCTTCTCTTTCTCATCTGCTAAATGGCCCATCACAGTCACAATGTTTTAACCAATCGAACATTGATGGCTGGTCAACACCAAAACAAATACAATCAATTCTAAAAACCTGCTTTCTGACCAATGTTAATGTTACCCGGAATCAGAACAAATGGAAATATTCCAGGAGTAATTAGAGAGTTACACTGGGTGGACCATTAAACTCTCACAACATAAGCGGTGTATGTATAACATGTAGAATTCTAATTACTAAAGTATCAATTATTCCCAGGTAGAAAAAATACAATGTAACATTGTGTAACTTTTAGTATCTCCCTGTGTCTGTACTCATACAGACTTTGAACAAGTGAAGTATCAATATTATAATCCAGGAGAACTATGTGTGGTAACATTTAGTATCCATGTGTCTGTACTCATACAGAATTAGAACATGAAAGTATCAATATTATATCCAGGTATAACTATTGTGGTTAACAATTTAGTATCCATTGTCCTTGTACTCATACGAATTAGAACAATGGAAAGTATCATATTCTATTCACAGTATATAATATTGTGTAACAATTAGAATATCCATTGTCTGGTAACCATACAGAATTAGAACAATAAGTACCATACTATATCCAGGTATAAACTATTGTGTAAAACATTTAGTATCCATGTTCCTGTTAACTCATACAGAATTAGAACATCATGAAAGTATCAATAGTTATATCCCGGTAACTATTGTGTAACAATTTAGTATCCATGTGTCTGATCATACAGATTACTACAATGAAAGTTCTGAACATCAATCAGTATTGTTAGAATTGTGCAGTATTTTTTGTTGGGAATTAATTCGATTTTTTTTTTTACAAGCTTGATTGGTTTGAAATTTTTTTTTAAATAAAATGTATTTTACTTCTTATTATTATTTTGCAGTTTAAAAAAAATTGCATGAACTGATCGTACTTACCCCTAAAAAGGTGGTTTATAAAATATAAATCGACTTAGCGCAGTGTTTTATAAAATCTAGATCATTACGCGCAGTGTTTTTAATAATCGTAGATCCTTAGCGCTGGTTTTTATAGAACCTAGATTATTTAGCACAGTTTTATAGACAATCAGCTCATTTAGCGCAGTGTTTTTATAGAAACCTAGTTAATTAGTACAGTGTTTTTATAGAACATCTTAGATCATTTGCACAGGTTTTATAGAAATCTAGATTCGCGGTGATTTATTGAACTAGATTATCAGTCATTTATAGAAATCTAGATGATCATGGTATATTAGTAAAAGTCTAGATTATATCGCTGATTATAGAAATCTAGATTTTTAGCAGTGGTTATAGGAAAGCTAGATTTATCACAGTGTTTAGAAAAAAAAATCAGGATTATGACAGTTTTTATAGGAAATCTACGATTAGCAGTGATTTATAGAAATCTAGATTAGCAGGTATTATTGAAATATAGATCGCGCAGTGATTTATAGAAATATAGATTACAAAGTGTTTTATAGAAATCTAGATTAGCAGTAATTTATAGAAATACCTAGAAAAGTTATGACACAATTTTATAGAAATCTAGATTAGCAGTGATTTATTGAAATCTAGTATCACCGTTTTTATAGAAATCTAGATATCACAGTTGTTTTGAATAGAAATCAGATTAGCAGTGATTATAGCAATCTAATTAGATAGAAGTTTTATAGAAATCTTAGATATCGGTGAATTTCTGCTTCATCATTCATATATATTAAAACCGCAAAAAATATTTTGTTTTTATAGAAAAGCTAGATTATTTAGCACAGTGTTTTATAGAAATCTAGATTATCACAGTGTGTCTGTAAAATCTAGATTATCCAATGTATTTTTTTGAAAATCGAGATTACACAAATGTTTGTAGAAATCTAGAATTAGCAACAAGTGTTTTATGGAAAACTAGATTATTCCCGTGTTTTAAAAAAAATCTAGCTTTAGTTGATTTATAAACTTTAGATTTATCACACTGTATTATAAAAAAATCAGATATATACCGTTCATTTCATAAAAAAATCTAGAGTATCATGTGTTATTAGAAATCTAATTAATCACGATCTTTAAAAATAAAAATAATCTAGATTTATACGGTGATTTTAGAGAATCTAGATTTACTCATGTTTTGTGGAATCTAGGTTATCACAAGTTTTATATATAAAAAAATAATCTAGATTATCACAATGTTTTATAGAAATTAGATTACCCACAATGTCTTTACTAGAAACTAGTTATAGTGTGGTTTTGCAGTTTCCAAATCACTAAATTTAGGAGTTAATATACTAACTTAAATACAAGTAAATATAAGTAGATTGATACATCTCTATGCTCACAATAGTAAAGTTGGCCTCCTCCCTAAATCAATTAATACCATTAATAACACAACCAGCCATTGCGTACATTGGCGATTCCCTATGATTTCCATGAGTTCTGCAGCAGTGTAGTACTGGGTATTTGTGTTGGTCGCAACATAGAATCTATTCTTCATGGAATACACGACTGGTGCGGGATTTTATAACATATTTATTAGCTATTACCTCAAAAGCTTCACAACAATGAGCACTATTATATACCAATATTATAATTTTATTCTTTAGTATTAATATTATAGTATTATATATTAGTGTATTTATATTATATATCAGTATTATACATCAGTGTTATTATTTATCGTGGTGTATTATTATTATTATTATTCAGTGTTATATTGTTATTATTATATTTAGTGGTATATTATTTATATTATTATTATCAGTCGGTGTATTATATTATTATTATTATATATCAGTGGTTTATATTATATTGTTATTATTATTATTATGTATTATTATAATAATAATCAGTGTGTATATGGATCCCAACCACTAACATCCTAAGCTCACCCAGTGTGTCCAACGGTGTCCTAATAGCTAATATAGTGGACAACTACCACCAATAATGGTGTAAAAATATTATTATTATTTCATATTATACTACAATCTTAATTATTATTATAAATCTACATAGGCCTAAACAATATATACTATATCCTATACATATATACTAATGTGTACACATATAATACTATGTCACAATAGTAATACTAATATGTGTAATAGTATATAATCACGATATATAAACTAATATGTACCATATATACTGATGTACAATGATATACTAATATGTACAACTGATATCCTAATTATATCCATATAACTAATATGTATAATATATCAAGTACATACAGATCATTAATAAGGGGTTAACCATAATGGATGGATCAGGGAATCTAGATCTCATATTGTAGGTTTTATCTTTGTTCTTAATTATTTAATATTAAAAGCATTACATGGTGTTGCAGTTTACATTATAACCCTCCATATAGATTTCTATAGAGAATGAGTTTCTGCCGCATTCCTTCTCCATTGAAGTTGGGAATAGTGAAAATTCTAGTGCACTGCCCTGAAGTGGTTAAGGTTAACCCTTTGTTTCTCGGGGAAAGAGAGCTGATGGGAGACCTACAACACTAATATACGTTGGATAGGCTGATACAAGGTCTCTGTTTCCCTCCTCTCCTAGATAATGAGCATGTGTCTACAGCAGCCATAGGCTTTCATATGCACTCTTACCCTAACCCACTCAATAACTTGTGAAACCAAGGATAAAAAAATCACTAACCCCAATCCATCTGTAATGGATGGAAGCAGCAACTCTGTAGGACATCTCCCATTACTCCCCCTTATCACCAGTTTTATTTATCCATGTGAGATATATGGTTTTATACACAGGGTGATATGTACCACTGCTGCCTTTAACCAACCCTTATACAAGAAATGTATATAAGGGATAATGCGCCCCTTACTGGTGAATAAAGGATATACCACAACCACAAGGAGTTCCCTGACCATATACAAGGGCAGTAGTAACTCTCAGATTGGTGTAATGCCCTTATTATAATGTGAGGGGGCATATTATTTCTTATATAAGTATCTGATTCCTTAACCCCATTACGCATTTTAAAATTTACCTTGTCCCTATTTCCACCTTATAAACCCCCCAATTACCTTCTGTAACGTAACCCCAGTAGAAGGAACATTTCCAGCATCTATGCTTTTAAAACAAATATTGTGGAGAGGGAGAGGGACATTGGGTAGTGAAGTGACGGAAGCGATCTCGCAGGTTCTTTTAGTGAAGGTTAAACACTGCAAAAACAATGCCATGCATGAACACTGGAATGGGGCGGGCAGTTGAGATATAAAAGAAATGAAGAATGGTTAGCTTAGTGACATAGGCTGAGGATTTATAAGGATTATAGCCACTGCAGCTCCCATTAAAAATATCACACTTTATGTTATATTGGTATATTACACAGGGTGATATGGTACACTGCTGCCTTTTACCAACCCCTACAAGAAATGTTATGGTTACTTATTACACAGGATGGTGTGTGTACACTGCTGCCTTTAACCAACCCCCATAACATAAATATGATATGGTTTATTATTACCAGGTGGGTGTGACACCTGCTGCTTTAACCTACCACCATACCAAGACTGTGGTCCTATTATAGATTATTATTATGGGAGATATATGGTTAATTCTTAACAGGATGGTTGTGACACTTGCTGCCTTTAACCTACCACCTACAAGAAATGTGGTAATATATGTGGTTAACACTAGTAAACTGAACTGTAGTCATGATAATTATATTTTATTGGACCATATTGATATTATTTACAAAGGATTAATATGCACAGTACTACCTTAATCTATACCCCCCCCCCTTAAACAAGAATAGTGCCTATATTAGATTGAGTTAGACAAAGGTGGTGGCTGTTTATTTAGGTGGGAATAAAATGGTCCATCAGCAGGATATTCCATCGATATGGCCAAAGAAATGAAGGATGAGGGACAAGCCACACAATTTATTGCCTCGGTAGTTTTTGTAGGAGAAGCTGGAGCCACACAGAGGGAGCATCGATCAAGCTCCTGGCTCCTATGTCACTCTCCTGCATTGTATATTGGGGTCTCTCCTGGGCACAGTAGCTGCTTTATACACACAGTATTCCACTTTCACAGTGCCTGCCCAATGAAGCCCCAGCACTGCAATAGACTTTATACAAATCCTGCATTAAATATATTATACCCCAAGTCCCTTTAAGGATAGTAAATCCCAGCATTTAGCATTAATATATTAACGGCTAGGGAATTCTCTCAGTCTGGTCCTTTTTTAAGGTGATGTCTTTAAGAAACAGCACAACATGGTGCTGTTGGCAACTAGGGGCATAAAGTTGACACAGCTATAGAAGTATTATGATATAGTATATATACTGCATGTACAAATATTTAACACAGGTTATAATTTACTGCATGTAGTAACAGAAACAGTTGTATATATGTACTGTTTTCAGCAGTACTATTATAACTGTGTATAACGTACTGCATGTCAATACATATTATAACTTGTATATATGATACTGAGTGTTAGATAAATAACAGGTGTATATATTTACTTGTTTGCAGATAATATATATATACAGGTGTTATAACATACTGACATGTAGATAACATATATAACTGTATAATTATATCATGTAGTATAATCATAAACAGTTGTATAATATGTACTGTTGTCAGATAATAATATATAACAGGTTGTATACGTACTCAGGTAGATCAAATAATAATTTGTATAATAATAATTGCATGTAGATAACATAACAGGTGTATAATGACAGTATGCAGAATCATGATATACAGGTGTATAACATGTACTGCATGTAGAAACATTGCAAGGTGTATATCATATACTATAACTTGTTTACTGCATGTATTAATATATTAATAATAGATTATAATATAGATGTTGATAAATTACATGTAACGCAATATAATAGTTACAGTCCTAATAACTATATGTAAATGATGATATAATATCTTATTACATGTATTTAAATAAATGCACAAGGCAGTGGACCAGTAACCTTACTATTTACAGGAGTGTATTCGTTGTTACATTCAAGTTTAGGTTCCTATTGATTCTATTATAAGGCCAGTACAAGACCAACCACACTGTAAATAAACCCAAGTAAGAGAAGCAATCATTCACCTTATGTCTGTGGTGGCGGGTGGTGTGTGTGTATGTATAGTATAGATATAAAAAATCTGTCAATTAAATACTCCCATTCCAATTAATAAACTCCCATTCCATATAATACAGACTCCCATTCCATATCCTAACTACTCCATTCCTCACAGGTAATCCCTTCCTATAATAATAATAATAATATACATCCCATTCCACAACACGTAATCCCATTCCAATAATACTCCCATTTCCATACAATGTTACCAATGTCATACAGTAATTCCCATTAGATCATAATAGAAATCCATCCAAGTAATACCTGCCATAAATAAAAATCCCATTAAATGGCCATAGTACCATTTATAAATATTATAAGTAATAATTCTATTAAATGCAGTATCCTCCTTCTATATAATTGACTATTTCCATATATAATCCTATTCCATAAATATAATATTTAATAATAATCCCCATTCCATTAGTAGTTCCATTCCATCTAACTAATATACGTATGTATTTTTTAATTTCTTATCTATAGCTCTAAATATACTGCAGGCGTTTTCACACTTATTTACTAATCACATCAGGGCCCTGCCCTGAAGAGTTTACAAGTACTATCACTTATTTACACTACATTTATATCAACGCTATCCATACAACCTTAAACCCAAAACAATACATATCACATTCTATTTATATAAATCCCTTAAAGTGCAGTTACTACCTTCCATATAATGATATGCCATTAAATCAGTAATCACATTCCATTTTTAATTTCCATGACAATCCATAATATATCTCATCCATGACATCACCATTCATATAAGAATAATCTTCCATTACGTACAGTCATCACATTTCCATATAATAAATGCCCACTTCCATATAGCTTAAACTCCCTTTCCATATAGTAATCCAATTCTATAATAATAACCCCATCCATATAGCTAAGTATTCACTACAATAACCCAGTTCCATACAGTTCACATTCCTTATAAAAATATCCAATGAAATGCCGCAGTATCACATTCCATAATATATAAAATCCCACTTAATGCAGTAATCACATTCCATCATAATAGTTCACATCCCATCCATATTGTTCATGAATTCATTCATAATAACCTATTCCATTAAATAATGACCCATCCATACAGAATCCTATCCATGTAAAATAATTCCATCACTATAGTACAAATAATTAGTCCATTCACACATGAACATCCAGTTTCCTTATGGTAATAAATCCCATCCCATAATAATAAGATAATACCATTCTTTATAGTAAGAATCCAGCTGCCGATAATAAACAATCCCGGCCTTATACATAATAATGACGATTCCCACACAGATACAAGTCCAAGATCCCTTAAGTAATACAGTCCAGGGTATCACGATATCATAGAGTAAAATAGATAAGAAAAACACAGGCGGTTATAGTTAAGTAATACCATTCCATATAATAATCCCAGTTCAGTATATATAAGCCACCTTCATTGTAATAATAATCGTCCCATTTTTATAGTAATAATCCCCATTCCATACCGTAATCACATTCCTTATAAATATAACCCATTAATATTACAGTAATCCCATTCCATAAAATAAATTCCCATTAAGTGTGCAAATCACATTTCAATTAGAATATGTCCCATTCCATATTGGTTTTATAATTTATCCATATAATCCTATTCCATAAATAAGTGACGCCCCATTCTAACAGTAATCCTATACATAAAATAGTATTTCCATCACATTAGTAATAATAATAGTCCACATTCCACACATAACAATCCATTATTTAGTAAAGTAATTCCCATTCATATAATAATAAAGTAATCCCATCCCTTAATAGTATAATATCCATTCCATATAAT
This sequence comes from Hymenochirus boettgeri, assembly GCA_019447015.1. Classification (NCBI taxonomy): domain Eukaryota; kingdom Metazoa; phylum Chordata; class Amphibia; order Anura; family Pipidae; genus Hymenochirus; species Hymenochirus boettgeri. The sequence continues at coordinate 325,228,866 of CM033469.1, forward strand.
AATTATCCCATTCCATATAGTAATAATCCCATGCCAATATAAAATCTCAAGTCCTCAGTAATAACCATCCATATAATATATCCATCCTATTAATAAATCCCTTCTATATTAATCACATCCTCAAATGTCCATCATATAATAATCCACATGCCTTATAGTAATAATCCATTCCATAATAACAAAATCCATCCTTTAGTGTCCGTAACGTCACTTTTGATAGGAATAATCCAGGCCATGAGTAACAACCCATTTTTATAGTAATATCCCATTCCATATAAAATAATCCCATGTCGCATATTAGTAATATCCCATTCCATATAATAATAATCCTGTTCCTTATAGAATAATCCCATTCCATATAATACAAATCCCATTCTTTAGGTAATAATGCCATTCCAAATAGATAACCATATCACATGTTAGTAATAATTCCTACACCATATAATTATTATTTATCTATTATTATTGAGATTTATATAGGCCAACAGCTTTTGTAACAGCTTTTACAATTACATGTATACATTACATGAGGTCCTGCCCTGAAGACTCTGTAATCTAAGCAAAATTCTAAATGAATAGTAATAATTCCATCCATAGAGAACACACATGAGAATTTCATGTCCTGCAAGATGGGTATATCGGACCGTTTAGACAATCGACTAATTGCGGTGGTAGTATGAGTGGTAAATACAGCATAATTATGGATCGGATTGACAAAATTATCAATTTACTTTGTTGGCCATGTTACCCTGGCCAGTTGTTGTTGAATTCCAATTTAAACACAGCTTCTCATAGCTTACTAGGAAGGACATGCTGGGGGGTTGTAGTTTAGGTTTATATTAGGAGTTGTTTGCCACTGGTTTACATAGATAATGCAAGTTGTTAAAAAGTGGGAGGGGGAGGAGAGTAACATGGTTTAGTAGCACCTATCCAGTTGGGTACAGTGTTATCTCTCTGTATAAAGCTATAGGGTCTAATGTAATGATATCTGTTATAATGAGCTATACGGCTCTGTATATATCTATATAATCCTATAGGGACTAGTAGATCGTCTAATGCTATAGGGCTTTTGCTGTATCTGTATAAATAGCTATAACAACCATTTATATTTATAATTGTTAAAGCTAGCACTATGGGACTATGTATATGCTGTATAATAGCTATAGTGACCATGTTCTGGTTATAGTAGCTATAGGGACATGTATATTCTGTAGAATAGCTATAGGCAAATGTTGTATAGTAGCTGATAATAGTATAGGACCATGTTTATATCGGTATAAAGAGATAGGGACTATGTAAAATATCTGTATAACATATATAGGTGACTAGTATATATCTGTATAGCTATAGGACCATGTATATCTGTAAAGACTATGGGACCATATATCTATATCTGTATAATAGCTATAGGGAGTTAGTATATATCTGTGTAAATACAATAATATAGAAATAATAAATTAATAAAAAAAATGGAATGGGATTATTATTATGATATGGAATGGGTTATACTATAGGAATGGGATGGGATTATATATGGAATGGGAATATTACTATACATAATAGGTACTATGTATACTATCATGTAATAATCGCTAGAGAGAACTATGTCTACAGTCTGTATAATAGCCTATGGGACCTGTAGTATCTGTTAATAGTTATAGGACTTGTATACTGTATAATAGTTATAGGACATTACTAATCGTGTATAATAGCTATATGGACTAGATATATCTGTATTAATCAGCTATAGGACCATGTATTATCTGTTATAATATCAATAGGGACCATGTAAATATCGTATTATAATAGCTGATAG
>CM033469.1:325230762-325247262 GCA_019447015.1 Hymenochirus boettgeri
TTCCATATAAGTTATTATTATTCTATTATTATGGTATTAAAACAATATATCATACATCCCTATAGCTATTTCAATATAATATAGGGTCCCATCGCTATATACAGATTACGTCCCTATAGTCTTTATACGATATATACTAGTCCCTATATCTGTTATTCACAGCTTATACAAGTTCCCTATCTCTAGATCCAGATTATCATGGTTCCCCTTATCGCTATATACAGCTATACACAGTTCCTATAGCTATATACAGAAATATACATATCCTATAGCTACTATAGCAGATATTACATGTCCCTTCTCTATATCCGAATAACATAGTCCCCTATATCTTATATACATATATATAAATATATTACATGGTTTTATACTATTATACACTACAGCAATCCCCTATAGCTATAGACAGATTACACTAGTCCCTATAGAGTATATAGATATAGCCTAGGCCCCTATAGCTATTATAACAGATATCATACCATTAACCACTATAGCTATTATACAGAGAGATACCACGGTACCCAACTGGTAAGTAGGTGCTACTAAACCAAGTTACTGTCTCCTCCCCTCACACACTGTTTTACACCTTGCGCTATCTATGTAAACCAGTGGAAACAATCCTAATATAAACTAAACTACAAACCCCAGCATGTCTTCCTAGTAAAGCGATGAGAAGCTGGTTTGAAATTGTAATTCAACAACAACATCTGGCCAGGGTAACTTGGCCAACAAGTAAATTATATTTTGTCACCGATCCATAATTATGCTTATTTACCACTCATACTACCACCGCCATTATCGACTTGTCTAAAACAGGTCCTATACCCATCTGCAGGACAAGATCTGCTCTGTGTCCTCTATGGATGGAATTATTATATTCATTTATATTTTGCTTAGATGTACGATCTTCAGGGCAGGACCTCATGTGAATGACATGTATTGTAGCGTTACAAAAAGCTGTTGGCTTATATAAATCTCACTAATTAGAATATAATAATTATTGGCATGAAGTGATTATTACTATGGATATGGATTTTATTATATGGAATGCCTTATCCTATAAGGACTGGGATTGTTATTTATGGGGGGATTTTACTTCTAAGAACAGGTTTTATTCTTGGAATGGATTATTACTTATGCATGGGTTTTATTATCTGGATTGTTATTCTATCAGACTGGGATTGTTCTTCTATGGCCTGAGTTATTCACTACTTACCGGACCTGGTTTTTTGGGTTTTTACTTGCTTGGGTTGTTTTACTATGTGGGTTATTTATATGCATGGGTTTTCTTGTTGGTTTCTTATAGGATGGGATTTTATTACTTGGCTGGGTTTCTCTGGATGGCTTTATTTTGGATTGGATTTACTGTGGCATAGGGTTATTTATCGGGTGGGTTATTACATAGGGTTGGAACTTCTTTCTTTTATTAAGACCTGGGCTTATTACTAATAATGGACTTTGTTATTGTGTGGAATGGTGACTTTACTTTACTATTGTATGGAATATATTTTTAATAGGATTACTGTATGGAATGGGGCATTATTTATGGTGGACTTAATGGAATAAAATATATACAAATGGAATGGGAAATTATAATTGAAAGTGACTTGCTACATTAATGGGATTTATATTTTATGGAATGGGATACTGCATCTAATGGGATCTTCTTATATATAACTGTGATATACTGTATGGAAGGGAATTCTTACTACTAAAATTGGCGATTATTATGTAATGGAACTGGATGATTATATGGAATGGGATTATATGGAAAATGGTATTATTACTATAAAGAATGGGTTTATTTATATTATATTATATGGAATTGGATATTATATAAGGAATGGATTGTTATTGTGTGGAATGTCATTATAGTTATTATAGGATGGGAATTGTTCTTATATGGAATGGGATTATTACTATAAAGAATGTATTATATTAATTTATGGAATGGGATTTTCCATAAGGAACTGGATTGTAGTTGTGTGAATGTGACTATGTTTTTACTATTAGGATTATTATTACATGGAATGGATTCGATGGAATGGGCATTTTATATGGAATAGTTATATGGAATGAATTATACATATGAATGGGAATTTAATAGGAATGTGATGACGCATAATGGATTACTATATTATGGAATGTATTCTAGCACTTTATGGGATTATTTTTATAGGAATGTGATTTACTGTATGGTGGGGTTATTGTATTGAATGAATTACTATATGGAATGGGGTTATATTATATGGAATTGGATTACTATATGAATGGGAGTAATATTATATGGAATGGGATATTATTATATGGAATGTGATGACTGTAAGTAATGGATGATTATTATTATATAGAATGGTATGCATGGAATGAGATTATTACGATATTCATGGAATATTTAAAATGGAATGTATTACTGCATTAATGGCATTATCATTATATGGAATGGGATATACTGCATTTATGGGAGATTATTAAATAGAAGTGATTACTGTTGGAATGGTAAGGTTGTATGATAGGTTGATAAATTTGTATGTGTACATAAGTGTTAGATTGTAAACTCTCAGGCAGGGCCTGATGTGAATTGATAAATAATTGTAAAACCGGGCAGTATATGTAGAGCTATATAAGAAATAAAATACATACACTACGTATTATTATTATATGGAATGGAACTACTATATGGAATGGGATTAATTATATATTATTATATATGGAATGGGATTCTATTGGAATAGTCATATTATATAGTAATGGGGATTACTGCATTTAATAGGATTATTATTATAATATATAAATGGTACTATTGCATTTAATGGGATTTTTATTTTATGGCATGGTATTAGTGTATGGATTATATTATTATTAAATGGATTACTGTATGAATTGGTAACATGTATGGAGATGGAGTATTATATGGAATGGGATTACGTGTGTGGATGGGATTATTATTATTTATTATTATTATAAGGAAAGGGATTACTGTATGGAAATGGAAGTATTATGATATGGAATGGGAGATATTATATGGAATGGGAGTATTATTATATGGAATGGGAGTATATTAATTACAGATTTTTTATATATATAAACATACACACACAACACAACACCAGACATAATGGTGAACTGATTGCTTCTCTTACTCGGGGTTTATTTACAGTGTTGGTGGTCTTGTACTGGCTTATAATAGAATCAATAGGACCTAAATGGAACTGTAAACTAATCACTCCTGAAATTTAGTAAGTTACTGTCAACCGCTTGTGCATTTATGTTAAATACATTAATATATATATACATCATTTACATATAGTATACGGAACTGTAATATATATATTGCTTACCTGTATTTTATCAACATCTTATATTATAACTATTATTATATATAACTACATGCAGTAAATATTATAGTTATATGATATACACCTGTCAATGTTATCTACATGCAGTACATGTTATACACCTGTTATATACACTTATCTGCTACTGTAATATTATAACACCTGTTTATGTTATCTACATGCAATATATTATACAAATTATAATGTTCTCTACCTGTTACGTTATACACCTGTTAGATATATTATCTGCAAACAGTACATATATACAACTGTTATATGTTATCTACATGCAGTATATATTATACAAGTTATATTGTTATTACATGCAGTATGTTATACCACCTGTATTATATTTATCTGCAAACAGTACATATTATACACCTGTTATGTTATCTACATGCAGTATCTTATTATACAAGTTATATTATGTTATTACATGCAGTAACGTTATACACCGTTATTATATTATCTGCAAACAGTACATATTATACAACTGTTATGTTATCTACATGCAGTAAATATTATAAACTGTTTGTTAAATATTTGTACATGCAGTATATATTAAGTATATATTCTATAGCTGGTGATCAACTTATGCCCCTAGTTGCCACCCATGTTGTGCTGTTTCTTAAAAGAAATCGCCTTAAAAAAAGGACCAGATGAGAGAATTCCCTAGGCCTTTAATATATTAATGCTTAATTGCGGGATTTACTATCTTAAAGGGCTTGGGGTATAATATATTTAATAGCAGGATCTGTATAAGTCTTTGCAGTGCTGGGGCTGTCATGGGCAGGCAGTGAACGTGGAATACTGGGGTGTATAAAAGCCGCTCTGTGCCCCAGAGAGACCCCCTATACAATGCAGGAGATGATGAATAGAGCCAGGAGCTTGGATCGATGCTCCCTCTGTGTGGATCCAGTCCTCTCCTACAAAACTACAGGGCATTAATTGTGGCTTGTCCCTCATCCTTCATTTCTTTGTGGCACATATAGATGGAGATTACTGTCTGATGACCATTTTCACCTATAATAAACAGCCACCACCTTTCTAACCTCAATCTAATATAGGCGCACTAGTTCTTGTTTAATGGGGGGGGGGGGTAAGATAAGTTAAAGTGATGTGCATATAATCCTTGTACATATAATCTATTTGTCCAATAAATAATTATTATGACTACAGTTCTAGTTTACTATTTAACCACATATATACCAAGTTCTTGTAAGGTGGTAGGTAAGGCAGCAGTGTACACACCATCTGTAAATAATACCATAATATCTCCCATAATAACTAATCTATATAGGACCAACATTTCTTGTATGTTGGTAGGTTAAAGGCAGCAGTGGTACACAACCAACCTGTGTAATAATAACCATATATATTATTGTATGGGGGTTGGTAAAGGCAGCAGTGTACACCACCACCCTGTGTAATAATAACCATATATATTTATTGTATGGGGGTTGGTTAAGGCAGCAGTGTACACACCATCCCTGTGTAATAAATACCATATACATTCTTGTATGGGGTTTGGTAAATGCAGCAGTGTCATACACCCTGTGTAATAATAACCATATAATACATAGTGGAATTTTAAATGGGAGCTGCATGCTATATATCCTTAACAAATCATCAGCTATGTCACTAAGTAACTCATTTCTTATATTTTTATATCTCACTGCTCCCCCATTCCAGTGTTCATGCTTGGCAGTTGTTTTTGCAGTGTTTAACTTCACTAACGGACCTGCTGGAGCTGTCTTCACTGTCACTTCATACCAATGTACTCTCTCCTCCTCCACAAATATTGTTTAAAAAGCATAGATGCTGGAAATGTTCCTTTCTACTGGGTTTACGTTACAGAAGGTAAATTGGGGGGTTTAAGGTGGAAATAGGGGACCAAGCTAGAATTTAAAAATGCGAATGGGGTAGGAATCAGATACTTATGTATTATAAGAATAATATGCCCTTCACATTATAATATAAGGCATTACAACCTCTAGAAGTTCCCTGCCCTGTATATGGTCAGGAACTCCTTGGTGGTGTAATATCCTTATATTACAACTGTGGGGCGCATTATCCCTTATATACATTTCTTGGTATAGGGTTGGTTAAAGGCAGCAGTGTACCATATCACCCTGTGTAATAATAACCATATATCTCCCATGGATAAATAAACCTGGCTGATAAGGGAGAATAAGGGGAGATGTCCCTACAGAGTTGCTGCTTCCATCCATATACAGATGATTGGGTTACGTGATTTTTTTTTACCTTGGCTTTTTCATCAAGTTATTGAGTGGGTTAGGGTAAGATGAAGAAGCCTATGGCTGCTGTAGTACACTGCTCATTATCAGGAGAGGAGGAAACAGAGACTTGTATCCAGACCTATCCACGTTATTAGGTTTGTAGGTCCCATAGCTCTCTTTCCCCCGAGAACAAAGGTTAACATTAACCACTTCAGGGCAGTGGCACTAGAATTTCACTATTCACCAAACTTCCATAGAAAGGAATGGGCAGAAAATCATTCTCAATGAAATCTATATGGAGGGTTATATGTAAACTGCAACACATGTAATGCTTTATATTAATAAGTAACAAGAAAAACCCTACAGATGAGATCTAGATCCCTGATCCATCCATTAATGGGTAACCCCTTATTAATGATCTGTATTTTTGTAATATACTATTGTATATATTGTAGCTATTAGTATATATTGCATAGTATATATTGAGACTATTAGTTTTATATTATCCGTATAGTATTATTATACTATTGATATCTCTTGTACATAGTATATATTGTAACATTAGTATATATTATAGATATTAGTATATATTGTTTAGGCATGTAGATTATAATATAATAAAAATTGTAATATATAATATAATATATAATATTTTTAGACCCATTATTTGGTGGAGTTGCCATATAATTTAGCTATTAGACACCGTTGGACCACTAGGTGATCTTAGGATGTAGTGGTTGGGATCCATAATACACCACTGATTATTATTATTAATAATAATAATAATAATAACAATAATAATATAACACTGATATATAATATAATATATACACACTGATAATAATAAGAATAACTAATATACCACTAATAATAATAATAAAATATAACACTGAAATATAATAATAATACACAACTGTATAATAATAATACACTGATGTATAATACTGATATATAATATAATAAATAACAATAATATATAATACTATAATATATAATAAGAATAAAATATAAATATTGGTATAATAGTGCTCATTGGGTGAAGGCTTTTGAGCTAATAGCTAATATAATGTTAATAAATCTCGCACCCCGTGTGTTTATTCCCGTGCAAAATAGATTCTATGTGCGACCAACACAAATACACTACCAGTACTACACTGCTGCAGAACTCATTGGAAATCATAGAGAATCCCAATTACTGCTGCTGGTTGTGTTATTATTGGTATTATATATTTAGGGGAGAGCCCAATATTACTATATGTGATCAGTAAGTGTATAATCTACTTAATTTTTATTTTAAGTTGTATATTTAACTCCTAAAATTAGGATTTGGAAACTGCAAAAACACTTATAATCTAGATTTCTATAAAACATTTGTGGTAATCTAGATTTCTATAAACATTGTGATAATCTAGATTATTTTTTATAAAACATTGTGATAACCTAGATTTTCCACAAAACACTGATAAATCTAAGATTCTATAAAACACATAATCTGATTTATTTTTATTTTTAAGATCTGTGATAATCTAGATTTCTATAAACATGAATATCTAGATTTTTTAATGAAACGGTGATATCTAGATTTTTTATAATACAGTGTGATAATCTAAATTTCATAATCACTAATCTCTAGATATTTTTTTAAACACGGGAATAATCTAGTTTTCCATAAAACACTGCTAATTCTAGATTTCACAAAACATTGTATAATCTCGATTTTTACAATCCTTGTGATAATCTAGATTTCACAGAACCACTGTGATAATCTAGATTTCTATAAACACCTGTGCTAAATAATCTAGATTTCTATAAAAAAAAATATTTTTTGGGTTTTATACTATAATGAAATGATGAGCGTAAATCACCGATAATCTAATTTCTACAAACATTGTGATATTAGATTTCTATATCACTGCAATCTAGATTTCTATAAACACTGTGATAATCTAGATTCTATAAAACACTGTGATACTCTAGATTTCAATAAATCACTGCTAATCTAGATTTCTATAAAATGCGTCATATCTAGGATTTCTATAATCTGCTAATCTAGATTTCTAAAAAACACTTTGATATCTATATTCTATAAATCACTGCGAATCATAGTTTCAATAAATCACTGCTAATCTAGATTTCTATAAATCACTGCTAATCTAGATTTCTATAAAACTGTCATAATCTCGATTTTTTTTTCTAAAACACTGTGATAATCTAGATTTCTATAAACACTGCTAATAATCTAGATTTCTATAAATCACGATATAATCAGATTTCTAAATCCACATGATCATCTAGATTTCTATAAATGACTGATAATCTAGATTCAATAATCACCGCAATCTAGATTTCTATAACACTGTGCTAAATGATCTAGATTTCTATAAAAACACTGTACTAAATAATCTAGGTTTCTATAAAACACTGCGCTAAATGAGCTAGATTTCTATAAAACACTGTGCTAAATAATCTAGGTTTCTATAAAACACTGCGCTAAATGATCTAGTTTCTATAAAACACTGCGCTAGTGATCTAGAATTTCTATAAAACACCTTAGTTGGGTATTACTATCAGTTACATGCATTTTTAAACTGCAAATAATAATAATAGAAGTAAAAATACTTTATATTTAAACAAAAAATTTCAAACAAATCAAGCTTTAAAAAAAAAAATCGAATTAATTCCCAACAAAAAATACTGACAATTCTAAATACTGATTGTGGTTTCAACCACTGTATTAATTATTGATACTTAAATGTTACACAATATATAGAGATATCAGATACTTTCATTGTAGTAATTCTGTATGAGTGCAGACACATGGTATACAAATTGTTACACAATAGTTATACCTGATATATATTGATACTTTATGTTCTAATTCTGATGAGTACAGACACATGGATACTAATTTTTACACAATATTAATACCTGGATATAATATGATACTTTCTGTCTAATTCTGTATGAGTACAGAACCATGGATACTAAATTGTTACACAATAGTTATACTGGATATAATATTGATACTTTCATGTTCTAATTCTATGAGTTACAGACACATGTACTAAATTGTTACACAATAGTTATACCCTGATATAATATGGATACTTTATATTGTTCTAATCTGATGAGTCAGACACATGGATACTAAATTGTTACACAATAGTTATACTGGATATAATATGGATATTTATTGTTCTAATTCGTATGAGTCGCACATGATACATGTACCATATTACTATGTTTTTTATCTGGGAATAATATGATACTTGTAATTGTATGTCTACATGTATACATACACCTGCTTATCGTTGTGATGATTTAATGTCCCCGTCGTGTAACCTCTAATACTCCTGGATATTTCCATTTGTTCTTATTCTGGTAACATTACATTGGTCAGAAATCAGTTTTTAGAATTTGATTGTATTTTTTGTGTTTGACCAGCCATCCAATGTTCGTTGGTAAAACGATTGTGACTGTGAATGGGCCATTTAGCAGAGATATAAACTACCATCTCAACCATAGTAACTTTCTATTTCCAGATAGTAGAAGAGGGTGGGATGATAATATATATACTATATCTATATATAGAGAGCGCGACAGACACGAGGATGCAGGAGTACGATAGCGCGCGCGAGCTGAAAGACAAGAGAGGGGACCATGGCATGGCTTATATATATAATTCGCTCTTCTCCTCATTTCTCGCGCGGCGCGGCGCAGGGGTGGCTGTCTCTCTCTTCTCTCGCGCGCGCGCTCGCGCGCCGAGGCCGCGCGCGCGCGCGCGCGCGCGCGCGCGCGCGCGGCGCGCGCGGCTCGAGCGGAGCGCGCGAGCCGCGCGCGAGCGCGCGGCGCGCGCCGAGAGGATATGGATGATGGATGTAATATCTATTGTGTGATAAGCAGAGAGGGCAGCGTACAGAGAACGAGACGGGGGGTGGCTGGATAGATGATAGATAGATCGCTAGACTAGCTAATAGGATAGCTAGACGATAGATAGATAGATAGATAGATAGATAGATAGATAGATAGATAGACAGACAGACTATTTAATTAACCAGTTCTAATAGAACAATTAATTAACATTAACAATTAATGTATTTTAATTGAACTGGTCATTACTATAAGCAGCAGTTATTAACTTAGCATGTCAGGGGCTCATTTAAATACTGTGTGACCTACAGTGTGGTCACTTTGTATTAATGACAGGTAGTAAAGTTACTGTACACCATGTGTAAGTTGCACAGTGCATGTTTTATAAGTCAGTTCTTCTACTGCTGTTGTTGTTATACTGTTGGTTCCCAGACTATTTTTATGGACAAGATAATCAGATTCAGTGGATGAGAAATCCTATTGGCTTTCCCAGACCCCAGCCTGTATATATGGAATTTTGATGGGATCCACACCTCTCTGAATAATAACTATCGTGTCTGAGGATACTGTCTATGGCTGGGAAGAAGTGATCATGGTGAGACAATGTCTGTTACAAGAATCAACAGGAGGGGATATGAGAAAGTGGCACATCTGCCACCCATCACTTTATATTAATCCACTTGTATTCTGGACATAAAACTCAATTACTGGTTTTGTAGCTTGCTTGTGTTTCTTAGTACACTTGCACAATTCTATACTTTATATACTGTCTATATACAGTACACTTCTTTTGCATAGTACAGTAATATAAATTATATACAGTATATATATAGTACATTTTCCTAGCACAGTACTGTTATATAGTATATCTACAGTACACTTCTCTAGCATAGTACAGAAATACTATATATTATATTGATGTATAAATACAGTATATAGTACACTTCCCTAGCACAGTACAATTATTTAGTATATATGCAGTATATATGCAGTGGACTTCTCTAGCAAAGTATAGTTATATAGTATATATTCTGTACACTTCCTTAGCCCAGTACAGTTATATAGTATATATACAGTACACTTCCCTGGCACAGTACAGTTAAATAGTATATATACAGTACACTTCTCTAGCATAGTACAGTAATATAATATATATACAGTATATATATATATGGTACATTTCTCTAGCACAGTACTGTTATATAGTATATCTACAGTACACTTCTCTAGCATAGTACAGAAATATCATATATTATATTGATGTATAAATACAGTATATTGTACACTTCCCTAGCACAGTACAATTATTTAGTATATATACAGTATATATGCAGTGGACTTCCCTAGAAAAGTACAGTAATATAGTGTATATTCTGTACACTTCCTTAGCACAGTACAGTTATATGTATATATACAGTACACTTCCCTGGCACAGTACCGTTATACAGTATATATACAGTACATTCCCCAAGCAAAGTATATACAATATATATATATATATATATATATATATATATAAATACACAGTACACTTCCCTAGCACAGTATAAACACTATATATACAGTAAATTCCCCAAGAACAGTATATACAATATATATACAGTATACTTCCCTAGCACAGTATAAAAAGTATACATACAGTGCATTTCCCAATCACAGTATATACCGTATATATACAGTACGCTTCCCTAGCAGTTTATACAGTACATTTCTCAAGCACAGTATATACAGTATATATACAGTACACTTTCCTAGCAGAGTTTAAACAGTATATATACAGTACACTTCCCTAGCACAGTATATATACAGTACACTTCCCTAATCCCTATCACAGTTTATACAGTATATATACTTTACACTTCCCTAGCACAGTTTATACATTATATATACTTTACACTTCCCTAGCACAGTTTATACAGTATATATACAGTACACTTCCCTAGCACAATTTATACAGTATATATACAGTACACTTCCCTAGCACAGTTTATACAGTAAATACAGTACACTTCCCTAGCACAGTTTATACAGTAAATATACAGTACACTTCCCTAGCACAGTTTATACAGTTTATATACAGTACACTTTCCTAGCACAGTTTAAATAGTATATATACTTTACAAGTTCCTAGCACAGTATATACAGTATACATACAGTACAATTCCCTAGCACAGTATATACAATATATATACATATATATACAGTACATTTCCCAAGCACAGCATATACAGAATAAATACACTACACTTCCCCAGCACATTATATTCCGTATAAACACAGTGCCATTCACCATCGCAGTAAATACAGCGTATATATACAGTACATTTCCCAAGCACAGTATATACAGTATAAATGAAGTACACTTCCCTAGCACAGTATACACAGTATATATACAGTACACTTCACTAGACTCCAAACAGTAACAAATGGGAACACAGCTAATTACAAACAATGTTAACCCTTTGATTGATGGATAATTCACATACCACCAATCCACACATCTAGAGTTCCACAAACGTTTCAAAACTATTCCAAAATTTCTCAGATTTATCAAAAATAATATTCTTATATAATCAACCCCCTATACCCTAGTACACCCCCTAAAATGTCTACACAGTAATGTAACTTACTACCTAGTGCCCCAATTAACTACACTGTACCCCCTTATTAACTGACCTTATTAACCTGCCATTACCCCTACCTGGTACCATTTCCGCAGTACTTTTACTGTAGGTTGTACTTAATTCTTAAGGCATATTTATCATCACAAGATAGAGAGAGAGAGAGTATTGCTAGTTATCATTGCCAATTACAGTACCCTACCCTAACTGTACAGGAGCCAGTTACTACATAGTGAGAAATCTGTAATGTAAATAGCATGTACAATGGGAGCCCAGTGTCTATTACAGATAGATAGATAGATAGATAGATAGATAGATAGATAGATAGATAGATAGATAGATAGAGCCCAGTGTCTATTCCAGATAGATAGATAGATAGATAGATAGATAGATAGACAGATAGATAGATATGAAAGCTGTAATGTAGATAACATGTATAATGGGAGCCCAGTGTCTATTCCATATAGATGTGACCATAGTGGGTAGGTGTACATTGTCATTCATAGTGATAAAGCGGTTGTAGGATATGGACCTGCCCAGTGGATAGAGGGATAATGTGGTACTGGATGTTGGTGTAGGTGGTACAGTGTGTACTGGGGTCACATGGTATGGAACAATCAGTAAATCTGTAACTGTAGGTACCCAGATGGGTGGATGGAGTTGCCATAGTGAGTACGTACGGTTGTTTGGGTCGCTGGTGGGGTTGGTGAGAGGGATGATCTCCATCCTCTGCTGTCCATACAGGTAGTAGTCCAGTTCCTCAGGGCTGAATTGGAATCTTCCCTCTGGGCACTTAGAGTTCCCAATGTCCTTTCTCTGTGGAACCGTCACCTCACCGAGCACTGCGGGGATGGGGGTGACCCCGGGCAGGCAGGATAACGGGGTGGAAGGGTTGGAGGATGAGGTGGAGGAGAGGGAGGCTGGGCGCAGTCTCAGGTGGTCCATGGGGGGCTCCACTCTGGGCTCTGGTATTGCCACATGGCTCAGGGCTCCGCTCTTCACTTGGCTTTGGGGGAAGAGTTGGTGCCAGTGTTGGAGATAGACCGGGTCCACCTTCAGGAACGCAGATCCAGCAGCTTCCCCCGGCTTCAGCATGGTCCGGACCTGGGGACATGGACATAGTGTCAGCAACACCCTGGGGACCTCCTGGAGCAGGAATGGGGCACTGGGCACAGATTTGGCAATGCCACCCAGTCACCCACACACATTAGGGGGGCATGGACACCACAGGTCCCCATTGGACAGACACAGAGACCCCCAAACACCGGTACCCCTGGGACCATTTACTGGGGGCAAAGCGCTTCCCAACTGAACCTCCGCAAAGGGTTAAAGACCCGGAATCAGATGGGGAAGCAGAAAGGGTTTAGCACCTACCTGGGTGGGATCCCTCCAGGAAATGTTCCCCAGCAAAGTGACCGAGTCCAGAGCTGGTCTGGTCTGTGTGAGAGCTGCCGGCAGTGCAGGGAGACTGACTAACTGATCTCCGGCTCACACAGTCCTGCTACACACGTGGGCTGTACCAACACTAGAGCACTACAGGGAGCAGGGGGTTAACCCTTCACTGGGCACAGCCTTTAGATATTGGATGTTCTGTGTAATAACTCCAACTCCCCCCATTACTAAGTTCTAGGGGGTGGAGCAGTCAACTGTTCTTGGGGACATGAGTAAGTCTTATATAGAGAAATACAATATACACATATCTGTCTATATCTGTCTGTCTATATCTGTCTATATCTTTATCTTTATCTGTCTATATCTGTCTATATCTATATCTGTCTGTCTATATCTCTCTATATCTATATCTGTCTATATCTGTCTATATCTATATCTGTCTGTCTATATCTGTCTATATCTATATCTGTCATCTGTCTGTCTATATCTGTCTATATCCTGTCTATATCTGTCTATATCTTTATCTTATATATCTGTCTAAATCTGTCTATATCTATATCTGGTTTCTATATCTATATCTGTCTGTCTATATCTGTCTATAATCTGTCTATATCTGTCTATATCTATATCTGTCTGTCTATATTTCTCTATATCTATATCTGTCTATATCTGTCTATATCTATATCTGTCCTATTCTGTCTGTCTATATCTGTCTATATCTATATCTGTCTATATCTATACTGTCTTTCTGTCTATATCTTATATCGTCTTCCTCTATCTCTCTATATCTATATCTGTCTATATCTATTATCTGTCTATATCTGTCTGTCTATATCTGTCTATATCTATATCTGTCTATATCTGTCTATATCTATATCTGTCTATTCTGTTCTGTCTTATCTATCTATATCGTCTATATCTATATCTGTCATATCTATATTGTCTATATCTATATCTGTCTATATCTATATCTGTCTATATCTATATCTGTCTATATCTATATCTGTCTATATCTGTCTATATCTGTCTATATCTGTCTATATCTGTCTAAATCTGTCTAATCTGTCATACTGTCTATAATCTTCTATATCTGTCTATATCTGTCTATATCTGTCTATATCTGTCTATATCTGTCTATATCTGTCTATATCTATATCTGTCTATATCTGTCTGTCTATATCTATATATTGTCTATCCTATATCTGTCTATATCTATATCTGTCTATATCTGTCTATATCTGTCTATATCTGTCTATATCTGTCTATTCTGTCTATATCTGTCTAAATCTGTCTATCTGTCTAAATCTGTCTATATCTGTCTATATCTGTATATCTTCTAATCTGTCTATATCTATATCTGTCTATATCTATATCTGTCTATATCTGTCTATCTATATCTGTCTATATCTGTCTGTCTATATCTGTCTGTCTATATCTCTCTACATCTATATCCTGTCTATATCTGTCTATATCTATATCTGTCTATATCTGTCTGTCTATATCTGTCTATATCTATCTATATCTGTCTATATCTTATCTGTCTATACTATATCTGTCCTATATCTATATCTGTCTATATCTTGTCTATATCTATATCTGTCTATATCTATATCTGTCTATATCTGTCTATATCTATATCTGTCTATATCTGTCTGTCTATATCTGTCTGTCTATATCTGTCTGTCTATATCTGTCTATATCTGTCTATATCTATATCTGTCTATATCTGTCTGTCTATATCTGTCTATATCTATCTATATCTGTCTATATCCTGTCTTATCTGTTATATCTATCTATATCTGTCTATATCTGTCTGTCTATATTTGTCTATATCTATATCGTCTATATCTGTCTATATCTCTTATATCTGTCTATATCTTATCTGTCTCTATCTGTCTAAATCTGTCTATATCTGTCTATATCTATATCTGTCTGTCTGTGTTATATCTATACTGTCTATCTCTGTCTATCTATATCTGTCTAATATCTGTCTCTATATCTATATCGGTCTATATCTGTCTATATCTATATCTGTCTATATCTTATCTGTCTGTATCTATACTGTCTATATCTATATCTGTCCTGTTCTATATCTGTCTGTAATCTTGTCTATATCTGTCTATATCTATTTGTCTTATCTGTCTATATCTCTATAATCTGTCTCTACTGTCTGTCTATATCTGTCTATATCTATATCTGTCTATATCTTAGATCGTGTCTTATATATTCTGTCTATATCTGTCTATATCTGTCTGTCTAATCTGTCTTCTATATCTGTCTATTCGTCTTATCTCTATCTTATCTAATCTGACAACATAGGTGTGTGTGCACTCTACCTTCAGGTGCTCATATGCCTGGGTGCTTGCTGTGATTCATAACATCCAACCATGAGATAAACGCAGAGCACTCACAGGACTTGTGCAAAAGTTCAATTTTTATTCATGTGCACATGGATAAAATTGAACTTTTGCACAAGTCCTGTGAGTGCTCTGCAGTTTATCTCATGGTTGTATATCTATATCTGTCTATATCTATATCTGTCTATATCTATATCTGTCTATATCTGTCTATATCTATATCTGTCTATATCTGTCTATATCTATATCTGTCTATATCAGTCTGTCTATTTCTGTCTATGTCTATATCTGTCTATAACTGTCTATATCGATATCTGTCTATATCTATATCTGTCTATATCTCTGTCTATATCTATATCTGTCTATTCTGTATATATCGATATCTGTCTATATCTGCCTATATCTATATCTGTCTATATCTGTTATTATCTTATCGTCTATATCAGTCTGTCTATATCTGTCTATTAGCTGCTATATCTATATCTGTCTATATCTGTATATATCTATATCTGTCTATATCTGCCTATATCTATATCTGTCTATATCTGTCTATATCTATATCTGTCTATATCTGTCTATATCTATATCTGTCTATATCAGTCTGTCTATTTCTGTCTATGTCTATATCTGTCTATATCTGTCTATATCGATATCTGTCTATATCTATCTCCTGGCTATATCT
>CM033469.1:325247384-325275688 GCA_019447015.1 Hymenochirus boettgeri
AGCTGTTCTAATTTCTGTCCTCTATCTGTCTATACTGTCGCATATCATATCGTCTATATCTGTCTATATCTGTTGCTAATTCTATCTATAAACTGTCTAATCTGTCTATATCTTTATCGTATATATCTGTACTAAATCAGTCTATATCTCTATAGTCCGTCTATATCTATATCTGTCTGTCTATATCTGTCTAAATCTGTCTATATCTGTCTATATCTGTCTGTCTATATTTCTCTATATCTGTCATATCTGTCTATATCTGTCTATATCTTCTATATCTGTCTATATCTGTCTGTCTATATCTGTCTATATCTATATCTTTCTATATCTATATCTGTCTATATCTGTCTATATCTATCTATATCTGTCTGTCTATATCTCTCTATATCTATATCTGTCTATATCTATATCTGTCTATATCTGTCTGTCTATATCTGTCTATATCTATATCTGTCTATATCTGTCTATATCTATATCTGTCTATATCTGTCTGTCTGTATCTATATATATATCTGTCTATATCTATATTTGTCTATCTATATCTGTCTATATCTATATCTGTCTATATCTATATCTGTCTATATTTCTATCTGTCTATATCTATATCTGTCTCTATATCTGTCTATATCTGTCTATATCTGTCTAATATCTGTCTAAATCTGTCAAATCTTTGTTTCTAAATCGTCTATATCTGTCTATTCTTTCTATATCTGTCTATATCTTCTATGTCTATATCTGTCTATATCTTCTGTCTATATCTATCTATATTGTCTATATCTATATTTGTCTATATCTTATATCTTTCTATATCTATCTGTCTATCTGTCTATATCTGTCTATATCTGTCTATACTGCTATATCTGTCTAAATCTGTCAATCTGTCTAATCTGTCTATATCTGTGTCTAATATCTGTCTATATCTGTCTATATCTATAGTCTATATCTATATCTGTCTATATCTGTCTATATCTGTCTGTATCTATATCTGTCCTGTCTATATCTCTCTACCATCTATATCTGTCTATATCTGTCTTATCATATCTGTCTATACGTTCTGTCTATATCTGTCTATATCTATCTATATCTGTCATATCTATATCTGTCCTATATATTTCGTCTATATCTAATATCTGCTATATCTATATCTTCCTATATCTATATCTGTCTATATCTGTCTATTATATCTGTCTATATCTGTCTTCTATATCTGTCTTCTATATCTCTCTACAGCTATATCTGTCTATATATCTGTCTAGATCTATATCTGTCTATATCTGTCTGTCTATATCTGTCTATATATCTATCTATCTCGTCCTATATCTGTCTATATCTGTCATATCTATCTATATCTGTCTATATCTGTCTATATATTCTGTCTAGATCGTCTATATCTGTCATATCTTCTGCTATATCTGTCTATATCTATATCTGTCCTTTATCTGTCGATATCTATAGTCTATATCTGTCTAGATCTGTCTCTTATATCTATATCTGTCTATAGTCTATACTCTGTCTATAATCTGTCTGTATCTATCTGTTCTATATCTATATCTGTCTGTATCTATATCTGTCTGTATCTGTCTATATCTGTCTATATCTATATGTGTCTATATCTGTCTATATCTGTCTATATCTGTCTATATCTATATCTGTCTATATCTGTCTATAATCGTCTATCTATATCTGTCCTATATCTATATCTGTCTATATCTGTCTATTTCTGTCTGTCTATATCTGTCTATATCTATATCTGTCTATACTGTCTGTCTATATCTATCTATATCTATATCTGACAACATAGGGTTTGGTGTGCACTCTACCTTCAGGTGCTTCATATGCCTGGGTGCTGCTGTGATTCATAAACATCCAACCATGAGATAAACTGCAGAGCACTCACAGGACTTGTGCAAAAGTTCATTTTATTCCATGTGCAACAAAAACAGATAGCTATCTGTTTTTGTTGCACATGGAATAAAATTGAACTTTTGCACAAGTCCTGTGAGTGCTCTGCAGTTTATCTCATGGTTGTATATCTATATCTGTCTATATCTATATCTGTCTATATCTGTCTATATCTAATCTGTCTATATCTGTCTATATCTATATCGTCTATATCAGTCTGTCTATTTTCTGTCTATGTCTATATCTGTCTATATATGTCTATATCGATATCTGTCTATATCTATATCTGTCTATATCTCTGTCTATATATCTATACTTCTATATTGCCTATTATATCTGTCTATATCTGTATATATCGATATCTGTCTATATCTGCCTATATCTATATCTGTCTATATCTGTATATATCTATATCTGTCTATATCAGTCTGTCTATATCTGTCTATATCTGCCTATATCTATATCTGTTCTATATCTGTATATACTATATCTGTCTATATCTGCCTATATCTATATCTGTCTATATCTGTCTATATCTATATCTGTCTATATCGTCATTCTATATCTGTCTATATCATCTGTCTATTTCTGCTTGTCTATATCTGTCTATATCTGTCTATATCGATATCTGTCTATATCTGTCTATATCTCTGTCTATATCTATATCTGCCTATATTTATACCTGTCTATATCTGTATATATCGATATCTGTCTATATCTGCCTATATCTATATCTGTCTATATCTGTGTATATCTGTCTGTCATATCTATATCTATATCTGTGTATATCTGTCTGTATCTGTGTATATCTGTCTGTCTATATCTGTCTATATCTGTCTATATCTGTCTATATCTGTCTATATCTGTCTATATCTGTCTGTCTATATCTGTCTATATCTGTCTATATCTGTCTATATCTGTCTGTCTATATCTGTCTATATCTATATCTGTCTATATCTATATATCTATATCTGTCTATATCTGTGTATATCTGTCTGTCTATATCATGTCTATATCTTCTGTCTATTCTGTGCTATATCTCTCTTCTATATCGTCTATATCTGTTATATCTTCTGTCTGTATCTGTGTATTGTCAGTCTATATTGTCTATATCTGTCAAACTGTATATAACTGTCTATACTGTCTTATCTGTCTTTCTATATCTGTCTATATCTGTCTCTCTGTATCTGTGTAATCTGTCTGTCTATACCTGTCTATATCATATCTGTCTGTCTATATCTATCGTTATATCTGTCTATATCTGCTGTCTATATCTGTGTATATCTGTCTGTCTATATCTGTCTGTGTCTATATCGTCAATAACTGTCCATATCTGTCTATAACAGTCTATACTGTCTTTTTATATCTGTCTATATCTGCTGTCTGTATCTGTGTATATCTGTCTGTCTATATTTGTCTATATCCATATATCTGTCTATATCTATACTGTCTCTATATCTGTGCATATCTGTCTGTATCGGTGTATCTTTTTGTCTTATTTGTCTATATCTGTCTATATCTATATCTGTCTATATCTGTCTGTCTATATCTGTCTATATCTATATCTGTCTATATCTGTCTATATCTATATCTGTCTTATCTGTGTATATCTGTTTCGTCTATATCTGTCTGTCTATATTGTCTATATCTGCTTATCATATCTCTATATTCTGCTATATCTATATCTGTCTATATCTGTCTATATCTGTCTGTCTATATTTGTCTATATCTGTCTAAATCTGTCTCTCTGTATCTGTGTATATCTGTCTGTCTATATTTGTCTATATTTGTCTATACCTGTCTATATTTGTCTATACCTTCTATATCTATATCTGTCTTACTGTCTGTCTATATCTTCTGTCTATATCTGTCTATATCTATATCTGCCTATATCTATAACCTGTCTATATCTGTTATATCTGTTTATATATGTCTGTCTATATCTGTGTATATCTGTCCATATCTGCCTATATCTATATCTGTCTATATCTGTCTGTCTATATCTGTCTGTCTATATCTGTCTGTCTATATCTGTCTATAACTGTCTATATCTGTCTCTCTATATCTGTCTATACCTGTCTATATCTATATCTGTCTATATCTGTCTGTCTACTCTATCTGTCTATATTTGTCTATATCTATCTGTCTATATCTGCCTATATCTATACCGTCTATATCTGTTATATCTGTCTATAAGGGCTAGGCCACACCAGCGCGTTTTTCGCGCGTTTGCACACGCGTTTCGTGCTCGCGATTGCGCCACGATTTTAGCTAAAATGCAAATTGCAGGAACGCGAAAATTTTCGCGATTTCCGATGCGCATGCGATTGTGCATCTGTTCGCGTTTTGGTAACGCATGCATTCACCATTTTTGGTGCGTTAACGCAGCATTTCCATACAGCAAAAAGGCGAAAAACCATGCGCAAAACACGAACGCAACAAGAAAAGCGCACACAATCGCGTGCGATAATGCTCGCAATTTTCGCGCTTCTGTGCGTTGCAGTGTGGCCTCAGCTAACTGTCTATATTTGTCTATATCTCTAATCTGTCTATATCTGTCTATAAATATTATATATACTGTCTATATCTGCTATATCTATATCTGTCTATGTCTTCTATTCGTCTGTCTATATCATTATATCTGTCTATCTGTCTATATCTGCCTATATCTATATCTGTCTATATCTGTCTGTCTATATCTGTCTGTCTATATCGGTCTATATCTGTCTGTCTCTATCTGTCTATAACTGTCTATATCTGTCTTTCTATATCGTCTATATCTTCTGTCTGTATCTGTATATCTTCTGTCTCATTGCTATATCGGTCTATACTGTCTATACCTGTAATATCTAATCTGTCTATATCTGTCTATATCTATATCTGTCTATATCTGCCTATATCTATATCTGTCTATACTCTGCTATATCTATATCTGTCTATATCTGCCTATATCTGTCTGTCTATATCGGTCTGTCTATATCGGTCTGTCTACATCTGTCTATATCTGTCTGTCCATATCTGTTTGTCTACATCTGTCTGTCTACATCTCTATATCTGTCGTCTATTCTGTCTGTCCATATCTTCTGTCTATATCTGTCTGTCTATTTTGTATATCTGTGTATATCTGTCTGTCTGTATCTGTTATATCTGGTGTATATCTGTGTCTATATCTGTGTATATCTGTCTGTCTATATCTGTGTATATCTGTCTGTCTATATCTGTCTGTCTGTCTATATCTGTGTATATCTGTCTGTCTATATCTGTGTATATCTGTCTGTCTATATCTGTGTATATCTGTCTGTCTTATCTGTGTATATCTTTGCATATCTCTCTGTGTGTATCTGTCTATATCTGTGTATATCTGTCTGTCTATATCTGTGTATATCTGTCTGTCAATTGTGTATCTGTCTATATCTGTGTAGATCTTCTGTCTATATCTGTGTATCTGTCTGTCTATATCTGTGTAGATCGTCTGTCTATATCTGTGTAGATCTGTCTGTCTATATCTGTGTAGATCTGTCTGTCATATCTGTGTAGATCGTCTGTCTATATCTGTGTAGATCTGTCTGTCTATATCTGTGTAGATCTGTCTGTCTATATCTGTGTATATCTGTCTGTCTATATCTGTCTATATCTGTCTGTCTATATCTGTGTATATTTGTCTGTCTGTATCTTTCTATATCTGTGTATATCTGTCTGTCTATATCGGTGTATATCTGTCTGTCTATATCGGTGTAGATCTGTCTGTCTATATCTGTGTAGATCTGTCTGTCTATATCTGTGTAGATCTGTCTGTCTATATCTGTGTAGATCTGTCTATATCTGTGTAGATCTGTCTGTCTATATCTGTGTAGATCTGTCGTCTATATCGGTGTATATCTGTCTGTTCTTCTGTCTATATCTGTCTGTCTATCTTCTATATCTGTGTATACTGTCTGTCTGTATCTGTCATATCTTTGTATATCTGTCTGTCTATATCGGTGTATATCTGTCGTCATATCTGTCTGTCTATATCTGTCTGTATCTGTCTGTCTATATCTGTCGTATCTGTCTGTCTATATCTGTATTATCTGTATATATCAAACAGACAGGCAGACAGACAGATAATAACATTATTATACCATAGTACATATATTATTATATCATACTACATTATATAGTACAGTATATTTTTATTCATAGTACGTTATTAGTACAGTATATTATATATCATAGTTACATTATTATAGTACAGTATATTGTTATATCATAGTACATTATTACAGTACAGTATATTTGTATATTTAGTACATTATTATAGTACAGTATATTATTACATCATAGTACATTATTATAGTACATATATTATTATTCAGTACATTATTATAGCACAGTATATTATATTATATCATAGTACATTATATACAGTATTTATTATCTCATACTACATTTTATAGTACATTATATAATTATATCATACTACATTATTATAGTACAGTAATATATTATTCATACTACATTATTATAGTACAGTATATAATTATATCATACTACTTATTATAGTACAGTATATTATTTATCAACATATTAGTACAGTACATTATTATAGTATTTATGTATAGTATTTTATATTATTATATCATGTACATTATTATAGTATATATTATTTATCATACTCTATTATAGTACAGTATATTATTTTGTCATAGTACATTATTATAGTTTAAGACATTACTATAACATAGTACATTATTATATCATGGTACATTATTATAGTATTATGTGTACATTGTTAAACTCTGTCCACCCAGTTCTATGGTTGTTGAATACATCTCATTGCATTATATAAGTTTTTACATCCATTACAAATAAGTTAATAGCGAGCGCACTCACCATATGGCCATCCACCTGGGTGCTTCCTGGATAAGTAGATATGAATAGGGAGATGAAGGGGCACTCCTAGGGTTTATACCAAAAAATCCATTTATTAGTGGCTATCAACGCGTTCGGTCCTACCCCGGACCGTTCTCAAGACAATCTGCCCGTGCTAATGTGCAACAAATACCAAACACTCATTCAAATTACCCGCCCCTGTGTGACGAAACGATCCCACCCTCAACCCTCCTCCCTCCACGTCATCTTCGCCTCCTGGTTGAAATGGCGGAGCAACAGGTTCGATCAGCTGTCCGAAAACCTGTGTGCAGTTTATTGGTTCTAGTCTATTCTAGTCTTTGTTAACAGGGAACAAATCAATCTAATTCTTTATGTTGAGGGTTTTATGATCACCATAATGTTGTTCTGTTTGCCTGGTGACAATGAATGAAATATTTGCCATTTTATCAGCCTGATTTCACAACCCAGCCTACCCCAGTACATCTCTTATATCCATCATATCATGACTGATCTATGGCAAGAGCAGGACAAGCCAGTATATCACACATGGCTACTAATTAATACCATATCAGACACGTGTAGTAGGAGGCTCCACATTACACTAGTGTAGGTAAAGTCTATGTTAAATGGTAACAGATAGTGCTCATCACTACCCCAATGTTACTTAGACACATTACCATTGGCAATGAGTAATTATTCCTTTCCCTGGTTCAGTAATAGAATACAGTGACAATGTACAGGATTGACTGTATTTACAGTGTGTATTGATAAAGGGATAGCCTCTCTATGTATTGAATGAATGGGGTCAGTATGTTTATTATACTAGATTATGGAAGATGAACAGCCTTGGTCTGTGTAGGAGTACAGAATATAATGTGTAATATATTGTACAGTATAGACAATGATCTAGCCCTGCTCTGTGTAGGGATTTAGACTATATATTATATATGTATGTATATACTGTAGTACATTATAATAGGTATAGAATATGTAGATATAGTGTAATATATAGTACATTATAGACAATGATCTAGCCCGCTCTGTGTAGGAGTTTAGAATATAGTATAGTATAGTATTTGAGGTTGAATAAAGCATACGTCCATCCATCCAACCCATCTAGCATATCCTCATTTCCTGTCTAACTGTTGATCCAGAGGAAGGCAAAAAAAAACCCACCAAATTTATGAAGGGGGAAAAAATTCCTTCCTGACTCCAAGTGGCAATCGAATTTCCCTGGATCAACTCTATGTATCAATACCAGTAACTTGCAACATCCTTGTTGCAGAAACTCATCCAGCTTTTTTTTTAAACTGACCAATGACCTGCCATAACAACGTCCACTGAGAGACAGTTCCATAGCTTTACCGTTCTCCAGCATAAAAAACCCTTTCCGAGCTGGAAGCCTAAACCTTTTTTCTTCAAGTCTTAAGGGATGTCCTTGTGTCCTTTGACATGTTCTATTGGTGAACAATGCCCCAGATAGTTTATTGTATGGCCCGTTATGTATTTATACAAGTAATCATATACCCACGCAAGCGCCTTTTCTCCAGCGTACATAATTGTAATTTTCCAGTCTCTCTTCATATTCAAGCTCCCCCCATCCCCTTATTATTTAGTTGCCCTCTCTGAACCCTTTCCATTTCAAAGATGTCCTTTTTGTACACAGATTCCAAAATTACTGCATATTCCAAATGAGGCCTTACCAATGCTTTGTAAAGAGGGAGAATTACATTTTCCTCCCTGAATCCATACCTCTTCTTATACAAGACATACACTGATGGCTCTCTGGCTGTTGCCGCCTGGCACTGCTTGTTACCTTAAGTTTGTTATCCACCAAAACTCCAAGATCTCTTTCCAACAGGGATTCACTTAACACGAGCCATTTATAGTATAATTAGCACAGTTATTTTAAGTCCAAAATGCAACCTTACATTTATCAACATTGATTTCATTGCCACTTAGCAGCCCAATGTGATAATCTCTCTAGATCCCCTTGCAACGATTGCACATCCTCTGAAGTTTTTAATGGTCGACAAGTTTTGTGTCGTCAGCAACACAGAAACCTTGCTGACAATACCCACTTCCAAATCATTAATAAATAGATAATATGAAGCGGCCCCAACACAGAACCCTGTGGCACCCACTTAGCACTTTAGTCCCAATTGATGAAGCCCCATTAACAACTACTCTCTGCATCCTATTCATTAACCCAATTTCTTCTATCCATGTACAAATGTGACTCCCCAGACCAACAGACCTTAGCTTATTCATTAGTCGCCTATGGGGGACTGTATCAAAGCCTTTGCAAATCCAAGTAAACTACATCTACTTGCTATACCAGAGTCTAAATTTCTACTTACTTCTCTCATAAAAGCCAAGCAAGTTAGTTTGACAAATCTATTCCTCCTAAACCATGCTGGTTACTACTTATAATGTCAGTCCTTGAAACATACTCTAGAACATTGTTCCCTTATTACTTTCCAGGCTCTTCCCACCACTGATGTTAAACTTACAGCCTGTTATTACCCTGCTGTGAACGACTACCCTTTTTGAATATTGGAATAACATCACCTTTTTCCAATCCGAGGCACACCACCAGACATGAGGGAAGAGCAAAAATAAGAAACATGGCCTAGATAAAACTGAACTTAGCTCCTTAAGTACCCAGATGTATTTTATCCGGTCCAGGAAATGTATTAATATTAACCTTATTTAGTTCTTTCTGTACCATACCTCGGTTAACCAAAGTGAACTTGAATCTTGTATACCTTTATTGCTACTATACTCTCTATGATATCTGTACTTGGATCTTCTATAGTGATACAGAGGAAAAAAAATATTCAAGACACTTTGCTTTATCGCATCCTCGTAACTAACTTATCCCCATTAATTAATGGTGCCACATTCTCAGTCCTCATCTTCTTACTATTATATACTTAAAATATAGTATGAATATGTATGTATATAGTACATATAAATAAGTATAGAATGTGAATATAATGTGTAATATATAGTACTTATAGACAATGATCTAGCCCTGCTCTGTGTAGGGTTTAGAATATATAGTATATATGTATAGTATATAGTACATTATAAATGAGTATAGAATATGTAGAATATAGTATAATATATAGTACAGTATAGACAATGATCTAGCCCTGCTCTGTGTAGGGCTTTATAATATATATTATATTATGTATAGTATATATAATAGATATGAATAGGTAGAAATATATTATACTTATAGTACACTATATAATTACTATATCCAATTGCTAATATAATCTCATTTCTAATATAATATAATCACTAATCTCATTGCTATCTATCAACTACTAATTCATTAATTACTATCTCGTCAATATCAATATCATATGTATATATAGAGTACAGTATAACAATGATCTAGCCCTGCTCTGTGTAGGGCTTTAGAATATATATTATATATGTATAGTATATATAAATGAGTATAGAATATGTAGAATATATTATACTATATAGTACACTATAGACAATTCACTGCAATTTATGGAAGGGGCCCAGTAGAGAGGAGACTATCCCACACACAGTGGGTACAAATCCAGAATAACCTGGTACAAGTAATATTGTCTGATTTGTCTATAGGAAATGGAAAGGCAACGCAACTCTTTATTGGTGATCCAACACCTCTCTACTAAACTGTATCCAGTAATAACAGGGATCTGTAACTACTGTAATCTATCTCTTCCTTGTGCGAGTGCTGCCATACTGCTGCACTTAAACTTAATACCAGCTAGCACAGTCCTCCTGGGCAATATTTCAGTGACAAATGGTTTCTTACTTTACCCCTTATTTTGTATCCCTACCACAGATTAGCACTGTGTTACCACCCAGCCCCAGGCTGATCCTTACACTGCCCATGTAAACTCTCTGTTCCATTGCGTGAAAGGGCAGGTCAGACCCTGGCCCTGCAGAGACAATGAGAGAGAAAATGTTCAGGGGCTGCAATGTTTTTCTCAATTGATTAATAGTCTCTCCAATAAAACCACCTATTACATTGCTGGGATCAATAAAGTCCCCAATGGAGAGTCTCCCCGGGGAAAGTAAAAGATGGAGGGGAAATTTCTTCATTCATAGATATGGGGGGTCATATTATCTGTTTTACTAATATCATCTCATTCCTATTCATCTCATTAATAATATCATCTCATTACTAATATCATCTTATTAATAATATTATCTCTTTCCTATATCATCTCATTAATAATATCTCTCTTACTAAATCATCTTATTAATAATATTATCTCATTCCTATTATCATCTCTATTAAAATATCATCCCCTTACTAATAGCATCTCATTACTATATCTCATTACTATATCATCTCATTCCTAATATAATTTTATTAAAATCATCTCATTACTAATGTCATTAATTTAATATCATCTCATTACTAATATCATCTCATTCGTAATATCATCTCATTAAGATTATCATCTCATTAATTTATCATCATCACTGCTAATATCACATTACTAATATCTCATTACTATATCATATCATTACTAATTTATATAAATTACTATATCCGATTGCAATATATCTCATTTCTATATAAAAACTAATCTCATTGCTAAAATCATATCACTACTAATATCAATAATTACTATCTCATTGCTAATATCATATCACTAACTAATATCATATATTACATATCATTGCTAATATCATCATTACTAATATCATGATTACTAATCTCATCTCATGCTAATATCATCTCTTCTAATATCACATAATTACTAATCTCATGCTTAATATACTCATTACTAATATCATATAATTACTAATCTCATTGCTAATATCAAATCATACTATTCATATAATTACTAATCTCAATGCTAAATCATATCATAACTTCTATCATATAATTACTAATTTCATTGCTATATCATATCATTACTGCTATCAATAATTACTAATCTCTTTACTAATATCATATCATTACTGCATCATATAATTACTATCTCATACTAATATCAATCATTACTATATCAATATTGCTATCTCATTGTTAATCATCATTACTAATATCACTAACTACTAATCTCATTGCTAATATTCATTACTAATATCATATATTACTAATCTCATTGCTAAATCATCTCATTACTGCTATCATATAATTACTATCTCATTACTAATATCATATCATTACTAATCTCATTGCTAATATCATATCTTAACCATATCATATCATTACTAATCTCATTGCTAATATCATATAATTATTTATAGCATCCCTTGCTTATTTCATCTCATTACTGAGATCATGTCTTTAATGATATCTCATTGCTAATATTCTCTCATATATATAATTGCTAATTTATCTTATTGCACTTGACAAATGTATTTACATGAAAGTTTCATATAAATACATTTTCCTGCCACCACTAACATCTTAAGACAAATGAGCTGCTGCCCTGTGATGGAGGCAAATAAAGACCCAACAGCTTCTCTGAATCCCAAGGCGTTCCCTTGATTACAGTTGTGAGGTCATGGCCAGCTGAGTTAAATTCATTAATATAGCTATGTATTCTTATGGGAGAGCTGGAGACCCCAGGCCAATCCGATATTGGCCCACTGCATGTCCCACCTACTACCATTATCTGGTTATCCAATAAATGGAGGCATCCCATCCATACCCAGTACAATGTATATTAGTATACATGGATCCACTCTACTCACTCTATGATCCTAAGGAATTTCTCTACACTGTATCTACTGATGCTTCTGCTTGCTAAGGATCAAATGCACAAAAATGGGTAAAAAGTTTAAACGAAGTTTCGATCTGTAACATTGACCATTAACCCTTTTAATATTCAAAGAAAGTGACAGCAACATGGCAGCTCCAATCCTCCTGGATTACTGACACATGTCTGACACTTCTAAGCTGAAGAATTCAGATCTACAGAGAAATGAACAGAGACCCCCATTTACTGCATATTGTGTATTGTAGCAAACTGAACAAACTCCCCACCACATCGGCATTGAACGTTGCAGAGGGCTGGTGTAATGTTTTATACTCATTGATTTACCTGCCAAGGTCAGATAAAATCTGATTCTACCCCCCAGTACCACTAAGGGCGCTTCTCTCTATCCTTAGATACATTATAGCAGAGTATAGATGTGGCGGACTTAGTGCGCTGTGTATAGTGGATCGTTCATTCAACCTGTGTTGGAATTTATTTTTATTGATGCAGTGAAATTAAATATTATTAATGTTTTAAAACATCCTTGATATGGCTCCTCCCCATGGCTTATGAGTGCTCCTAGTCGTTGACCTTCCTCGGGAATTTATGGGGCTTTTACTAGGCTGCAATAGAAAACTCCATCTGCTTACCACCTTCCCTTCTATCTGTTTAGAACGGATTGCCTAAAATAACCTTTGCTGTAAGACCATGCTGGTTCTGATGCAGCTACACTATTTCTATACGATTGTACATTCAATGGTAATTACTAATCAGCATATAGGTTGTAGTTGTTATCTGAAAAAAGGAAAGGTAGGTCATGTTATACTCATTTTCCTCTTACCCTATGCTCACATGGGAAAGTATTGTATTTGCTTTAGCAGACCCAGATTGGCACTACTTTGTTACAATGTTTATTATCCACATTAACTTCTTAACGTGGTTGAAAAATGCCTTTAACATGCAGTTACTTACCAACTGAGCATAACTGAAGTACAATAATCCAATTGAGCATGACTATATTCCAACCTAGCCATATACTGATCGTTTTTAACACCTAACCTGGTCCAGTCCCATCTTCCCCATCTCTGTTAACAATCCCCCTGTTTTCCCTATCCAAACGGTACGCTGCCTAGGGGTAATTATTGACTCCTCTCTCTCTCTTTTTAACCACATTAACTATGTTGTGAAAACTTGCAGTTTTTTCCTTCCAATATAGCCAAAATCCGCAGGTTCCTTTCTCTCTCCCGACCACCGCTATGCTTAGGCATGCTCTCATCCTATCGTGCCTGGACTATTGCAACCTACTACTTTCTACTGCTACTACTCTTCCTGCATCCCACACCTCTCCCCTTCAGTCTAACTTAACTCTGCCACATGTATTGTTTTGCTCTCTAATAAACAGGATCCCAAATCCCTCTGTACCGGACTCCGTTAAAACAGCGCACTGCATATAAAACCTCTTCTAACTTTAAAAGCCCTTCGCTCTGCTGCTCATTCTTATATTTCCTCTCTAGTGTCCCATATGTTCCTGCCTGTACCCTGCGCTCATCACCAGCACAGTATATGATTGTTTTATTTGCACTGCATACGTCTCACTCCAACACTTATATCCATTCCATTGTATCTGTATGTTACCCACCTAACTAGATTGTAAGCTCTACGGGGCAGGGACCTCCTTTCCTCTTGTGGCAAAGCTCTTGCACTTCATTTATATCATTTATATATTTATGTACTGAACTATCTATGTATTTATCCCCCTTGCGTCACTTATCCCAAGTGGCGCTATATAAATAAACTATACTACATACAACTGGGCATTAGGGCATCTTATTGTACCTATATGTGTGATCTTGCCATAAAGGGCATGTCCCACCCTTTAAAAAAAAATTGATATGTTGTAGGGCTTCCTCCCCCAGCCCCAACCGCATTATTATTTCTCCAGAAACTCCCCTGATCATTAACTACTTTCCCTCTATCCTCCACGCCCTGTCCCTCTGGTTGCATGAAACTGCAAGCAGGGAGCCAGACCGGCAGCCGTGTCTGTGATTAGCTGAGAGGCAGCCAATCACGGACGCAGCTGCCGGTAGTCAGAATGGCGGAGGAGAGAGGGAAGGTAAGTAAAGATCGGGGGAGTTTCTGGAGATAGTATAATGGGGTTGGGGCTGGGGGAGGAAGCCCTACAATATATCCACAAGGGTTTTGTGCTGGGGGAGGGAGACAAAACGGGAGGGAGAGGGAGGGGGAGAGGGCTGCACTGAGTATGTGCAATTCTCCCGGAGGGGAGACAGGAAGCAGAGTCCTCGGGTCAGGACTCAGTCGTGTAATTGCACCTTAAGATAAGGACATACCTTTGAAGATTGAAATGTTAACATTGGCAAGAACATTACTGGTTCAGAGAGGTGTTAGGAGGCCATTTATGTGAAAATAAAGAAACCAAGCAGAATAGAGGTGTGGGGGGTTGACACCAACTGTCTGCTGTACAATGCTGTTTTGACACCTTACCCTGGGCGTCCTATAACACCTCTTGCCACTATCCAATCACGCCCTTAAACTTGGCTGTGATATGCTAATTGGGATTTTCAGGGTACATAATTGCCACAGATTCTTGTAAAAGTCATTCTGAATTGAGAAAGCCAGTCGGATGATTAGCAAAACTGTCTAAAAGAACTAAACTCAAGTCTAGTTGATCTAATTGAATACAACAGATACTTCTAGTCAATAAAAATCATTTGTTTTATAGAGAATTATGGGATTAGACACTATAAGCCTCTCGATGCGATGAGTGCAGGACATTGGGGTTTGGAATGAACAATGGCCAAATATAAGTTTTGGTAAGTTCATCATGTCCTGATATGTACAGTGTGGAGTGTGGGAGATTGAACTGTTTTTCCAGCATCTATGAGAACCTAAATTTATTGCTCTGAGATTTCCTCCTAGTCTTCTGCAGACACGTGATAAATTAAAAGGAAATCATCTTCCATTTTTATCTTTTATTCACTTTGAACACATTCCTTAATAGTGTTTATATTTTTTTTGTCATTTGGTTTAAAAATAAAACACAATAACATCTAAAGATATATATTTAAATATACTACAAAGTGTGTTTGTGGGAAATGTGTGTGAATGTCTGGCTATATGTGGATACAGTGGATATAAAATCTTTATACACTATAACATTTCAAAGTTTTGTACAATAAAAAAAATACAAAGGCAATAAGTTAAAAAAAAATGAGAAACAGTAAATAAAGAAATCCTATCAAATCCTTTTCTATGAGTGTCACATCCCATAAACGATACTTTATTGTTTTGGCTAAGATTCGTATTCTGGTATACTGGACCAATGACTTGGCTAGTTTTGCCTACTATCAGTGTCAGACTGGAGTGTTGGGGCCATCAGGAAATCTGAGATCAGGGACCCACCAGGATGAGTTTAGGGTCCCACCTAATATTTCATCCTCTGTTATCACACGTTTACATTTCTGTCCTACACTACGACTCATATTTGTTTATTAAAATGCATGCATACTTTCCCTTTGGCTTTGTATTTAAATTTAAAGGGACACTAAACTCCCCATAATCCATAAATAGAACTATTTGCTATTCGTTTCTATTATTCACAGAGGCGAGAACGCTTATTCTCACCTCCTGTGAATAATAGGACGCTCGGGGACCTGGAACTTACCTTACTGCTGCTCCACTGCAAGCCGTTCCTTCACTGACGGCCGCTCTGTCCCGACCGCGCGCCCTATCTTAGCACCATGCGTGCCAATACAAAAGATAGGGCACGCGATCGGGACAAAACAGCTGTTCTGTGCAGTAGCGGCTTGCGAGTGGAGTCGTAAGGTAAGTTCCAGGTCCCCCGAGCGTCCTTTTATTCACAGGAGGTGAGAATAAGCATTCTTACCTCCCTGTGAATAATAGAAACGGATGGCAAATAGTAATATTTATGGATTTAGTGTTCCTTTAAGCAGTTTTCTCTGTTTTCTTGAGTGAATGGGCTGTGGACCCACCGGCGGATTCCTTGTAAACCTTTAGGCCAGTCCGACACTGCCTAACATTTGTAGAAATATCATGAGAAATGTTCACTAATGTATGGGCACCTAAATGCCCTGAGTTAGTTTGGGCAGACATGCAAAGTTTCTCCTTTATGTCCTGTGCTAATGCGTGTCCAGACCACTGGCATAATAACATGCAATACAGCCTAATGGTGTACAGCAATACGACTTGCAAACATGATTTTCCGATCTTGTTAGATCTTATCAGTGAAAGATACAGATTAGCAGAGAAACTGTAGGGACCTTTACTGCATCTCGCGTATGCAGTAAAGTACGCGTGAACACGCTGTTCAAAACTTCACATAATTGTGGTTAAACACTTAAACCGACTTAAAGGGAAGTTCAGTTGCAAATACATATACTTTTAGAAAAAAGCACGTATAAATAAATGCTTCCGAAATACTGACTTCCTGTTTGCAGGAACCCTAATAGAGACCGTTATGGTCTTACCCTGACACAGCTCCTGGTTGATTCAGTTGTTCGTAGAGATCTGGCATATCTGACCCATCCAACAGGCAATAAGTAGAAATTTTTCTTAGAACATCCCAAGACAGTTGGCATTCTGGGAAGAAAAGCTGTTAGGAACCTAAAATGCCAGCTCACTAATGTCAACAGCGTAATAGCAAGGGGTATTTTCAAAATGGTGGGGATATGTAGAAAAACTAGGTATGCAAAATATAAACTAAGAATTTAATATAATGATATTTTGCACTGGACTTTACCTTTAAAAGTTATTTTTAGATTTTAATTTGTCTAAATGCTGATGTTTTAGCAGTAGAAATATATAAGTGTGGTGCCTATCATTTCGGAAGTTAAGAGAGGGTAATCATGGAGATAAAAGGTAAATGAGACATAATAAAGAACACAAAAGTATCCCCCTCAAAGATACCCTCTTGGTTATGGCAGACCAAGTTAGTGAGAATTAAAATGTACAAATTTTATTAGGTATACATTAAAATTTACAAACTAGTACAAAAAAATTAAATCCAAAGGTGAGTACTCTTATTCAGATATACACCAGATGTGGTAGGAGATGACTTATGCACAGTCCCTCTAATCTTACCAATAGTATAGAGTGGGAGAATCTCTCCACTACAACGTACATCCATTTACAGAGTTTTAGCATGACAGAGGTGTGGCTAAACCTTCCATTTTGACTATCCATTAAAAACAGGGGTATCAGATCGTAAGTACTTTATAACTTATATATTTTGTCTTGTACCTAATATAAAGTCAGTACCATACTCCTATACATTTATTATGGTAATTTAGATGGTAATAGTAAATACTGTGTTTTCTGTTCACTTAGGGAACCCCAGTAAATCAGCTATATATAAATATTAATCTTTCTCAATATCTCTATCTCTCCTATCTAGAAAAACAGCTGGATCTTAATGACTGCACACAGGTTACGTGATTTTTTGCACTGCGTGCCAGAGATGATAAAAGTAATAAACTGACATTCCCAATGCACAAAGCCAAGTTGTCTTTGTGGAGTTAAACTGTTTAGGTCTCCAACACATTGTGTACTGTTATTGCCTTAGTGAGGAGAAAGATTTAGACTACCTCTATAGGTATACCCTCAAATGAATCATGGTACAAATATTCAAGCTTATCTATTAATATTGTTCTTTCCTGATTACTCCTCCATTTCCATTAATTCTGTCAGCCAGGGGGGTGTAAACAATTTATTGTTAAAGTGCAAGTCAGCCCGAAATGAAAACATATACTTTACAGGTTAAATTCCACACCAAAACCCTAAACTGTAATGGTTTGGAAATCTGAAATATGTAAGTCTAACCTGAAATCCTTAAGTCTCTGCCCCTGTTTTTCTGCTTCCTGGTCCTTCCAGATATGGATTTGACAGTTGACATCACAGCCAATGACTGAATGCTAATCCCCTAGCTGCCTCTTCAGTGCATGCTCAGAGCTCAGTACAGGTCATTAAAATTGTTCAGTGTTCTATGAGGCATCCAAGAATCAGGCATACAGTAACGAATTCAGAGTACAAAGTATGATATACAACATATTATAAAGAGGCCAGCTTTTAAAAGATGTTCTTATGAGGGTGAGTTGTCCTTTAAGTTTCTTTTAATGTATACTGTTGGATTCTGTTACCCACAATGCTGCTGGAGGAACACAAGACACAAGGTAAAATAATTTTTTTGAGTTTCTGTTATCATGTAATAATCAGCACGATGACACTCACTTATATACTCTCTTACGACTCTATTGTTTATTAAAATACATTTCTACTGGTCCCTTTGACTCTGTATTTAAATTTTAGCATTTTTTCAGTTTGTTGGTGTGAATGGTCTGTGGCCAATGGGGATTCCCCTGTTACCCCTTGGGCCAGTCAAAATGCTAAAGATTTGCTAGGTTTGTCCACCAAGAGAGTGGTATGACACGCTGCTGGGGGGGAGATGACTTCTGACATCCCTCCTGAATTGTTGTCAGGAAGATAGTTGGGAAGGGAAAGGATCTTCTAGAGACCTTTGACAATAAGGTTTTTATCAATCAAAAAATCAAAAGCGGTCACCACCTACATCAAACTTTGCTTAGATTAAGCTGGATACCACATGAAGATCTTAAAAATTGACAGACAGAATCTGCAAAACACAAGGATAAAGCTATCTGACGGTATCGTCCATTTATCGTTGGTGTTACCATCCTTAGCTGGTAACTTTATGGAATCTAATGAGCCCTCATTCTCATCATTTTCACTATTGTGATGTCTTGCAGATACCATACAGTATCAGGCTGGGAGTGCCATCGTGAATAGCAGGAATATTTCACCGGCATCTTTCCAGATACATTGCGGGAGTTGTTTTCAACCTCTGAAATGCTGCAGGTTGGACATTCCTGTGCTAGAAGAATATGCCATAAAGCAGCGTTTCTCAACAAGGGGTCATTGAGTGTTACACCTTTCCTTTATTTAATAATAGATATATCTGTGGTATTTAATTAGATCAACTGAAGAGAGAGTTTACACACAATCCAACCCACACAAACCATTACTTTGATGTTTGACTCCCACCACCCCTTAGATCACAAGTTGGGTGTCATTAGAACACTCAACACCGAGCAGTGATCATGCCCACTAGCAGGCGAAGGTTAAGGAAATAAAACATCTTAGAGAAGCCCTGGAAAATCATAGACTGGGAGTTGTCAAAACTGTAACAATGAAAAAAAACACAATACCACCAGTGAAGGGGGAAGCAGACAGGAAAGCGAACTGGTCATCCCATATGTAGCTATGTCAGCAGCGGGTGTCAGATAAATTAAGAAGAATTTTAAAGCCCTTATCCCTGCTGCTTTAAACCCAGCAACACACTGAGGCAGCAATTGGTAAATCCAAAAGTTCCAATAACGAAGCGCAAGAAGAGAGACATCATAACACAATGCAGTGTCAGAAGAATGCTTGTATGTGTGGAGAAAGACCAGCATGCATCAAACGTATGGCCCAGCATAGAAAAGCCAATTCTTCAGTTCGGACATAGTCGTGTACCTGCATCTTAAGAGAATCAAACCCCCACCCAAAAAAACATCCCCCAAACACCCATAAATTGTAATACCACCCAATTAAATAACATTAAGTAAATAAAACCTATTTACAACCTGTGTGTGATTGCAAGGTCTGGCCACAACCTTCTGTCCTCATCACATGCTCCCTTCCTTGGCCTTATCTGTCCTATAAAAAGATATAGTGGGCGTGACACACTGTAACAGTTTTTGCAATAGCTTAGGACTGAGCATATATAAATGCTCTGCCTTCTGATTTGTTCTGCTGCGGCTTTAGTTGTCTGCAAGGTCAAACATATGGGACATATAAAACAAAACTGGTTTAAAAGAGGCATCAGGCATATATGTCAAAATAATAAACAACGGCCTGAATAGAGATGTGTGTGGAACTAAACTTCAAAGTCAACAACAGGGATGAATGAGAACCTTCAGGCTGTTTGAATGAATTATGCATTAAAAAAAAAAAAAAGAAATAAAAAATATATACATTTATTTTTTATAGGGTGCTCTTATATAAAGGGTTCCACAAGGATACAGTGCCATACTAGTTTATGTATACAAACAGGGGACAACCCCTATCACACATCCCCATAGAGCAATCTCAGATTGGAGATTTGCTTCTGTATGAAAAGACTCTTGTTCAAAATTAGCATCCATTTATTTTCAATCACTTTTCTAGATGGATTTCATAATGCTGTCTCCCCATTAGTGTTCAGATGGTAGGTAATCAATCTCCGTCTTTTAGACATCTCAAGTATTCAAGCCTTCCACTCCAATATTACTGTGGATCTATGCCAGGGATGTCTAACCTGCGCCCTACCGATGTTTCCTTGTCCATCCCTGAAGATAATAGATTATTAAGCACCACAGCACCATTCAGTGGTTAGATCTGCCTTCCTGGCTACATCGGCTATGGAGAATCAATTTGTGAGGTCATTCCATTCATTAACAGTGTTAATCCTCCTTAATATTTTTTTTCAAACTTGTTTGTGAACTGAAAATAAAGAGATATTTTGCACTTTATTACCTGCTTAATAACCATGTATTTAAGGGTAATTACATCAGATTTTGGCTGAGTAAGCTGGCCCTCCCTCCATGCCCTTAGTCACCACTTTTTTGTTTTGAGGGTGGACATGTCCTTTATCAGGGCTCTATAACATTAAAAATATTTTTCTTATCTTTTTACATATTAATTTAGATCTCCTGGCTTAGGGAGTTCTCTTACCAACTGATTCAAGGTATTTGAATCTGACACTAAAGAGCATTGCATAGCAGGCCCAGTGTTATCTGAGGAGACTGATTCTTCCCCACTCCAATAATGATGAAAAAGCAAATATGGATAATTCTTATTCAATCAACCAACCAACGCACTCATCATCTACAAGTATTAAAGCTTAACTTTTAGCAGAGTTTTTTAAGGGAAAGTATAGTGGAAATATCATCATTTTTAAAATTCTTAGTTATATTACGTATACCTAGTAATTCTACATATTCTGCTCTTTTTTCTTAAAGATATATTTTTGCACTGTACTCTCCTTTAATTATACATTTTATGTAAGTTTTGTGCAGGAACAGCATTTGCTTTAAAATGTTGCTTTCCTGATTCCAGGCTTCTTTAATAATAGGGAATCGTTTTATATTGGTAATGTTACAGGCCAACATTTAACTACCATTAGCAAACCACAGTCTATAATAAGAATGTTTCCCAGTATCTAATGTCAAAGATATTAGTTTTCCATTTTTCAACGTTAAACATTTTATTTAAATAACATGCTTCTATGAAGTAAGGATAACTATGAACTTTTACTGGGTCTCCCTGTTTCTTATTATAAGGAAAAATCAAGGTTTTTTTTTTATTTTAAAACTGTATCCTATCCCTGGAGAAAATGCTGACCTTTTCTAGTACAGAAAATGTAGCATGTCCATTATGATCTATCAGAAGTCAACCACAATATATCTAATAATTTGTTAATGGACATTTCTTCTGCTTATATTCTCTAGTGTACTAATTATCTTGCCAATCCTGTCTAACTTACCAGCCTGTGTGACTATAGCAAAACCTAAATCTCAATACTTCATTGATTTTAATTTCACTGAAAGTTTTGTGATTTGCCTGATTGATAATAGGAGCAATTGTGGATGTGTTTATAATAGAAAACATTATGTTAGCAGAAAACATCTCC
Organism: Hymenochirus boettgeri; assembly: GCA_019447015.1. NCBI lineage: Eukaryota > Metazoa > Chordata > Amphibia > Anura > Pipidae > Hymenochirus > Hymenochirus boettgeri. The sequence continues at coordinate 325,269,648 of CM033469.1, forward strand.
CTTCCTCTCAGGGGTTGATTGTACTTAAATATAGTCTCAGCAAACAGAGGCAAACTAATACGACATATCTAACAAGAACTGAATAGGACAGTAATTGCACATACAATATTGTAAGTAGAGGTTCAGAGCAATAAAGATGCTTTCAGGGATAATTGAGTATTTCTTGCAGAACCCTACCATGTCCATTATGGTCTTGCGCTTGCTTCAGTAAAATCTGACATGTTTGCCCTACCCATAAGCCAATCAGGAAAAAATTCTATTAGGAACATCTCAAGAAAATGACATTATAGAAAGAAGACTGTTTGCAAAACCCAAAATGGCATCGTAAAAGATATGAATCATTAATGAAAATAACTATGTAGGAGACCTAAGTGGGTAAAATAAAAAAAAGAAGAAAAATATATTTCCATTGAATTCTCCTTTAAAAAAAAGTTTAAGTTTAAGAGACTAAAACATGTTTTCTTAATTTTAACCCATAACCAATAATTGTTGTCTTCTGAAGTATTTATGCACAGAGGTCCAGCAGTAAAAACAGGAAAATTGTCTCTATAGCACGCAGTGATTCATAACCTTTTGGCATACACCTAAGCACTGGGGTTAAACAGAGAGCTGATTGTAGAGCTACTCTGCCTTTTCTGTGTAAGGACACTGAGCATGCTTATACCCATTGGTAGAGGCAGATCAAATTAGCACAATGGTTTGGGTTTTCTGGAGTGACATGTTTCACCTGAACTGATATGCATACGGTGTCCAGAATTACGTTTAGAATGAAAAGTGATATATTGTTTTTAACCAATGTGATTAATCGTGGGGATCCTATTAAGGTCATAATCTTCAAGTTGCATGTTAACAAGTTTATCTGTAATAGTGAATCATGACATTTCCTTTTGGATTTTGTATTGGTTGAGAAACATTTCCCACTATGTAAAACCAATCTGTGTAACATATTAAGGTGCATATTCTGTGTCAAATGTGTGGAGCCATTATTTTGCTTATCTCTGCACTTTGTACTAACTTACACTACTACTACTACTCCTAAAAATGTTTTTCAAGCCACTCTTAGCACTGTATTTACAATAAAAGATGAGACCCAGCAGTATGTCTCTACCAACTCTGTTTACTTTGCTTGTTAGTACATAATAAGAGAGAAAGTATAAACAAAGATATCTTTGCCTTTTACTCTCTACGAATGCTCTGCTGATCAACAAGTTATCCTGCCATCATTTTTTAAGCTTAGACAAAGTTTGTATCTACTGATTTTTTTTCATAATTATTTCCAGAGGCCCACTTATTCTGAAATAAAATTATTGATTTTATTTGGAATGTAGTTCAAAGAGACTTATTCTAGTGGGCATGCCTTCGTTCAACTCTCAAATGTTCCTTTTCTCTGTTCTCTGCTCGCAGGTAATTTTCAATGTGGCATTTGCTATAAACAACCTAGAAATAAGGAAACTATTTATTATTTTGCAAATTTACTAACTAAACTAGCCTCCATTTTGTGAGGTCTTGACAAGCACAACAATTCCATAAACAATAGCTAAGGTCATTAAGAACAACATGCTGTTCTTAGATTTTTGCAATGCGATTCTTGTGGTGTGTTTTGCCATATCAACAAGAAATGAATGGAAATTGCAGTGAAGGCGAACTAAGTAATGTAAATAATGTAAAGCGTATCAGTAACATATAGAAGCCACATTGAATAGTGATGTACCACATGATACCGGCTATTAGTAAAATGCAAACGTTTCTATAACTGTTGCCCAAACGGATATTTGCCGGCAATAAAGTCGACATTTGCTTTCATACATCACTACCACTGCAATGCCTTAAAGCCACGTTACCCTTGCACACTGCCACAAAGGGGTTATAGATTTTGAGAGGAAATATTTGATAACATCTTTTGATACATACCCCTGTATTGATACAGAGTGCATAATTGGCTAGATCATTTCTGTGTGATAATAGGGGCTCCACAAACCATTTCTTTTAGGCACTCCGACCAGTCCCAGCATCCCCCTTAGAACCAAATCTAATATTTATAACAGCATCCAAGGTGCTTGGGATACGGCCTTATCTTAAAATCACAAGTTATTATTTTTATTGTTTGAGAGTTTGTATAAGAGTGATATAAGGATAAGAGACAGGCAGTACATCCACTGCCAGTAAAAGTGTCAAAGGGCTGATGCAAAAAGAGGTGGTCCAAGTTTGTGCTGCTATTATCTGCAACCACCCAGCAAAACTCTACATCTGATTGGTTGCTGCATATAATAGTACAAACAACCTCTCAGTCTTATAGATTGTGTACTCATGCACTTTAGAAAACCTTTACGACTAACCCTAATTTGACATGTAACGGTTGTTAAGTTGACTCCTCAGCAAATAGTTTCCATGGAAGAAGAAAAGACAGAAAAGACGCAAATAAAAACCAGTACATTAAAACTATTCTCTCATAAGTAGGTAACAAAAGGAAGGCAATAATATCCCCTTTTAACGCCTAAAGATCTTGAACACTTCTCAAAGATCTGTTCAGAGACCCCAGAACCACAAACCCAAGGCAACTTTCAAGCTTCCCTGCCTTCCCTTTTTAGTGCTTGTACTATCTCTGCCATTAATTTGACATTCCATATGGCATAAGTCATAATGAAGCTGTATTACTATCAGGTCAGTCATCAATTTTATGTTTGTAATGTATCCGATGCCATCTACAAGATCTGCTTTAAAGGAGAGGACGTCAATTCCCAAAACAATAAGCATCAGACAACGAGCTGTCCTTAAGAGAATAAGGATTTATCTCTGATCTCTGCACTGGAGCCAAGATATCCAGTATTAAGAGACTTGCAAAGATTCTGAAGTTGGAATTTGATTATCGGTAACATTATTACCTACACTATGATACAGTGTGTATATGTAATCTTTTATATTCTTTAATTCAAATATTTGATGGATGATTGGAGAATTGTAGTCAGACCTACGAAGACTCCAGATGTAGATTGTAAGCTGTATGGGGCAGGGATCTCCTTTCCTTTTGTGGCATGCCTTGTATTTAATATAGTTATATTTATGTACTGAACTATTTATGTTTGCCCCCCTTTAATGCTTTATTTTGTTATTGTACAGCGCTGCGTCCATCTTTTAAAGTGGATACAAAGGTTGATAGCACAAGTGTAATTTTAATTCTTATTTATGTATAGAGTTGGTGCATTGCTTTCCAGGGGCACTGTATAACCCTGTATATCCCTGGTCTGTGCCTGGCAGCCAGGAAAAAACAACACTGATGTATGGCTCTATAAAGTACCTGTCAGGATACAGTACCATTGCCCATCCTCTTGAAAACACACACTGACCCAAATTACTTCATTTTTGACATGATATAGACTTATGTAAATGTCCAGACAAATTTAATCCAGAACTTCCTGTGGTTGTACACCATTGTATTGCCCAACATTCATCTCTTGGGAAAAATCACACTTCAGAGGAGAACAAATGAGAGTGGATGAAAGATATTTTTGTAATAGAATCCATAACCCTACAGCTTTAGAATCTGTAAATAAACAGTAGATCATCATTAAAGGACAACTCCACCCTAAAACCTATTTTCTTTAACTTGTATGCTAGACAGGGCCAATTTAAGGTCTGTAGGGGCCCCTGCACAAACATGGTTTTTAGCCCCTCCCCCCTAAGCACTAAGCTTTTTATATTATATTATTATTATTGTGATTTATATAGCGCAAACATCTTCCGTGGCCTTTTACAGTTGCATTAATATCCTAAGGAAAAACTACAGGTTAGTGCAAGTAACCAATGTGCAAATATTCAAGAGTCTGGTCAGCCAAGCATTCAGTTGTCTAAGCTACATATACTGTGGAACTACACCCCCCCCCCCCCCCCCCCGCAGGGGTAAGTTCCGCCACTGCTATAACATAACTGGATTCATACTCCAGGGATTCGGGATTAAGAGAACCATGAATAGCGTGTAGAGTCTAAATTTAAAGGACAGCGATACCTTTACCCACCCACCCCCTCCCAATGAAAGTACCCAGAGTGAGGTAGCTTATAAACTTTTCTTGTGGCAGCCAAGTTGCTCCGCCCCCAGGCTGGTCCATCAAAAGGAGATGCGCTTCCTGCACATGTGTATTCCAATTGATCAGGCAGCGGGACTGAAGGAGGAAGTGAAGCGAGGCAGCACACAGACTAAGTTTTAAAGCTATGTCTGATTATAGGGCTAACCCATAATCCTATAAATATATTTGGTTTTTCTAAGCTATGATGCCTTTTGTTTCACTAAATAAGTGTAAAAATAACAAGGACATATTACACACCATATTCTGTTTACTACAATACTGTGTCACAGAACAGTTGCTGTAAACCTTACATTACTAGCACAGCCTCTGACATTTGTATTCATTTTATGTGATGACAAACTGAGTCTAGTGCCAGGTACCAATAAACATAGGAACAGTAATGTTGACCTGACAAGCGCAATGGATTAGATCAACATGATGTTTTACTGAGTGTCATGATACCAGCTTTCCATTCCACCAAACAACAAGCTAACTCCTGCATGTAGTGAAAGTAAGATACACTTGTAATTTCTACATTTAAGAAACTGATCTTATGTATAGGACTTCTAGCTCTAACAGTCCTATGTTGTACAAGCAACTTTTTTCATGGACTTCAAACACTGGTCAATAGAAATTAAAATGAAGTTAATTATTTCTTGGTCAAATATGTTGTACTAATTTTCCCTTCTGCCACTGTAAGATTACTGGCTGGGAAGTAGTCAAGTTTTCCCTACTGTTTCATGCGTTCAACCCCCCACCCAGTTCTAAAGGGCACAGCAGACAATATGAACAAAATTAGCACAGTAAATTTGGTGATACAGTTAATTGCATTTGTTCTTGTTTCTTGTGTCGCAGATCCGATGTGTCTCTCATTGCCTCATTGGCAATGGAGCGAAAGGAATAAAAGAGGCCGAGCAGCAAAGAAACTTTAGGGAAATACTGCTGCAGTTCTAATATGCACCCTGGGTGCAATTCTGCTGTTGGAACTGGGGTAGGTGAGTATAAATGTCCTTCAATTAGCTGTAACCCTGTTTTTTTACCTGTCCAGTAGACATCAAGCCTTTTCGGATGGCATTTAGAGCATCCCCAACCTTACTTCCCTCACGTCAGTGTAAAACCTGCTGTGTGCATGTTTTTAGGGGTGTCAATTGGGTCAGCTTGCAGCACTACCCCTTGAAATGCCTTGGACTCCAGTTAGAACCCATTACTTAATAGTATCTGTCTGTCTATATCTATCTGTCTATATCTGTCTATATCTATATCTGCCTATATCTATACCTGTCTATATCTGTGTATATCTGTTTATATATGTCTGTCTATATCTGTGTATATCTGTCCATATCTGCCTATATCTATATCTGTCTATATCTGTCTGTCTATATCTGTCTGTCTATATCTGTCTGTCTATATCTGTCTGTCTATATCTGTCTATAACTGTCTATATCTGTCTCTCTATATCTGTCTATACCTGTCTATATCTATATCTGTCTATATCTGTCTGTCTACATCTATCTGTCTATATTTGTCTATATCTATATCTGTCTATATCTGCCTATATCTATACCTGTCTATATCTGTGTATATCTGTCTATAAGGGCTAGGCCACACCAGCGCGTTTTTCGCGCGTTTGCACACGCGTTTCGTGCTCGCGATTGCGCCCACGATTTTAGCTAAAATGCAAATTGCAGGAACGCGAAAATTTTCGCGATTTCCGATGCGCATGCGATTGTGCATCTGTTCGCGTTTTGGTAACGCATGCATTCACCATTTTTGGTGCGTTAACGCAGCATTTCCATAACGCAAAAAGGCGAAAAACGCATGCGCAAAACACGAACGCACAAGAAAAGCGCACACAATCGCGTGCGATAATGCTCGCAATTTTGTTCGCGATTCCTGTGCGTTGCAGTGTGGCCTCAGCCTAACTGTCTATATTTGTCTATATCTGTCTATATCTGTCTATATCTGTCTATATATATATAT